>CM055122.1:321353020-321693020 GCA_029206835.1 Rana muscosa
CGATACTTGTATTGGTATCGGTGTCGATACCGAGGAGTATTTGGGGGGGGGGGGGAGATAGTGGGACTTTATATGAAACACACAGCTGGGAATGAACAAACCAATGATCACATAGTAGGTGAGGTTGAAAAAAAGTCCATCAAGTCCAACCTATGTGTGAGATTAAATGTCAGTATTACATTGTATATCCCTGTATGTTGTGGTCGTTCAGGTGCTTATCTAATCGTTTTTTGAACCCATCGATGCTCCCCGCTGAGACCACCGCCTGTGGAAGGGAATGCCACATCCTTGTCGCTCTTACAGTAAAGAACCCTCTAC
Organism: Rana muscosa; assembly: GCA_029206835.1. Taxonomy (NCBI): domain Eukaryota; kingdom Metazoa; phylum Chordata; class Amphibia; order Anura; family Ranidae; genus Rana; species Rana muscosa. Next base: position 321,353,339 of record CM055122.1, read on the forward strand.
ATAGTTTAAGGTTAAACCTCTTTTCTTATAATTTTAATGAATGGCCACGTGTCTTATTAAATTTCCTTCCGCAAAAAAGTTCTATCCCTATTGTGGGGTCACCAGTACGCTATTTGTAAATTATAATCATATCCCCTCTCAAGCGTCTCTTCTCCAGAGAGAATAAGTTCAGTGCTCACAACCTTTCCTCATAACTAATATCCTCCAGACCCTTTATTAGCTGTGTTGCCCTTCTCTGGACTCGCTCCATTTCCAGCACATCTTTCCTGAGGACTTGTGCTCAGAACTGGACGGCATACTCCAGGTGCGGCCGGACCAGAGTCTTGTAGAGCGGGAGAATTATCGTTTTATCTCTGGAGTTAATCCCCTTTTTAATGCCAATATTCTGTTTGCTTTGTTAGCAGCAGCTTGGCATTGCATGTCATTACTGAGCCTATCATCTACTAGGACCCCCAGGTCCTTTTACATCCTAGATTCCCCCAGAGGTTCTCCCCCCAGTGTATAGATTGCATTCATATTTTTGCCACCCAAATGCATTATTTAAAATTTTTCTACATTTAAACCTCATTTGCCATGTAGTCGCCCTCCCCATTAATTTGTTCAGATCTTCTTGCAAGGTTTCCACATCCTGCAGAGAAGTTATTGCCCTGCTTAGCTTAGTATTGTCCCTACATCCCCTATCAAACATAGGGTTGGAAATGTTTTTATTGGTAGTATAAACAGCGTAACAATGACATGACTGATATATCAAATACTGTATAGTAAAGTGGCAGCGAGTGGGCCAAGTGGCTATCGCCTACAGCGGTGCTCGCGCCGTAAAACTTTTTATAAACATAAATCAGTGCAAATGATATCAAACAATGAAAAATAAGGGGATAAAAGGAAAAGAAGGATAGGGAAAGAAAGGAGTGGGAAAGAAGGAAGAAAGAAGGGGGGAGGAGAAAGGGGATCTGCTGGGAGAACATTATTATTATTATTATTATTATTATTATACACGATTTATACAGCGCCAACAGTTTACGCAGCGCTTTACAATGTAGACAGGGGGGACAACACAATTACAGTACAATACAGAAGGGACAGGAGGGCCCGGCTCGTAGAGCTTACATTCTAAAGGGAGGGGGTGGTGGTACAAAAGGTAATAGCTGCAGAGAATGATTTGATGGGTAGAAGAAACAGTAACTTGACTAGTGAGGACCATCATCATACATATATAAAAAAGGATTTTCATGACAAAGGTTGAACCGAGCTCGGATGGGGTGGGGAGCATGTCAGCCAGAGTATGGGAAGAAGAGAATCGCAGCCAAATAGACCACAGAACTTTATGCTTATCATAGGTATTATTGTCAAGCGCCAGCATCTCCTCCATTCTCATAACGTCGTTCACTGTGGCAACCCACAGTGACAATGGGGGAGTAGTGGCGGTTTATCATCTGCAAATACAGAGATTGAACTGTTTACCCCGTCCTCCAGGTCGTTTATGAATGAATTAAACAGGATTGGTCCCAGGACAGAACCCTGGGGGACCCCACTACCCACCCCTGATCCCACTACCCACCCCTGACATACTCCCCATTTATCATCACCCTCTGAACTCGCCCTTGTAGCACGTTTTCAATCCATGTACTCACCCTATGGTCCGTGCCAGCGGACCTTATTTTGTACAGTAAACGTTTATGGGGAACTGTGTCAAATGCTTTTGCAAAATCCGGATACACCACGTCTACGGGCCTCCCTTTATCTAGATGGCAGCTCACCTCCTCATAGAAGGTTAATAGATTGGTTTGGTAAGAACGATTCTTCATGAATCCACTCTGATTACTGCTAATGATACCATTGTCATTACTAAAATCTTGTATATAGTCCCTTATCATCCCCTCCAAGAGCTTGCATACTATTGATGTTAGGCTAACTGGTCTGTAATTCCCAGGGATGTATTTTGGGCCCTTTTTAAATATTGGTGCTACGTTGGCTTTTCTCCAATTAGCTGGTACCATTCCAGTCAGTAGACTGTCAGTAAAAATGAGGAACAATGGTCTGGCAATAACATGACTGAGTTCCCTAAGTACCCTCGGCTGCAAGACATCCGGTCCCGGTGATTTATTAATGTTAAGTTTCCCAAGTCTAATTCTAATTCTATCCTCTGTTAGCTATGAGGGTGCTTCCTGTGATGTGTCATGAGTAGGGTTGAGCGAACCCGAACTGTAAAGTTCTGGTCCGTACCGAACATTAGAGTTTTTGGGCACCGTACCCGAACCCGAACAATTGCGTGTATGTTCGGGTACGGGTCCGGTGTTCGGCAATGTAATGGCGCATTTAGAAAAGCTTCAGGGGGCAGCCAATCACCTTTTTGTTTAGCTGGTGTGCCCTTAGAAGCCATCATATCCATGCCTACTAATGGCATGGCTGTGATTGGCCAGTGCAGCATGTGACCCAGCTCAGCGCAGCATGTGACCCAGCTTCTATATAAGCTAGAGGCACACAGCACAGCACGTCACTCTGCTTTAGACAGGATAGGGAGAGGTTCCTGGCTGCTGTTGCTTATTAGGGAGAGATTGAAATACATGAGTTAGTCCTGATTCTGCAATCTGAGAGAAAAGATAGAGAGACAGTGTAGGGGAAGGTTCCTGTTGGTGCTTTCAGGGAGAGAGATTTATATAGGAGTCCAGATTCAGAGATATAATAACTCCGCGATCTGCATAGGTTTACCTGTTTGTGTTGAAGTGCACAGTCTTCTAAAGCCCCATACACGCAGTCGGACTTCCATCGGACTTTTCCGTGGTTTTTTGTCCGAATGGAGTTGGTCAGGAACACCCATAGCATACACACCACAGGACTTTTCTGCAAACTTTCTTAAAACTTCTTACAACATCACGTGTTTTTTCTGCTCTTTTCTGCTCTTTACTGCCACCCTTTGGTCAACTTCTGCTATTGTTGGTTGATTTTAACATTAGTTGTTTTGTCCATCGGACTAAAGTCCGATGGTTTTCTGTACACACGGTCGGACTTTGCTCCATCGGACTTTTGTTGGGCAAAAGTTTGTCCGTTTGCAGACCCAACTTTTGTCCGATGAAATCCAAAACCAAACGAAAAAAGTTTGTCCGATGGAGCGTACACACGGTCGGATTGTTGGTCCAACTTGCTCAAAACGAAGTTTGTTGGGCAAAATTCGACCGTGTGTACGGGGCTTTACACTGCTATGAGCCCAGTGTCAGAGAAAATCTAACTTTTATCTGCAAGCTCAGTGCACCAGCACTGCATATATTACGTTGAGAGATACACCGTTTCCATACTGTGGGTGTATTGTGCTCAGTGTTGCCAACCCCCCCAAGTGAAATTTACTGGCAAGATGCCTAAAAATTACGAACACCACCAGGTTTTTTTTTACTAACACTTCGAAAAACAACCTAAAATGGCTGTTTTCGGCGCTAAACTGTGCAACTTTTAGTATTTAAACTATAAACATGTTGCTAGTGCTATTAGCAATGTGTTTAGGTTAAACAAAAGTCAAAAACCGAATTTCTCTATTTACATGAAGGTCAGGTTAATATAACACAGCCAGCACAGAGTTCCCCATTACAGTGCAAGGGAGAACTCTGCAAACCTTGATGTAAAGGACGATGCCACAGATCACGATCTAAGGGGGAACTCTGATGTAAGGGGGGGCTCTCTGTGCTCCCATTTATATCAGAGTTCCCACTTACATCAGGGTCCGCAGAGTTCTCCCTTGCACTATAAGAGGAAATCCTGCAGACTCTGATGTAAAAGGGAACATTGGGAACTCTAATGGGGGGGGGGGGGACTCTGGTGACCAGAGATTACCTTCCGCAGAGTGAATACACTAAGGTAAGGGGGGTTAATGATATAAGGGTTAACCTTTATTTCAGTGCCCCCTTACATTATTATGTTCACTCCCCCCCCTTACATCAGTGACCCACCCCTCAGACTGACCTCCTCTCAGGTGAACCTTGCAGGACTCAGTCAGGCAACTCCAGCTTGGCGGCTCTGGTTTTATCTGATAGTCTCCGCTACACAGTCCACACACATCTGACTTCTCTCGTGATCCCCAATCTGGCGGCGCTCCCACTCTTGACTCCTCTACTGGCTCCCCCTCAGAGACTGCAGACATGATAAAAGATGAGATGGTCAGAGACTGGAGACATGGTACAGGAGATGGTCAGAGACTGCAGACATGGTTCAAGAGATGGTCAGAGACTGCAGACATGGTACAGGAGATGATCAGAGACTGCAGACATGGTACAGGAGATGATCAGAGACTGCAGACATGGTACAGGAGATGATCAGAGACTGCAGACATGGTACAGGAGTTGATCAGAGACTGCAGACATGGTACAGGAGATGTTTTTTGAATCCCGCGAACCAATAACATGAATTTTACCAGGGTGGCGTGACATGCTGCAGCTCTTGCCACCATCACCCCCTGCCAGCTCCTGCCCCTACCGTCACCTCCTGCCAGCTCTTGCCACCATCACTTCCTGCCCCCACCACCTTCTGCCATCACCTCCTGCCCCCACCACCACCACCTTCTGCCACCACCAGCTCCTGCCACCACCACCTCCTGCCAGCTCTTGCCACCATCACCTCCTGCCAGCTCTTGCCACCATCACCTCCTGCCCCCACCACCACCTGCACCCACCACCATCACCTTCTGCCACCACCATCACCTTCTGCCACCACCTTCTGCCAGCTCTTGCCACCATTACCTCCTGCCCCCACCACCACCACCACCTGCACCCACCACCACCACCTCCTGCCAGCTCTTGCTACCATCACCTCCTGCTCCCACCACCACCTCCTGTACCCAGGAGGTAAAAGTGCACGTAAAAATACCCCCTACCTCCTGCCACAATCAGCTCCTGTCAGCTCTTGCCACCATCACCTCCTGCTCCCACCACCACCTCCTGCCAGCTCTTGGCACCATCACCTCCTGCCCCAAACACCACCACCTCCTGCACCCACCACCTTCTGCCACCATCACCTCATGCCCCCACCACCTCCTGCCACCAGAAGAAGAAGAAGCTCTTTATTACCTTAAAGCAAGGAAGGCTTGCCTGAGCTGGTCCACTTCTTCTGTGGAGGCTGGGCTCCTCCATTCCGCCTGCTCAGCTCCTGCCTCTGTCATGTATGGTTTTCAAAGGCTGGCGCCGCGCGCCTGGCGGGATGCGCCATTACATCACTCGCATCCCCGCCAATAGCGCACGTCGCACAGCCTCTGTCAAATCCGCCCCCCCGGGTGGTCCCGCCCACTGGCACTGGCCGAATGATTGCAGGATCGGATGAGCTCGGGAGTCGGGCAGCTCGCCGAAACTGCGCATGCGCAGTTCAAAGCCGCTAGGTCACGGCTATTTTTACGTGCACTTTTGTCCTATCACGGACATTAACGGACATGAAAAAAAAGACTTGCTTTTACGTGCTGTCCGTAAATATACGGACGGTTGGCAACACTGATTGTGCTCTTGCAAAAAGACCCATTTAGGGCAAAAAAAAAAGAAAAAAAATTGCAGTGTGTTCTGCATATATGCAAGTGTGAGATTTTCAAATTTATATATTTTTCTTGTATTGTGCTATTCCCCCCAAAAATTTTTAGGGCAAAAACTTTTTTTTTAATAGGATTTTCTGTATTGCTGTAGGTGTGAGATACACCGTTTCCATACTGTGGGTGTATTGTGCTCTTGCAAAAAGACCCATTTAGGGCCAAAAAAATATTTTGCAGTGTTTTCTGCATATCTGGAGGTGTGTGAAATAAACAATTTATATATTTTTCTTCTACTGTGCTATCCTAAAAAAATAACATTTTTTTTGAAAAGCATTTTCTGCAGTTCTGTAGCTGTGAGATACAGCGTTTACGTACTGTGGGTGTGTTGTGCTCTTCCAAAAACACCCATTTAGGGCCACAAAAAATATTTTGCAGTGTTTTAAGGTGTGGAGGAGGTCCAGGCACAAACGTAGCATATTCACTTCACTGCTTTGGTTTCTCAAACAGTTTTAGGCGCACGGTCTCTGCCACAGACCGTGAGGTTGGTCTATGCCACAGACCGGGTGTACAAGGCCCCTGCCACGGACCTGTAGAACTTTGGTCTCTGCCACAGACCAGGGTGTATAAGGCCCCTGCCACGGGCCGGGTGAATAAGGCCTCCGATACAGTCAGGATGACCTTGAGCTTCTCCTTCTAAGAACTAGCCCATATCAAGGGGAAGACATCTCTCCAGGGAGTCAACAGACCCTTCCTTCACCGTGCCTCCAGCATCGGGCTATCGGAAGGTTCCTCCCTTCCCTGGAACATGGTCCTCTACACGAGGCGGCACCCAAAGACTCCTCGACCCTTAGCGGACTCCAGACGAAGGCTCTGGACCCCAGGCTTTACTCCCGCCCCTAGGCCTCCATACCCAGGGCAGCAGAAACTCCAGGATAGTACCTCACCCCGGGCTAAAGGTGCCCGAGATGGAACAGGAACACGTGCACCCAGGCCAAAGGCACCTGGGCGCGGACCCCACTGGACATCAGCCCCCAGGCCAAAGGTGCCTGGGGCTCGGACCCCGATCAGGAGGCGTCTGCCCCTTTTATGTCCTCTCCCAGCATGCACAGCAGGTTCCCTGCCCCGCTGTACTACTGCCAAGAGGGGACACAAAAGGCACAGCACTGTATTGGCGGTTCAACCCCAGCCTACCATGGCAGCGCCACCTGTAGACCGCAGGGAACTGCACACCAATACTGTCCCCCGAGGACAAAATGGTCCATGAATCCTACAGAATTAGGGTGTTTGAGCCTATTTACCACTCAAACACTTCCCTTAAATTTAGCAACCCGCTACATTTTTATTTCAAAGTATTTTATTTTCCCACTATAAAAATCCATTAAATTGAATAATGTTTTCCAGAAAGGGCGTATTCCCACCATATGTGTGACATCGTGACGTTGAGTTTCTGAGGATCTTAATGACTTCCTGTACCTCTTCTGCTGAAAAGGGGGCCTCCAGCATATTTTTTTATTTTTTTTAATGTTATTTTAAGTTATTTCCCTATCCACATTTGTTTGCAGAGCATTTCCCATGCTCTTAACAACATTTTGCTGCCATTTGCAACCCTCTAGCCCCAGAGGCGTATCTAGTGAAAAAGGTGCCTATGGCAAGCACTGAAACTGCGCCCCTGTCAAAACATTTGAAACCCATCTTTCAGATAACCTTAACAAAAAAAAGCACCAGAACCCATAAATGCAGTAACATCAGCACCCATAAAACGGCCTTACCAGAATCCATAAATGCAGTAACATCAGCACTCATAATTGCAGTAATATCAGCACCCATAAATGCTGCCTTACCAAAACCCATAAATTCAGTAATATCAGCACCCATAAATGCGGTAACAGCACCCATAAATGCAGTAATATCAGCACTCATAAAAGCGGCCTTACCAGCACCCATAAATGCAGTAACATCAGCACCCATAATTGCTGTAATATCAGCACCCATAAATGCGGCCTTACCAGCACCTATTAATGCAGCCTTACCAGCACCCATAAATGCGGCATTACCAGCACCTATAAAAATGCAGCCTTACCAGCACCTATAAAAATGAAGCCTTACGAGAACCCATAAATGCAGTAATGAGAGAGAGCGGCCTCCATGGGGGCGGATCATGCGGTGGACGGGCACAGCACTGGGCAGAAAGGCAGAGTGGAATGGAACATCAGAAACAGTGACTGCGCGCAGTGGTACACAGACAGGTCACACTCACTGGCAGTGGCACGGTGATGATCAGGGACACGCAGCGGTACAGGGGATGTTTCCTCATAATGGATACAGTCCTCCGCCACTGCTGCTCCAGGACCTCTGACACTGTACAGAGGGAGTAGGATCACCAGCGGCCCTGTTTGCTTAGCACACACGCACAATCGCACATGATGAGGACTTTAAGGCCTCTTTCACACTGGGGGGGGTGGGGGCGTTGGCTTTACCGTAGTTTTCGCTGCGCTATTCAGCCGCTAGCGGGGCACTTTTAACCCCGGCTAGCAGCCGAGAAAGGGTTAAAAAACCGCCTGCAAAGCGCCGCTTTGATTTCAATGGGCAGGGGCGCTTTAGGAGCCGCTCCTACAGCGTCTCAAAAGATGATGCTTTTTTTCAGGGCACTTTGCAGGCGCTATTTTTAGCATTATAGTGCCTGCAAAGCGCCTCAGTGAGAAAGGGGTCTTAGGCTACTTTCACACTGAGGCACTTTGCAGGTGCTACAGCGCTACAAAATAGCGCCTGCAAAGCGACCTGAAAGAGCCTCTTTTCTCACTCCATTGTGAAAGCCCGAGGGCTTTCACACTGGAGCGGTGCGCTGGCAGGACGCTCAAAAAAGTCCTGCTAGCCGCATCTTTAAGTTACTGTAGGAGCGGTGTACACACTGCTTCTAAAGTGCCCCTGCCCATTGAAATCAATGGACAGCGCAACCGAACCGCCAGCAAAGCACTGCTGCAGCGGCGCTTTGCGGGCGGTTTTAACCCTTTTTGGACTGCTAGTGGTGCGCTGGCAGGACGCTCAAAAAAGTCCTGCCAGCCGCATCTTTGAGGCACCCTGCTAGCGCCGCAAAAAACGTCAGTAAAGCGCCGCTAAAATATCGGCTCTTTACCGCCGACGGCGCAACGCCCCAGTGTGAAAGTAGCCTAAGTCATCATGTGCCAGGCACAGACCCAAACAGAAGCAAGCAAGCAGCCAATCAAATATAGTGCTCAATATGGATTAAATAAATTTAATTATTCATAGCCATAGATATCATAAATAAAGTGATTTGTGCAACAGCAGGTACTACTTGCACAAATCACTTTATTTATGATATCTATGGCTATGAATAATTCAATTTATTTAATCCTTATTGAGCACTATATTTGGCAGTTGGCACACATCATCATACTGTACACATGATGATAACATAACACAGTACACGTGTGACTATAGAATATAGTACCTGCTGCAGTGCTGTGCTGCCTGCCTGGTTGGGGGTTCCAGAGACTAGTCTCCTCTCTGTCAGACTCCGACTAGCCAGTTCTTCTTCCCCTCAGTGACCTCACCAAGTGACGACGGCGACGTCACCGACCCGCTCGCGCTCGCTGCTCGGGGAGAAGATGAAGCTGTGATGCACAGAGGACTAGAGGGTAGGCGGAGCTTTAGGAGGAGCCTCCGCAAGTTAGCCGAATGACTGTCTGGGCAGTGGGCGATCCCACTCATAGACAAGCATGGGGGCGCCCGCGGCCCGCGCCTATCACCCTCCTACATGCCAGCCAGGAAAACATTACTTTTAAGTGAATTGCCGTGCCGCCGCCGGCACCGGGACTATAGTGCAGGATGCGGCCGCAGGAGAACGGGTGGGAATTTTTTTTTCATGCAGGGAACGTTTTTTTGGCGCCCCCCCCCCTACGGCGCCCATGGTTCTTGCCCTGCCTGCCATACCTTGGATACGCCACTGTCTAGCCCTTTCCATTACTTTTTTAGAGCCTTTTTAGTCCTCAGAAGTTCGGGTCCCCATTGACTTCAATGGGGTAAAGTTCGGGTCAAGTTCGGTCCCGAACTCGAACTTTTTTCCAAAGTTCGGCCGAACCTGTCGAACCCGAACATCCAGGTGTCCGCTCAACTCTAGTCATGAGGATAAACACTGCAGTTTTGGTTACTGAAGCCCCCCCGATTCCCTTGTGAAGTCTGAGGAGAAGAATAAATTCAATACCTTCGTCATCTCCCCATCCTTAGTAACCAGAAGTCCTTCCTCATTCTTTATGGGGCCAATATGGTCTGTCCTCCCATTTTTAGTGTTTATATACTTACCTAATCGTAGTCTATTGGTAAAAATATTAATGATAAAAATATATCTGGAGGCACTGTGGGAAACGTCATCCCCCGGGAGCTGAGGTGGCAATGTATGCGTCAGGATGGCAGCGCCAACACCAGTGAGTGGATGTTCAGAAGAGATGATCCCCAAGTTATCAACTGTAGTTTTCTCATTAATATTTTTTCCAATATACTACGATTAGGTAAGAGTGGTTGGGATTAGACTTGTGCACAACGGAAACATTTGTTTCGTTTCTTTTCGGTTCTGTTGATTCGTAATCGTTCGTAATTTTTTTCGTGTTCAGACTAATTCGTATTTTCGCAAGCGACATTTTTCGTTGAATCGGAATGATTCGTATTAATGAAAGCCTTATTTTTAGTTGATTTATATGTAGCAATACCCTCTTCAGGGCCGCTGGTTAGTTATGGGTTTTGCACGTTACCTCTTCAGCTGCGTTGTCCGGGTAGGAAAGTCCGTAGTAATGCAATGTCCACACAGATGTAAAACCTCAAACAGTTAGGCTTTATTTTTCTTATACAGTATAACTTTGAGAAGTAGAAGGTACGAAAGAGTAAGGGAAGGTTCAGGCACTCGCCACAAAAGTTGACAAAGGTAGAAGTTCAAAGTCACTCACCACTCTCAATGTTAGAGTGGGTATTGGTCACCCGGATAGTCCCCTCTCACATGGCCCAGCAGCCGGGATGACACACGAATCAGCAAGAGGGCAGTCTCTGCCACAGACTGCCCAAGGTGAAGAAGGTCTCTGCCACAGACCTGTTCGAAGTTGAGCAATGGATAGTCCAGGAATTCTCTGCCACAGGATTTCAAAGTCCCAAACTTCCAGCCGTAGAGTTTAAAGAGCCTTTAAGCCAATTCGGCGAACTGCAGGGCTTGTGGTGTAATGGATCCCTCCTTAATAAAGTTGCCAGGCCTCACCCGAGACGGTGGTGTTGTGCCAGTCTCCTCCAGGGCAGATCCTCCCCTGGTCTCCTTCATTAAGATGCTTTCTCCCCTTTTAGAGGGACAGCTTCGAATCCCTTCTGCGGATATAGGCCCCAGCCAGCCTAGCTGGGCCTTTTAAGTAGTGATGCAGCCTCGGGCCAACGTGGCCCAGAGACCAGGACCACACACACACCTCGCGTCGGGAGGGCTGCGGGGCGCAAACGAACCCCAATCAATGGTGTCTGCCCCCTAAGCAGTGTTGCCAACCGTCCGTATATTTACGGACAGCACGTAAATTTAACCCCTTTTCGGGCTGTCCGTTAAAGTCCGTTATGGGCATCGGGTGCCCATAAAAAAGATGGCCGCGAGCCGACCATGTAACTGCGCCGTTCCGAAGCCGGCCGGGCTCAGGAAAGTTTGTGTGCGTTCGGCCGGGCGGCGCATACGCAGTAACGTAATGGCGCCACCCGGCGCCATTTTTGAATAGATCGGAACTCGGGACACTATGGCGGTCGCCGCTATTCGGTGGCACTGACTCATTCAGTGCACTTAAGGACTCGGAAGCCGAGCATGGGTGAGGAGGAGGAGGAGAGTAAAACTGGGGGGATATCAAGGGAGAGGAGGACATCACTGGGAGCCCGGAGGGTGAAGCTGTGGCACTGGCATGCAGGGGAGGGACAGAGACTGATGTGCTCTGTGCCTGTCCACCATCATATTACTTCTCCACATCATCAGTATGCTGTGTCCTCCTCCTGTGCCCCTTTCACCTCTCCACAGGTCAGGGCAGATCTGACCTGTGGAGAGGTGAAAGGGGCACAGGAGGAGGACACAGCATACTGATGATGTGGAGAAGTAATATGATGGTGGACAGAGGAGGAGGCTACTGTGAGGGGATGAGGAGGACACTATTATATTCGCAGCCTCTGTCCGCCTCCTGTGTCATGTCCGCAGCCTCTGTCCCCCTCCTGTGTCATGTCCGCAGCCTCTGTCCCCCTCCTGTGTCATGTCCGCAGCCTCTGTCCCCCTCCTGTGTCATGTCCGCAGCCTCTGTCCCCCTCCTGTGTCATGTCCGCAGCCTCTGTCCCCCTCCTGTGTCATGTCCGCAGCCTCTGTCCCCCTCCTGTGTCATGTCCGCAGCCTCTATCCCCCTCCTGTGTCATGTCCGCAGCCTCTGTCCCCCTCCTGTGTCATGTCCGCAGCCTCTGTCCCCCTCCTGTGTCATGTCCGCAGCCTCTGTCCCCCTCCTGTGTCATGTCCGCAGCCTCTGTCCCCCTCCTGTGTCATGTCCGCAGCCTCTGTCCCCCTCCTGTGTCATGTCCGCAGCCACTGTCCTCCTCCTGTGTCATGTCCGCAGCCTCTGTCCCCCTCCTGTGTCATGTCCGCAGCCTCTGTCCCCCTCCTGTGTCATGTCCGCAGCCTCTATCCCCCTCCTGTGTCATGTCCGCAGCCTCTGTCCCCTCCTGTGTCATGTCCGCAGCCTCTGTCCCCCTCCTGTGTCATGTCCGCAGCCTCTGTCCCCCTCCTGTGTCATGTCCGCAGCCTCTGTCCCCCTCCTGTGTCATGTCCGCAGCCTCTGACCCCCTCCTGTGTCATGGCCGCAGCCTCTGACCCCCTCCTGTGTCATGTCCGCAGCCTCTGTCCCCCTCCTGTGTCATGTCCTCAGCCTCTGTCCCCTTCCTGTGTCATGTCCGCAGCATCTGACCATCTCCTGTCTTTTATCATGTCTGCAGTCTCTGAGGGGATCCTAGAAAGGAGTCAAGAGTGGGAGCGCCGGGATGGGGGTTACGGGAAGAATCAGACGTGTGGAGAGGAGATCAGAGCCGCCAAGCTGGAGCTGTCTGACTGAGCCCTGCACGATACACCTGAGAGGAGGTCAGTGACAGCGCCGCCAGGCCAGTCTGAGGGGGGATCACTGATCTAAGGAGGGGAGTGAATACAATAATGTAAGGGGGCACTGATATAAAGGTTCCCCCCTATATTAGTAACCCCCTTACCTTAGTGTATTCACTCTGCGGAAGGTGGTCTCTATTCACCAGAGCCCCTCCCCCCACATCAGAGTTCCCCTTACATCATGATCTGCAGCGTTCCCCTTTACATAAGAGTTCCCTTGCACTGTAAGGGAGAATCCTGCAGACTCTGATGTAAGTGGGAACTCTGTGCTGGCTGGGTTATAGTAACCTAACCTTCATGTAAATTGAGAAATATGTTTTTTTACTTTTGTTTGTTTGCTAATAGCATTAGATATGTGTTTATAGTAACGCCACCTACAGGCAAAAAGGGAAATCACTACCAGGCAAACCATAACTGAGACAGAGGTGAATCCAAATGTAATTATCAACCGTCTGAGCCCAACTACTTGCTCAGACATCCCTTTAAATTTGAATAGCGTCCCAGCCATTTGGGATGGGTGCTACAAATAATTCGTACTTTCGGTAGAGTACATTGTTTTTCGTTGATTCTGAACACAACTCCTACTTTCGTAACTTTTTTTTGGTTCGTTGATTCGTAATTTTCCGTGTTTCTTTCACAATGGCGCTGCCTAACGTGCTTCGAATGGATTCGTACTTTTCTAAATACATCGCGGTTATTTGTAACAATTCGAAATCTCGGATTTTACTTTCGTTTTTGACATGCGGCTATAGCCTCCGCCCGCTGTACACCATTTTGAGAGGGAGCTCAGCACGGTGAGGGAGGAGCAGAGAGCAGAGCAGAGTGTTATTGTGCTTCAAATGGATTCGTACATTCGTAAAAAAAAATTGGTTCGTTGATTCGGAATTTTCCGCGACGGATCACAACAAGTCGACTTGCTGTTGCATTAGGCAGCATTAACGCAACAAGGAATTATGCTGAAGGCATCCGGGCATTCGCTATTTGTGATATCATTTATTTCTGATTCCGTTTTATTCGTAATTGCTTTGTTCGGAAATTCGAATGCTTCTGAACGTCCGAAAGTTGCCAAATTCGTGCAAATTTCGATTCGTTACGAAACGAATTGCACAAGCCTAGTTAGGATTCTTTTTTTTCCCCCTCTTTTTCCCTCCCCTTATTTTAATTACCATCATACTATTTTGGAATCTTTATTTTAGATACCTCTTTACTACATCTGCTCCCGATGAGTGGCCAATTGTCCGGGAAACGCGTCAAGCTTTCCTACTATACTGTGTCACAGTAATTATGTGAAATATTCTATATAATACTATAATGAATTGCTCCTATCAATATTATCATGTTTATGTGCTACTATGCTGTTTTATTCTGGGTCTACATACCATAGGTATGTAGGTACCATAAAGTACCAACCTTTTTCTCCTTTTTTCAAGATACCGATTATTTGCCCGAGTACTTGTACTCGGACAAATGCTCCGATGCTTAATCCGATACCTGGACAGTCAGGGTTAGTTACAATCACTGATCTCCCTGTATAGATTTCAATAAAGCACCTGACAGCTGCATCTCCCCCCCCCCCCCCCGCTTTATTGAAAAGTATACAGGGAGATCAGTGATTGTAACTCCCCCCCCCCCCGCGCCGCACCGATCATCCCTGACTGTTCCCCATATCCCCCTTCGTGCTCCTATCCCCCTTCATGCTCCTATCCCCCTCCATGCTCTGATCCCCCTCCGTGCTCAGCTCCCCCTCCGTGCTCTGCTCCCCCTTCGTACTCCGATCCCCCTCTGTGCTCCAATCCCCCTCCGTGCTCCAATCCCCTTCCGTGCTCCAATCCCCCTCCGTGCTCCAATCCCCCTCCGTGCTCCAATCCCCCTCTGTGCTCCAATCCCCCTCTGTGCTCCAATCCCCCTCTGTGCTCCAATCCCCCTCTGTGCTCCCGCTCCCCCTCCGTGCTCCGCTCCCCCTCCGTGCTCCGCTCCCCTCCGTGCTCTGCTCCCCCTATGTCCTCCCGCTCCCCCCTCTGTCCTCCGCTCCCCCTCCGTGCTCCTCGGACCCCCTACGTGCTCCAGTCCCCCTCCGTGCTCCGCTCCCCCTCCGTACTCCGCTCCCCCTCCGTGCTCCGCTCCCCCTCCGTACTCCGCTCCCCCCTTCGTACTCCGATCCCCCTCTGTGCTCCAATCCCCCTCCGTGCTCCAATCCCCTTCCGTGCTCCAATCCCCCTCCGTGCTCCAATCCCCCTCCGTGCTCCAATCCCCCTCTGTGCTCCAATCCCCCTCTGTGCTCCAATCCCCCTCTGTGTTTCAATCCCCCTCTGTGCTCCGCTCCCCCTCCGTGCTCCGCTCTCCCTCTGTGCTCCGCTCCCCCTCCGTGCTCCGCTCCCCCTCCGTTCTCTGCTCCCCCTATGTCCTCCGCTCCCCCTCTGTCCTCCGCTCCCTCTCTTTGCTCCTCGCCCCTTCGCCGTGCTCCTTGGGCCCCTTACGTGCTCTAGTCCCCCTCCGTGCTCCGATCCCCCTCCGTGCTCCGCTCCCCCTTCGTGCTCCGATCCCCCTACATGCTCCAATCCCCCTCTGTGCTCCGCTCCCCCTCCGTGCTCCGCTCCCCCTCCCCGTGCTCCACTCCCCCCTCTGTCCTCCGCTCCCCCTCCGTGCTCCTCGGCCCCCCTACGTGCTCCAGTCCCCCCTCCGTGCTCCGCTCCCCCTCCGTACTCCGCCCCCCCTACGTGCTCTTCTCCCTCTCTGTGCTCCAATCCCCCTCTGTGCTCTGATCCCCCTCTGTGCTCGGATCCCCCTCTGTGCTCCGATCCCCCTCCGTGCTCCGATCCCCCTCCTTGCTCCGCTCCCCCTCCGTGCTCCGCTCCCCCTCCGTGCTCCGCTCCCCCCTCTGTCCTCCGCTCCCCCCTCTGTCCTCCGCTCCCTCTCTTTGCTCCTCGCCCCTTTGCCGTGCTCCTCAGGCCCCCTACGTGCTCCAATCCCCCTCTGTGCTCTGATCCCCCCTCTGTGCTCGGATCCCCCTCTGTGCTCCGATCCCCCTCCGTGCTCCGATCCCCCTCCTTGCTCCGCTCCCTCTCCCGTGCTCCACTCCCCCTCTGTCCTCCGCTCCCCCTCCATGCTCCTCGGCCCCCCTCTTTGCTCCTCACCCCTTCGCCGTGCTCCTCGGGCCCCCTACGTGCTCCAGTCCCCCTCCGTGCTCCGATCCCCCTCCGTGCTCCAATCCCCCTCCGTGCTCCAATCCCCCTCCGTGCTCCAATCCCCCTCTGTGCTCCGCTCCCCCTCCGTGCTCCAATCCCCCTCTGTGCTCCAATCCCCCCTCCGTGCTCCAATCCCCCTCTTTGCTCCAATCCCCCTCCGTGCTCCAATCCCCCTTCCAATCCCCCTCCGTGCTCCGCTCCCCCTCCGTGCTCCAATCCCCCTCTGTGCTCCAATCCCCCTCTGTGCTCCAATCCCCCTCTGTGCTCCGCTCCCCCTCCGTGCTCCAATCCCCCTCTGTGCTCCAATCCCCCTCCGTGCTCCAATCCCCCTCTGTGCTCCAATCCCCCTCCGTGCTCCAATCCCCCTCCGTGCTCCGATCCCCTTCCGTGCTCCGATCCCCCTCCGTGCTCCAATCCCCCTCCGTGCTCCGCTCCCCCTCCGTGCTCCGCTCCCCCTCCGTCCTCCGCTCCCCCTCTGTCCTCCGCTCCCCCTCTGTCCTCCGCTCCCTCTCTTTGCTCCTCGCCCCTTTGCCGTGCTCCTCGGGCCCCCTACGTGCTCTAGTCCCCCTCCGTGCTCCGATCCCCCTCCGTGCTCCGATCCCCCTCCGTGTTCCGATCCCCCTCCGTGCTCCGATCCTCCTCCGTGCTCCGCTCCCCCTTCATGCTCCGACCCCCCTCTGTGCTCCGCTCCCCCTCTGTGCTCCGCTCCCCCTCCGTGCTCCGCTCCCCCTCCCGTGCTCTGCTTCCCCTCTGTCCTCCGCTCCCCCTCCTTGCTCCTTGGCCCCCCTCTTTGCTCCTCGCCCCTTCGCCGTGCTCCTCGGGCCCCCTACGTGCTCCAGTCCCCCTCCGTGCTCCGATCCCCCTCCGTGCTCCAATCCCCCTCCGTGCTCCAATCCCCCTCTGTGCTCCAATCCCCCTCTGTGCTCCGCTCCCCCTCCGTGCACCGCTCCCCCTCCGTGCTCCGCTCCCCCTCCGTGCTCCGCTCCCCCTCCGTGCTCCGCTCCCCCTCTGTCCTCCGCTCCCCCTCTGTCCTCCGCGCCCTCTCTTTGCTCCTCGCCCCTTCGCCGTGCTCCTCGGGCCCCCTATGTGCTCTAGTCCCCCTCCGTGCTCCGATCCCCCTCCGTGCTCCGATCCCCCTCCGTGCTCCGATCCCTCTCCCGTGCTCCGCTCCCTCTCCCGTGCTCCGCTCCCCCTCCCGTGCTCCGCTCCCCCTCCCGTGCTCCGCTCCCCCTCTGTCCTCCGCTCCCCCTTCGTGCTCCTCGGCCCCCCTCCTTGCTCCTCGCCCCTTCGCCGTGCTCCTCGGGCCCCCTACATGCTCCAGTCCCCCTCCGTGCTCCGATCCCCCTCCGTGCTCCAACCCCCCTCTGTGCCCCGCTCCCCCTCTGTGCCCCGCTCCCCCTCTGTGCTCCGCTCCCCCCTCCCGTGCTCCGCTCCCCCTCTGTCCTCCGCTCCCCCTCCGTGCTCCTCGGCCTCCCTCTTTGCTCCTCGCCCCTTCGCCGTGCTCCTTGGGCCCCCTCCGTGCTCCGATCCCCCTCCGTGCTCCGATCCCCCTCCGTGCTCCGCTCCCCCTTCGTGCTCCGCTCCCCCTACGTGCTCCGCTCCCCCTCTGTCCTCCGCTCCCCCTCCCGTGCTCCGCTCCCCATCCCGTGCTCTGCTCCCCCTCTGTCCTCCGCTCCCCCTCCGTGCTCCTCGGCCCCCCTCTTTGCTCCTCGCCCCTTCGCCGTGCTCCTCGGGCCCCCTACGTGCTCCGCTCCCCTCCGTGCTCCGCTCCCCCTTCGTACTCCGCTCCCCCTACGTGCTCTTCTCCCCCTCTGTGCTCCAATCCCCCTCTGTGCTCCGCTCCCCCTCCGTGCTCCTCGGCCCCCCTCTGTTCTCCGCTCCCCCTCTGTGCTCCGCTCCCCCTCCGTGCTCCGCTCCCCCTCCGTGCTCCTCGGCCCCCCTCTTTGCTCCTCGCCCCTTCGCCGTGCTCCTCGGGCCCCCTCCGTGCTCCGCTCCCCCTCCGTGCTCCGCTCCCCCTTCGTACTCCGCTCCCTCTACGTGCTCTTCTCCCCTCTGTGCTCCAATCCCCCTCTGTGCTCCGCTCCCCCTCTGTGCTCCACTCCCGCTCCGTGCTCTGCTCCCCCTCTGTGCTCCGCTCCCCCTCTGTGCTCCGCTCCGTGCTCCGCTCCCCCTCCCGTGCTCCGCTCCCCCTCCGTGCTCCTCGGCCCCCCTCTTTGCTCCTCGCCCCTTCGCCGTGCTCCTCGGGCCCCCTACGTGCTCCAGTCCCCCCTCCGTGCTCCAGTCCCCCTCTGTACTCCTATCCTCCTCTGTACTCCTATCCCCCTCCGTGCTCCTCGGCCCCCCTCCGTGCTCCTCGGGCCCCCTCCGTGCTCCTCCGTGCTCCGATCCCCTCGTTCCCCCTCCATGCTCCTCCCCCCCTCTGTCCTCGATCTGTCAGGAGGAAGAGCGGAGGAAGGAGACGGTAAATATGTCATTTACCGGCTCCGTTATTTTCTGAATAGACAGAGTCCGTGATCACTGACTGCCCATTCATAAATGAGCATAGTAAACTGTGTTTACGATGTTTCAGTTTATGAATGGAGAGGAGCCGCTTTCTCCTGTCCATTCATCTTCAGTGCAGCTGAGGCTGCAGAGAAAGGGACTGGGGAATCTTTGTCCTTAGTCCATTTTCCCTGTCTCAAAAGGGAGATGTCAGGGGTCTGTTAAGACCCCTGATAGCTCAGCAAATAAAAATATTATAATAATGATAAAAAAAAATTGTAATAAATAAATATTGAAAAGGTTAAATTGTAAAAATAATAAAAAATAAAATAAAAAACACACTGACACCGCCTACTCCCCCCCCCCCCTACCACACAAAAAAAAGAAAGCCTTCCAAAAAAAAATTATAATAATAAATAACAAAAAAAATGTGAAAAAAAATAATTAAAATAATAAATTGTAAAAATAAAATTGTAAGAAAAAAATTAATAAAAATAAAGACTACTGACAGTCCACGCGTCATCAGTGCTGCACATTAGTGCCACTGTCACGTGACATAAAAAAAAAGTATCAGTAATCAGTATCGGCGAGTACTTGAAAAAAATATCGGTACTTGTACTTGGTGCTACCCTAATATATATATATATACACTATATCGTCAAAAGTATTGGGATGCCTGCCTTTACATGCACATGAACCCCATCTCTGTCACCTTATATGCAGATTACTGATCCAGCACTGCTTCCTCCTCGACTCTCTGCCTAGGCAAATACTGTCACTGCTGCCAGAAAGGTAAGTCTATTGCCTGTACTTTTTCAGGGTGCTTCCTCTGTACATGTGACCCGGGGTGACAGGGTCACTCTAAAGTGACCCGCCGTTTTCTTTCCCTGCACTGGCAGCTCCTGGATCCTCTCCTGATCCCTGTATACAGATGATACTCGAAAAATTAGAATATCGTGCAAAAGTTCATTTATTTCACTAATGCAACTTAAAAGGTGAAAGTAATATATGAGACTCATTACATGCAAAGCAAGATAGTTCAAGCCGTGATTTGTCATAATTGTGATGATTATGGCTTACAGCTCATGAAAACCCCAAATCCACAATCTCAGAAAATTTGAATATTGTGAAAAGGTGGAATATTCTAGGCTCAAAGTGTCCCACTCTAATCAGCTATTTAAGCCATAACACCTGCAAAGGGTTCCTGAGCCTTTAAATAGTCTCTCAGTCTGGTTCAGTAGGAATCACAATCATGGGAAAGACTGCTGACCTGTAGACATGTGCGCCGTCTATAAATTTGTTTTGTTTCGTTTTCGTATTAGACGAAAATTTGTATTTCGTAATTCGTGTCCGAAATTCAATTTGGATTCGTTTCGTACGAAATACGAATTTTCGTTAGATTCGTTAACTTTTTGTAACAATTACGAACATTCGTTATGATGAATTTAAAAAGCAAAAAATACCTTTCTCAATATGGCAGTCGTCGACTCATTATGCTCATTATGAGGGGCTCCCACCATCCCTGTGCTGTGCTCATTATGAGGGGCTCCCACCATCCCTGTGCTGTGCTGACTTCCTGGGTATGTAGTAGCCCGTTAATTCGTATTTCGTAATTCGTGTTCGAAATTCAATTTGGATTCGTACGAAATACGAAAGTTGGTTAGGTTCATTAACTTTTCGTAACAATTACGAACATTCGTTATGAGGGGCTCCCACCATCCCTGTGCTGTGATCATTAAGAGGGGCTTCCATCATCCCTGTGCTGTGCTCATTATGAGGGGCTCCCACCATCCCTGTGCTGTGCTGACTTCCTGGGTATGTAGTAGCCCGTTAATTCGTATTTCGTAATTCATGTTCGGAATTCAATTTGGATTCGTACGAAATACGAAAGTTGGTTAGGTTCATTAACTTTTCGTAACAATTACGAACATTCGTTATGAGGGGCTCCCACCATCCCTGTGCTGTGATCATTATGAGGGGCTCCCATCATCCCTGTGCTGTGCTCATTATGAGGGGCTCCCACCATCCCTGTGCTGTGCTCATTATGAGGGTCTCCCACCATCCCTGTGCTGTACTCATTATGAGGGGCTCCCACCATCCCTGTGCTCATTATGAGGGGCTCCCACCATCCCTGTGCTGTGCTCATTATGAGGGGCTCCCACCATCCCTGTGCTGTGCTCATTATGAGGGGCTCCCACCATCCCTGTGCTGTGATCATTATGAGGGGCTCCCATCATCCCTGTGCTGTGCTCATTATGAGGGGCTCCCACCATCCCTGTGCTGTGCTCATTATGAGGGTCTCCCACCATCCCTGTGCTGTACTCATTATGAGGGGCTCCCACCATCCCTGTGCTCATTATGAGGGGCTCCCACCATCCCTGTGCTGTGCTCATTATGAGGGGCTCCCACCATCCCTGTGCTGTGCTCATTATGAGGGGCTCCCATCATCCCTGTGCTGACTTCCTCCTGGGGCTGTACCCCTGCTGTGCTCATTATGAGGGGCTCCCATCATCCCTGTGCTGTGCTGATAAATGACATTAACGAACATTCTTATTTTGTCCAATTCTGAATCTCCCATCGGCTACCAGTACCAGTCTGAGCATCTCTTCCACTCCCCAAACGAAATACGTCAACGAAATTTCGTATTTCCTATAAAATTCATAAGAATAGGAATTCGTATTTTGGATGCTTCCGAATGTACGGATTTTCAGAAATTCGTACAAATTTTCGATTCATACGAAACGAATCGCACATGTCTGTGGACCTGAAAGTTGTGCAGAAAACCATCATTGACACCCTCCGTAAGGAGGGAAAGCCTCAAAAGGTAATTGCAAAAGAAGTTGGATGTTCCCAAAGTGCTGTATCAAAGCACATTAATAGAAAGTTATGTGGAAGGGAAAAGTGTGGAAGAAAAAGGTGCACAAGCAGCAGGGATGACCGCAGCCTGGAGAGGATTGTCAGGAAAAGGCCATTCAAAAGTGTTGGGGACTTTCACAAGTAGTGATGAGCCGAACACCCCCGGGTTCGGTTCGCACCAGAACCCGCGAACGGACCGAAAGTTCGTACGAACATTAGAACCCTATTAAATACAATGGATGCGAACGTTCGAATTCTAAAGTGCTAATTATAACGACTATTATGCATGTTATTGTCCTAAAAAGGGTTTGGGAACCCGGGTTCTGCACCAGGGGACATGTATCAATGCAAAAAGAAGTTTTAAAAACGGTCGTTTTTCGGGAGCAGTCATTTTAATGATGCATAAAGTGAAAAAAAAAAGTCAAATATTCCTTTAAATATCGTACCTGGGGGGTGTCTAAAGTATGCCTGTGAAGTGCCACGTGTTTCCCGTGTTTAGAACTGTCCCTGCACAAAATGACACTTCTAAAGGAAAAAAAAGCCATTTAAAACTGCTTGCGGCTTTAATGTAATGTCTGGTCCCGGTAATATGGATGAAAATCTTTAAGAAAAATGGCATAGCTACCCCATGACCCCCCCCCCCCCTACCCCAGCCCATTACCAGCCCCTTTGAGTCTTGTATGGATATTAAGGGGAACCCCGCACATAAAATAAAAAAGGCCCTATATACTCTGAACAGCCGTATACAGGCGGTGCATACAAGACAGGGACTGTAGGTTTGTTCTTATGTAGAATCTGTTTGTAATTTTGAACAGGTACATTGTTTAAGTGTAGCTCCAGCCCAAAAATCTATTTTTAAACTTTTTGGAAAACATAGGTAAGGGTTATCACCCCTGTAACATTTGTTTTGCTGTCTGTGCCCCTGTTCAGAACATTTCACCTCACTTTCCGTCCCAATGACAACTGTTTTTGAAATGTGGTGTTTTTATTGAAACAAGGATTGCTGATAAAGCATCAGTACAGAGGAGACACCTTTCTCCCATATTAATTCTTACAGGAGAGAATTTTCCTTCCTAGGGGTAGATTTCCTCTCACTTCCTGTTGTCTTCTTGCGTTTGCAAGTAGGAGTCGTTTGTAAGTTGGATGTTTGAAAGTAGGGACCTGCCGTATATACTCTGCAGAAATAGGCCCCTTAGTTGTTGGTGTTGGCACAACACTGTAAGCACTCACAGTTACTCTTGGTTGGTGCTGGAACGCCCTGCTGTCAACTATTATATCAGGAATTGTAATTACATATAATTGTTGAACAGTGGTAGTAAAAATTGGGCCTTTGATGGTGGTGCTGGTGCCACAACACTGTAAGCCCTGACAGTTACTCTTGGTGGGTGCAGCAATGGGCCCTGCTGTGAATTATTAGATCAAGAATTGTAATTGCATGCCCCTGTTGAACAGGGGCTGAAAAATTGGGCCTTTCGTGGTGGTGGTGGTGGTGGTGGTGTTGCCACAACACTGTAAGCCCTCAGAGTTACTCTTGGTGGGTGCAGGAATGGGCCCTGCTGTGAATTATTAGATCAAGAATTGTAATTACATGCCCCTTTTGAACAGGGGCTGAAAAATTGGGCCTTTCGTGGTGGTGGTGGTGGTGGCGTTGCCACAACACTGTAAGCCCTCAGAGTTACTCTTGGTGGGTGCAGCAATGGGCCCTGCTGTGAATTATTAGATCAAGAATTGTAATTACATGCCCCTGTTGAACAGGGGCTGAAAAATTGGGCCTTAGGCACTGGTGGCACAACACTGCAACCCCTCACAGATACTGTACTTGGAGCACAGCAATGAGCCCTGTTGCAAAGTATTGCTTCAAAAATTGTAATTACACGCCCCTGTTAAACAGGGGCTGAAAAATTGGGCCTTAGGCACTGGTGGCGGCACCCATAAACAAAAATGATCTTCCAAGCTATCATCATCAATCGTATCATTGAGGACTCGGAGGAGGAGGATAGCCAGTCAACATAACAGCACAGGCACTCAGCATCAGCATCAGTCTTGAAGGGATGTGACATGTTAAAATCAATTAGTCTGTTATATCAGCATCAGGTGTGTGGTAGCTGGTGGTGATCCAAGACTGGTTCATCTTGATGAAAGTCAGTCGATCAACCGAGTCGGTGGACAGGCGCACCCTGTGATCCGTGACAAATCCTCCAGCAGCACTGAATGTGCGTTCCGAAAGAACGCTGGATGCAGGACAGGCCAGTAGCTCAATTGCATACTGTGCAAGCTCTGGCCAGCGATCCATCCTCAAGACCCAGTAAGCCAGAGGATTTTCGGTGGGGAAGGTGTCCAAGTCTGACCTTGCCCCTAGATATTCCTGCACCATGTTTATCAGACGCTGGCGATGGTTGCTGGAACCGATCATACTTTGGGGCTGCGGACTAAAGAATTGTCTGAACGCATCGGTCAGACGGCCACCTTCCCCACCGCTCCTTCTTTGACTGGCCGAAGCCTCAGCAACTCGTTGTCCAGGACCAGGAGTTTGTAACCTCCCAGTCTCTGGGAACGCGTTGCACAGACCTTTCTGCAAGGCCTCCCGGAGTTGTCTCATCCTCTGCTCCCTCTGCGACGGTAACATAAGTTCCGCAACCTTACCCTTGTACCGTGGATCAAGGAGAGTGGCCAGCCAGTAATGGTCCCTCTCCTTGATCCGAAGAATACGAGGATCCTTCCGCAGACTTTGCAGGATCAGGGAGGCCATGCAGCGTAGGTTAGCTGAGGCATTCGGTCCGGAGTCCTCTGGGTCACTAAGGACGACATGATCCGCAGCCACCTCCTCCCAGCCACGTACAAGTCCACGGGTTTCTTGGGACTGTAAATCATCCCTAAAAGACTGCTGCTGTTGATGCTGCTGAGTGCCAGGCTCCACCTCCATGCTGACACAATCCTCCTCCTCCTCCTCCTCCTCGTCCTCTTCCTGTGCGATGGGTGGGACAGAAGGAACACTGTCTGGGTAAAGGGGGCCTTGAGAGGCAAGGAAGTCCTCCTCTTCCTGCCTCTGTTCTGCCTCAAGTGCCCTGTCCATTATTCCATGCAGCGTGTGCTCCAACAGGTGGACAAGAGGTACAGTGTTACTGATGCATGCACTGTCACTGCTCACCATCCTCGTGGCCTCCTCAAATGGTGCCAGGACAGTGCATGCATCCCTGGTCATGCCCCACTGGCGTGGAGAAAAAAAACCAAGCTCCCCTGACCCTGTCCTGGTGCCGTAGTCGCACAGGTACTCATTGATGGCCCTCTGCTGCGTGTGCAGCCGCTGCAGCATGGCCAACGTTGAGTTCCACCTGGTGGGCATGTCACATATAAGGCGGTTCTTGGGCAGGTTCAACTCCTTTTGCAGCTCAGCCAGGCGAGCACTGGCATTATAAGATCTGCGGAAATGCACACAGACTTTCCTGGCCTGCCTCAGGACATCCTGTAAGCCCGGGTACCTGCCCAAGAACCGCTGCACCACCAGGTTAAGGACGTGAGCCACACAGGGCACATGGGTCAGTTGTCCCTGTCGGAGGGCGGAGAGGAGGTTGGTGCCATTGTCGCAAACCACCATTCCTGGCTTAAGCTGGCGTGGCGTCAACCACCTCTCGGCCTGGCCCTGCAGAGCAGACAGGACCTCTGCCCCAGTGTGGCTTCTGTCCCCCAAACACACCAGCGCAAGCACGGCATGGCATCTTTTTGCTTGCGTACTTGCGTAGCCCCTTGAACGCCTACGGAGCACCGCTGGTTCAGAGGACAAAGCACAGGAAGAGGCCATGGAGGAAGAAGAAGAGGAGGGGGTGGAGGAGAGAGGTGTGTCACAACCAGTAGTAGCATTTTGGAGGCGTGGCGGTGGAACAACCTCCAACACTACTGCACCTTGTCCTGCATCCTTCCCAGCTGCCAAAAGAGTGACCCAATGGGCCGTGAAAGAAAGGTAACGTCCCTGTCCATGCCTGCTGGACCATGAGTCAGCGGTAATATGCACCTTACCGCTGACCGCCCTGTCCAGCGAGGCCAAGACATTGCCTTCCACATGTCGGTAGAGAGCCGGAATAGCCTTCCGTGAGAAAAAGTGGCGTTTGGGAACCTGCCACTGAGGAACCGCACATTGCACAAACTCACGGAAGGGGGCCGAGTCTACCAACTGAAAAGGCAGCAGTTGAAGCGCTAGCAATTTAGCCAAGCTAGCATTCAACCGCTGGCCATGTGGATGGCTGGGAGTGAACTTCTTTCGACGGTCCAGCAGCTGGGGCAGGGAAATTTGCCTGCTAGAATCGGACGTCGGTGTACTGCTAGCAGAGTGGCCGCAAGTACTTGGCTGTGACACACCTAATTCTACACCTTCATTCCTCTCAGTGCATGTTTCAGAGAGGACTGAAGTTATAGTGGGGTTGGAGATCCCAGCTGATGCGGTGCAAGGAGAGGTCCGCTTTGTTCTTTGGTGTGGGTCTTTGAGGTAGGCTTGCCAACGAGCTGCATGGCAGGTCAACGTATGTCTGGTCAGGCATGTGGTACCCAAGCGGCTGATGTTTTGGCCACGCGATATACGCTTGAGACATATGTTGCAAACAGCAGCTGTGCGATCTGATGCACTAGCCTCAAAAAAGGCCCACACCAAAGAACTTTTTGAATGACGGGCAGAGGCAGCGCCCTGCACAGGCGGAGCTCTGCGGTGTGATTCCGTCGGTGTACTGCCCTTACGCTGGCCACCAAAGGGCATCCTGCCTCGTTGGAGATGTGCCTCCTCCTCATCCTCCTCCTCCTCTCTCCTATTAGGCACCCACGTGGAGTCAGTGACCTCATCATCCCCTCCCTCCTCATCACTGGAGCCAATCTGGCAGTATGCTGCAGCTGCTGGAACATGACTGCCAGATTGGTGTCCTTCTTGAGCATCCCCTCTGTCTGCTCTCACGCTACTGCCTTCCTCTAGCTGGGTTTCATCATCAGACCCTTCGAAACGCTGGGCATCCTCCTGGAGCATGTACCCAACACTGTGCTCAAACAGTTCGGGGGACTCCTCAGGAGGAGGACATGGTGGGTCTAGGGAAGGAGTGACTGATGATGAGTCTGACATTGATACCAGGGAAGAGGACGCTTTGCCAGCTGCTTTGCCAGTACCCTGAGCCTGGGTGAGAGAGGATGAGGAGGAGGAGGAGGGCTTGGTCATCCACTCTACCAAGTCTTCGGCATGATGTGGCTCAACATGTCCAGCTGCCGAAAAGAAGGACAAGCGTGTCCCATGGCCATGTGCTGATGACAATGCACCGCGTCCACGACCAGCACTGTTGCCCCCAGACACAGAGCCTGCTTGCCCTCTTTTATTGCCTCCTGACTGTCTGCCTCTCCTTGTTTGCCTTCCAGACATTGTAATGGATGGCCTGCAGGGAGATGGGAAAAAAGCAATAAGGGCTACCTTCAGGTGTCCTTCTCTGTCCCTTTAATTAAGGATTTCTAAATATGGTTGAGGATGATTGCTTTCGCACAGAATAGCACAATGACAATTTCCCTGACTGTCCAAAAAACAAGGATTTCAAAGATGGTTGATGAGGAATGCTTTAGCACAGTATAGCACAATCAGAATTTTCCTCACTGTCCTTCCCTGTCCCTACAAACAAGGTTTAGCACAGTAAAACACACTGACACTCTCCCTACCTATAGTTTTCTGTCCCTATAAAACATTTTTTTTTTAAAGATGGTTGATGAGGAATGCTTTAGCACAGTATAGCACAATGAGAATTTCCCTCACTGTCCTTCCCTGTCCCTACAAACAAGGTTTAGCACAGTAAAACACTGACACTCTCCCTACCTATAGTTTTCTGTCCCTATAATTTTTTTTTTTAAAGATGGTTGATGAGGAATGCTTTAGCACAGTATAGCACAATGAGAATTTCCCTCACTGTCCTTCCATGTCCCTACAAACAAGGTTTAGCACAGTAAAACACACTGACACTCTCCCTACCTATAGTTTTCTGTCCCTATAATTTTTTTTTTTTTAAAGATGGTTGATGAGGAATGCTTTAGCACAGTATAGCACAATGAGAATTTCCCTCACTGTCCTTCCCTGTCCCTACAAACAAGGTTTAGCACAGTAAAACACACTGACACTCTCCCTACCTATAGTTTTCTGTCCCTATAATTTTTTTTTTTTAAAGATGGTTGATGAGGAATGCTTTAGCACAGTATAGCACAATGAGAATTTCCCTCACTGTCCTTCCCTGTCCCTACAAACAAGGTTTAGCACAGTAAAACACACTGACACTCTCCCTACCTATAGTTTTCTGTCCCTATAAAAATTTTTTTTTTTAAAGATGGTTGATGAGGAATGCTTTAGCACAGTATAGCACAATGAGAATTTCCCTCACTGTCCTTCCCTGTCCCTACAAGCAAGGTTTAGCACAGTAAAACACACTGACACTCTCCCTACCTATAGTTTTCTGTCCCTATAATTTTTTTTTTTTTAAAGATGGTTGATGAGGAATGCTTTAGCACAGTATAGCACAATGAGAATTTCCCTCACTGTCCTTCCCTGTCCCTACAAACAAGGTTTAGCACAGTAAAACACACTGACACTCTCCCTACCTATAGTTTTCTGTCCCTATAAAAAATGTTTTTTTAAAGAAGGTTGATGAGGAATGCTTTAGCACAGTATAGCACAATGAGAATTTCCCTCACTGTCCTTCCCTGTCCCTACAAACAAGGTTTAGCACAGTAAAACACACTGACACTCTCCCTACCTATAGTTTTCTGTCCCTATAAAAAATGTTTTTTTAAAGATGGTTGATGAGGAATGCTTTAGCACAGTATAGCACAATGAGAATTTCCCTCACTGTCCTTCCCTGTCCCTACAAACAAGGTTTAGCACAGTAAAACACACTGACACTCTCCCTACCTATAGTTTTCTGTTCCTATAAAAAATTATTTTTTTAAAGATGGTTGATGAGGAATGCTTTAGCACAGTATAGCACAATGAGAATTTCCCTCACTGCCCTTCCCTGTCCCTACAAACAAGGTTTAGCACAGTAAAACACACTGACACTCTCCCTACCTATAGTTTTCTGTCCCTATAAAAATTTTTTTTTCTAAAGATGGTTGATGAGGAATGCTTTAGCACAGTATAGCACAATGAGAATTTCCCTCACTGTCCTTCCCTGTCCCTACAAACAAAGTTTAGCACAGTAAAACACACTGACACTCTCCCTACCTATAGTTTTCTGTCCCTATAATTTTTTTTTTTTTAAAGATGGTTGATGAGGAATGCTTTAGCACAGTATAGCACAATGAGAATTTCCCTCACTGTCCTTCCCTGTCCCTACAAACAAGGTTTAGCACAGTAAAACACACTGACACTCTCCCTACCTATAGTTTTCTGTCCCTATAATTTTTTTTTTTTTAAAGATGGTTGATGAGGAATGCTTTAGCACAGTATAGCACAATGAGAATTTCCCTCACTGTCCTTCCCTGTCCCTACAAACAAGGATTAGCACAGTAAAACACACTGACACTCTCCCTACCTATAGTTTTCTGTCCCTATAATTTTTTTTTTTTAAAGATGGTTGATGAGGAATGCTTTAGCACAGTATAGCACAATGAGAATTTCCCTCACTGTCCTTCCCTGTCCCTACAAACAAGGTTTAGCACAGTAAAACACACTGACACTCTCCCTACCTATAGTTTTCTGTCCCTATAAAATTTTTTTTTTAAAGATGGTTGATGAGGAATGCTTTAGCACAGTATAGCACAAGGAGAATTTCCCTCACTGTCCTTCCCTGTCCCTACAAACAAGGTTTAGCACAGTAAAACAGACTGACACTCTCCCTACCTATCCTTCTCTTTCCCTAAACTAAAGGAATCCAGGTTAAGCAAGAAAAAAAAAATGTCACTGTCCCTGCCTATGCTTCTCTTTCCCTGCTCCGGAACACACTACACTAGGCCGCCGTGCTGGCGGCCTTTTATAGTGTGGGGCGTGTACTAAACACCCTCAGCAATAATTGGCCACAGGCATCCTGCCTGTGGCCAATCATTGCTCTCCTCGCTGCCGGCGCTGTGATTGGCCAAGCATGCGGAGTCACAGTGCATGCTTGGCTAATCACAGCGCCTGGATGACACTGCGATGGCGTAGTGCATTGTGGGCCGTTCGCGTCACTCGAATTTGGCGCGAATGGCCCAAATCGTTCGATCTTCGTCGAACGATCGAACAGCCGATGTTCGAGTCGAATGTATGTTCGACTCGAACACGAAGCTCATCCCTATTCACAAGGAGTGGATTGAGGCTGGAGTCAGTGCATCAAGAGCCACCACACACAGACGGATCCTGGACATGGGCTTCAAATGTCGTATTTTTCTTGTCACCCCACTCCTGAACAACAAACAACGTCAGAAGCGTCTTACCTGGGCTAAAGAAAAACACACCTGGTCTGGTGCTCAGTGGTCCAAAGTCCTCTTTTCTGATGAGAGCAAATTTTGCATCTCATTTGGAAACCAAGGAGCCGGAGTATGGAGGAAGGATGGAGAGGCACACACTGCAAGATGCTTGAAGTCCAGTGTGAAGTTTCCACAGTCTGTGATGATTTGGGGAGCCGTGTCATCTGCTGGTGTTGGTCCCCTGTGCTTCATTAAGTCCGCGGTCACCGCAGCCGTCTACCAGGAGATTTTGGAGCACTTCATGCTTCCTTCCGCAGACGAGCTCTATGGAGATGCTGACTTCATTTTCCAGCAGGACTTGGCACCTGCCCGCACCAAAACCTGGTTAAATGACCGTGGGATTACTGTGCTTGATTGGCCAGAAAACTCGCCTGACCTGAACCCCATAGAGAATCTGTGATAGAGAATCTATGGGGCATTGCCAAGAGAAAGATGAGAGACATGAGACCCAACAATGCAGAAGAGCTGAAGGCCGCTATTGAAGCCTCCTGATCTTCCATAACACCTCAGCAGTGCCTCCATAACACCTCAGCAGTGCCACAGCCTGATAGCTTCCATGCCACGCCGCATTGAGGGGCCCAAACCAAGTACTGAGTACCTATGCAGCTTCTACTTTTCAGAGGTCCAATATTGTTCTGTGTACAATCCTTGTTTTATTGATTGCATGTAATATTCTAATGTTCTGAGATTGTGGATTTGGGGTTTTCATGATCTGCAAGCCATAATCATCACAATTAGGACAAATCACGGCTTGAACTATCTTGCTTTGCATGTAATGAGTCTCATATATTACTTTCACTTTTTAAGTTGCATAATGTTGCGTACACACAACCGTTTTTCATGACGAGAAAAATGCAATTTTTTAATTTGGTCATTAAAAACGATTGTGTGTGATGTTTCAATCCTCCTTGCAACAGGGCTCCCTACCGCCCTCTATGAGAGAAGCGCATGTTGTTCTCATTCCAAAGCCTAATAAGGACCCTAAACTAAGGTGACCAGATTTTTAAAATAAAATCCGGGGACATATTTTTTTTTTTACTAGTAATGGCGGCGATCAGCGATTTATAGCCGGACTGCGATATTGCGGCAGAAAAATCTAACACTTAGTGACACTTTGTGGGAACCGGTGACACTAATACAGTGATCAGTGCTAGAAAATATGCACTGTCACTGTACTAATGACACTGGCTGGGAAGGGGATAACATCTAGGGCAGTGATGGCCAACCTTGGCACCCCAGATGTTTTGGAACTACATTTCCCATGATGCTCATCCACTCTTCAGTGTAGTTGAGCATGATGGGAAATGTAGTTCCAAAACATCTGGGGTGCCAAGGTTGGCCATCACTGATCTAGGGCAATCAAAGGGTTAAATGTGTGCCTAACAAGTGTTTTGTCACTGTGGGGGAGGTGATTTTACTATGGGAAGGCATAGATCCCTGTACCTGCTTTGCAGGAACACAGGATTAATGTCTTCCATACTGAAAAAACAGCGATCTGCCTTGTTTACATAGGCAGACCACTGTTCTGCCTTTGTACATAAAGATCAGCGGGTACTAGTGGACATCGAGTCCGCCAGGGCCGCTGGTTGGCTCCCATACCCAGAAATGCAGGATCATGTATATACGTGATCCTGCGCAGAGCGACCGCCCTGTAGCAGTAAATCTGCTCTCAGGCGATCAGCAACTGGTTAACATCATCAGCATTATGATAACTCACAGGCAGCAGGCGCTCTATCATGGCTCTGTCACAGTGTGTCACATAACATGGCTGCTGGGTGCTGATACTTATGACCAATAAGTTACCAAAATCAGCACCCAGCAGCCAAGTTATGTGACACACTGTGACAGGGCCAACCAGAGCCATGATAGAGTGCCTGCTGCCTGTGAGTTCTGATACCATCCATAATGCCAGAGAGACAGACAAAGTGCAATGTAGTCTATTCACAGACACCTTGAAGGAACTGGCAGCCCAACCATCGGATCCGCTTCCCCTCTGTTCCTGCTCCTGGATGCCGTCAGCTGAGCTAAGCTGCCTCTCTCTGCCCCTCGCCATCGCCGCCCGCCTCACAGCCTGTCAAGTCTTACTCTCCGGGCCCCGGCTACTACTGGGTGGGGAGCGGAGGAAGATCACCCTGCCAGGGAAGGCAAGGAGAAAAACAGGCAGGCGGCTGGCCGGGACTTGAGCCAAGGCAGAAGAACATGCGAGCGGAGCAGAATGGGCACCCGAAACTGAAGAAATATCCCCTCCGCTCCGACCAGCACATGATCATCAGAAAGGGGCACAGATAATGGAAAAAAATACACCCCCTAAGCTAGTAGCAGTGGCGGAGCGGGGGTGGAATTCAGAATTATTATTTTTTTATTCTGCACTGACTGTCTTTGAAATTGCCCCAGCTCCTGTTCAAATCCAATCCGGGGACAAAACCGGGGACAGACTTGGTCCGGGGACAGTGTCCTCAATCCGGGGACTGTCCCCAGAGACTGGGGATGTCTGGTCACCCTACCCTAAACTGTGCGCCTCCTACAGGCCGATTGCTCTCCTCAATTGTGACTTGAAAATACTTACCAAGTTACTGGCCACTAGACTTAATAAGGTTATAAAATCCCTGATTGACTCTGACCAAACTGGCTTTATGCCCGGCAGATCCACGGACATTAATATACGTAGGCTTTTCTCTAACATACATGCCCCCCATGCTAATCAAGGTACCAGAACCATTGCCACGCTTGATATGGAGAAAGCGTTTGATACAGTGGAATGGGTCTATCTGTGGGAGGTGCTCAGGAGAATGGGATTTCCTCTGAAATTTATTGACTGGATACGCACGATCTATACTGGTCCCTTGGCGTGCATCAAACGGAATGGCTCCTTGTCTCCCCCGTTCACCCTGCAGAGGGGCACCAGACAGGGATGCCCTCTCTCCCCGGCCCTCTTCACCCTGGCCATGGAACCTATCGCAGAAGCCCTTCGGAGCTCGGCCAAGGTCCGTGGTCTTAGGGTGGGCTGGCTGGAGGGCTGGCTGGAGGAGAGAGTTGCTCTCTACGCGGACGACCTCCTGCTTTTTTTGAATGATGCTGGTGACTCTCTGCGGGGCGCTCTTGGGATCATGGAGGGCAGTGGCGGCTGGTGCTCAAAATTTTTGGGGGGGGGGGGCGCAAACAAACTGAAAAAAAAAAAAAATCAATTGCCACCACTGTGCCCATTAAACGCAGCCACTGTGCCCAAACGCCACCAGTTTTCCCCCTCAAATGCAGCCAGTTTGTTTCCATATACAGCCAGTTTGTCCCCATATACAGCCAGTGTGCCCCCATATGTATATAACCAGTGTGCCCCCATATATACAGCCAGTGTGCCCCCCATATACAGCCAGTTTGTCCCCATATACAGCCAGTGTGCCCCCATATATATATAACCAGTGTGCCCCCCATATACAGCCAGTGTGCCCCCATATACAGCCAGTGTGCCCCCCATATACAGCCAGTGTGCCCCCATATTCAGCCAGTTTGTCCCCCATATTCAGCCAGTTTGTCCCCCGTATACAGCCAGTTCCCCCCAAATGCAGCCAGTTTGTCCCCCATATACAGCCAGTTTGTCCCCCATATACAGCCAGTTCCCCCCCATATTCAGCCAGTTTGTCCCCCATATACAGCCAGTTCCCCCCATATTCAGCCAGTTTGTCCCCCATATACAGCCAGTTCCCCCCATATTCAGCCAGTTTGTCCCCCATATACAGCCAGTTGCCCCCATATTCAGCCAGTTTGTCCCCCATATACAGCCAGTTCCCCCCAAATGCAGCCTGTTCCCCCCCCCCCAGCCCTGTACTTACCTTCCTCGGTCCGCGCCGTCCTCGATGTGTTCTCCCGCCCTCGATGTCGCTTCAGCCAATCAGGTTACCGGTAACCAGATCCGGTGAACCTGATTGGCTGAAACCTCCACAGCCTTCTCCAAGGAACGCACCCCCGTGCGTACCTGGGAGGAGTTTTTGGAAGCCGAATACAGCCTGAGAGCTGTATTCGGAAAGCCTATCAGAGCCGCTGGCTCTGATAGACACTTCCAAGTCACACCCACCGCCGGCCGCCGCTCTAATTCATATGGCCGGCGCTCGCCAGGAGGCCGGCCATATGAATAGTGGGCAGCGCGGCAGCGGTGACAATACACAGATTCATGCAATGCATGAATCTGTGTATTGTCTTTCAGTGGCGGTGCGGGAGCGAGAGGGGGCGGCGCTCCGGCGCCCTCTATGGACGCACCACCACTGATGGAGGGGTTGAAAGTGAATTGGCACAAGTCTCAGTTGTTCCCGGTGGACGGGGGGCTAGGTCCTCCTTACCCCCCTCCCTTCACTTCAGTGGGTTGACCAGTTTACCTACCTGGGCCATGTCATTTTGAAAGAGAGCAGAGACTTTGTGTGGCTCAATCTTGACCCTGTTCTGGTGGCAGTTAGGGCCAAACTGAAGGCATGGAGCAATCTTCCCCTTTCTCTCATTGGCCGTATTAACCTTCTAAAAATGAAAGTCCTCCCTAAATTTACATATATTTTTCGAAATTCCCCGCAATGGCTGACCAAAACATTCTTCAAGTCTCTTAACCACTTCCCGCCCAGTCAAAAGCATAATGACATCCGGGAAGTGGTTGTGTTATCCACACTGGACGTCATATGACGTCCTGCAGGATAACAGCCGCCGCGCGCCCGGGGGGGGCGCGCATCGCGGCGATCAGTGGAGCGGTGTGTCAGTCTGACACACCGCTGCACTGATCTCGGTAAAGAGCCTCCGGCGGAGGCTTTTTACCACGTGATCAGCCGTGTCCAATCACGGCTGATCACGATGTAAACAGGAAGAGCCGTTGATCGGCTCTTCCTCACTCGTGTCTGACAGACGCGAGTAGAGGAGAGCCGATCGGCAGCTCTCCTGACAGGGGGGGTTTGCGCTGATTGTTTATCAGCGCAGCCCCCCCTCGGATACCCACACTGGACCACCAGGGAAGCCCCCCAGGACCACCAGGGAAGCCCCAAGCATGTGGATGGCCAGGTAAGTCCCCCATGGCCATCCACATGCACAAATAGATAAAAAAATATGCCAATCAGCGCCCACAAATGGGCACTGATTGGCACCATCATGGCACAACCAAAAATACATGATGCCCAGCAATGCCAGCCACCAGTCATCAGTGCCACCTACCAGTGTCCATCAGTGCCACCTATCAGTGCCCATCCATGCCCATCTGTGCCCACCTATCAGTGCCCGTCCGTGCCACCTATCAGTGCCACCCATAAGTATCCATCAGTGCCGCCTATGAGTGCCCATCAGTGCCGCCTATGAGTGCCCATCAGTGCCGCATACCAGTGCCACATATCAGTGCCCATCAGTGCCGCCCATCAGTGCCGCCTATCAGTGCCCATCAGTGCCCATCATCAGTGCCACCTCATCGGTGCCACCTCATTGGTGCCACCTCATCGGTGCCCATCAGTGTCGCCTTATCAGTGCCCGTTAGTGCCGCCTTATCAGTGCCCGTCATTGAAGTAGAAAAGGTACTTATTTACAATAAAAATCGCAGAGGCGATCAAATACCACCGAAAGAAAGCTCTATTTGTGGGAACAAAATGATAAAAAAATTGTTTGGGTACAGTGTTGCATGACCGCGCAATTGTCATTCAAATTGCGACAGCGCTGAAAGCTCAAAATTGGCATGGGCAGGAAGGTGTATAAGTGCATGGTATTGAAGTGGTTAAACAGCTCTTCCTCTCCTTTATTTGGGGGCCCAAGCCACCTAGATTTAAATACACCACTTTGACCAGGCCTGTGGATGGTGGGGGCTTGGCTCTCCCTGATTGCCATAAGTACTACTTGGCCACTCATCTTGTGACCGCCCATTGGTGGTTGCAGCCGGACTTGACCAACTCTGCGGTGGTGCTGGAGGCGGCTATCCTAGGGTCTCTGGAGGCCATCACCATCTTACCCCTTCTATGTGAACCACTATGCAGGCATGGAAGGTGGGTGAGGCGCTGAGGACACCCCAGCCTAACTCCTGGTCTCCTCACACCCCCCTGTGGCTGAACCCTAACGTCCCGCAGTTTAATACCATCCTGGGCCAAATACAAAATTCTCACCCTTAAACATGTGATCACTAACGGAGAGATTTCCCCCTTCCACGTTTTACGTGCCAAATGTCATGTTCCTGCACAGATCCATTTTAGGTACCTTCAAATAGCTCATGCCTTCAGGTGTCAGTTCTTGGGCCAACCAGTTGTCTTGGAGTACTTCGGGTGAAGGACTTGGAGAAACCCACGTCCCAACTCTATGGGTCCCTGTTGGTTGCTGCCGCCCC
This sequence comes from Rana muscosa, assembly GCA_029206835.1. Taxonomy (NCBI): domain Eukaryota; kingdom Metazoa; phylum Chordata; class Amphibia; order Anura; family Ranidae; genus Rana; species Rana muscosa. Next base: position 321,389,287 of record CM055122.1, read on the forward strand.
CGAGTTGTCCTCCCTCCGCAGGAAATGGGTGGGGGACATACCGGGACTGGACGAGGACGACTGGAGGGAGATTTGGGACTTTCCTTTCTCCTCTCAGGTCTCGGCACGGGATAAACTAGTCCAATACAAAATTGTACATAGAGCTCACTATACGCCCCATAGGCTCCACCTGATGTCGCTGGCGCATTCTTCGGCGTGCTGGCGTTGCTCTCATCAACTGGGTGACTTTTTTCACATTTTCTGGGATTGCCCAGCGATAGCACATTATTGGACAGCAATACTCCGGGTAATTACTAAGGTCACTAAAACTTGTGTCCCTTATGACCCTAAATATTGTCTCCTGGGGCTGGTGGAACAAATGTCAGTGCTTCGACCCAGGAAGGTACTCATCTCCCTGTTACTGTACTATGCCTGTAAGGCTATTACGATGCATTGGAAAAAAACGTCTCCCCCCTCTGTCGGATTCTGGAAGAGCCTAGTGAATGCCAGTTTACCCCTCTATAAGGCCACCTACTCGGGTAGGGGCTGTCCACAAAAATTCAAGAAGGAATGGACTTGTTGGTTAGAGGATGCTTCCACGGCAAATGATGGAGTAACCACTAACTAGTTTAAAGGATTCATGCTAGTTTATTAATGTAATGACCAAAAATGTTATTTCTTTTTCGTACATCACGGGACACAGAGCGACTTAGTCATTACTAATGGGTTATATAGTTTACCTTCAGGTGCTGGCACTGGCAACTTCCAAACCGGAAGTACCCTCCCCTATATAAGCCCCTCCCATCCGGGAGCACCTCAGTTTTTTGCCAGTGTCTAAGGTGTTGGCCAAAGAGTAACATGTGTTTTCCTGGGCTTGCGTACAGGTTCTTTTACGGGCCTTAGTAAGCTGTTCCGGATCCCACCAAAAAAGCTTCATAGCTAAACGGTCGGTACCCGGGCCTTGCAACAGAAGAGCAAGGTTTTGCCTGTAATGCCTCTCTTAGGAGGGCTGGACCCTGGGATCCAGAGCTCTGGTCATACCCACGACCAAGATGTTTTCTGTGCAGGGTGCTATACAGGTCCAGGGGAGTGGAATCCTTGGGAACCCGGTCCCTGAAGGTTTAATTACAATGCCTGCCGTGATAGGTGAAGTTTGGGCTTCTGTGGACCAAACAGAGTCCTGCGGCGGGGAACAGGTAAGTGGGGGCCCTCAGGAACTTGGTTCTATTGGGGGACCCCCAAGCCTAATTTGTCTTTCTGTCTGTTACCTAACGGTATTCCCGCTAATATCTGTGTATGCCTATAACTACTGGAAAATGTAAAATTTTAATAGTAGTCAAGAAAAAAAAAAAAAAAAAAAGAGGACCGCGGTACCTGTGTTAAACCACTAGAGGCCGCTGTGGTCCATTTTTTCTTGTCATGTGGATCTTTGGTTTTCTCAAGTCAAAAGATCCAGGCAGTTGGTAAGTTTCTCTGTGGGAATCCAGTTCCTCTGCCCTGTTGCTGCGCTCATCCACCGCACAGGCCCTCCGGCAAAAAGGGCCCTGGCTCCTAGTCCCTGCTTGGTTTCAAAAAAGGGCGCCAATGGCGCACGGGCGCGCGCGGGCGCGTGCACGCGCCTCCTATGAAAAAAAGGGGCGGGGCGGGTGGATGACGCTCGATGCGTGCCGCGGCGCTTCTGCGCATGTGCAGGCGTCCCAGCATGTATAAAAGACACAGTACAAGTGTCAGCTGGATGCAAACAGAGCTAGCAACAAAACGGTGGCACACAGAGGCGGTTGATGCAGGCATCCCCATAGAAAGGCACTTTAGTGGACACCAGCTGGTATATAGCAGCAACTGTGTTAGACTATTACCAGCAAAATTGGTGTATGACGACGGGAATACCTCAGCTTTGTGCTTAAAGGATATGTCGTCCAGACGCTCCGGAAATAAGTCTTCCAGGAAGCCAAAGGGGTCTCCATCGGGCTCTGAGGATATTGGGCATGCTTGTACTGCACCAATCTCCCCTGAAAATTCAGAGGTCAGTAGCCGTAGGAACCCCGCAGGAGTGCCTGGTGCTGCGGCTGTCCCCAGTCCACCTGCTCCTGTATATATAACAGAGGAGGTTTTATCCTCAACTCTGGGAGGATTGGAAGAGAGATTAACAGCATTGATCGCTGCTTCCCTGTCACAGGGAAAGCGCGTCCGATCTCCGTCTCCTCCTTCAGAGTGCCTGTTAGTGGAGGAACAGCCCCACACAGAGATCGACCTACCTGAAGGGGATCAGGATGAGGTTGATTCAGTTATGGAGGAATCAACAGTGGAAGAACCTTTCTCAGCATCTCAGGCTGAAAGATTATGGGTTCAGTCTCTGACTAACATGGTCCGATCAGCATTTAAAATGCCTCTGGTGGAACCATCAACCACTACGGTTTCCTCGCTGGGGTCGCTGAAAGCTCCCCAGGCTGTCTGTTCCTTCCCAATCCACCCTTTATTGGAAGGGCTTATTTACCAGGATTGGGAGCATCCTGATAAAATATTTACTCCCCCCAAGAGATTTCCAGTGATCTATCCCATGGAGGATAAGTTCATAAAAAAATGGAGGGTCCCTACAGTGGACACAGCCATCTCTTGTGTAAATAAATCACTGACATGTCCAGTAGATAATGTTCCAATGTTCAAAGACCCAATAGATAAAAAATTGGAGTCTTTACTAAAATCTGCTTTCTCTACAGCAAGCATGGTGACACAACCTGCAGTAGCAGCGATTGGAGTCTGCCAAGCAATGAAAGATCAGTTGAAACAAGTCTTAAGGGACTTACCAGATCAGCAGGCTCTTGCCCTAGCTGACCTACCTAGAGCCTTGTGTTGCGGTGGACGCCATAAAGGATACAATCCAACAGGCATCCCGCTTTACGCTGTCTGTAGACATATGCGTAGGCTTCTATGGCTCAAAAACTGGTCTGCTGAAGCTCCCTGTAAGAAATTGCTGATTAGCTTCCCATTTCATGGAGAACGCTTATCTGGAGAAGATCTGGACAAATATATCCAGAAAACTTCTGCCGGTAAAAGTACACTCTTGCCGGTTAAGAATAAGGGTAGAAGTCCTTCTTTTAAGAGGCCTACTTCTCCAGTCCCTGGCACATCGGCTGGGAAACAGTTCCGACGGCCTCCGCGGTCAAATCCAGGGGGCAGAAATCAGGGACAATCACAGGGTAACAAGAAACCCTGGGTCAAGAGAGATACAAAACCTCCCCCCAAGTCATGAAGGGTTGCCCCCACTCAATCGGGTGAGGGGAAGACTTCAGTTGTTCACAGAGACCTGGCGGGACACCATCAGAGATGGGTGATCTTCGCAGTAAGTCTGGGATACAGGCTGGAGTTAAAAGACATTCCTCCTGCCCATTTTATAAGGTCAAACGTGCCAAGCGATCCCCAGAAGAGTGGATCCCTCCTTCTGGCACTAGAACAACTATTGCTCCAAGGGTAATCATGAAGGTTCCCTTGGAAGAAAGCGGGTTCGGGTTTTACTCGAACCTTGTCACAGTCCCCAAACCAAATGGGGACGTGAGGCCCATATTAAATATAAAAGGGCTAAACAAGTTCCTACATATCAGGACTTTTTCGGATGGAGTCGATCCGATAGGTGGCCACCGCCCTACAAGGGCAGGAATGGTTAGCCTCGATCGACATAAGGGATGCTTATTTGCATATTCCCATCTGTCCGGCCCACCAGAAATTTCTACGCTTTGCAGTAGAAGGGCGCCATTTTCAGTTCAGAGCCTTACCTTTCGGTCTGGCCACAGCACAACGAGTGTTCACAAAAATTCTGGCCCTACGATTGGCCAAACTAGGAACACAAGGTGTAACGATAATGGCATATCTAGACGACTTGTTGCTGATAGACCACTCAGTGAAAAAAACTAGAAGTGGTCGTTCACAAGATAATCAAGTATCTGGAATCTCACGGTTGCATTATCAACCGAGACAAGTCAGCCCTAAAACCAGTCAAAAGTCTGGAATACTTGGGGGCTAAGACTGGATTCAAATCAGAGAAAGATTTTCTTACCTCCAGAGAAGGTGTCGTCTTTGAAAGATTTGACCCACTTAGTGGGTACAAAAAAGAAAACCATCCATACGCCTGTGTATGAGGCTGCTGGGAAAAATGGTGGCTTCATTCGAAGCAGTACCCTACGGTCAATTCCATTCAAGGAACTTGCAGAGGGCCATACTGTCAGCCTGGAACAAAAAAGTTCAGGCTTTAGACTTACCAATGTCCCTGTCCCCTTCCGTTCGCAGGAGCCTCCATTGGTGGTTGGTGCCCCAGAATCTGGAAAAAGGGAAACCCTTCAGTCCGGTTTCTTGGAAGGTGGTCACTACAGATGCCAGCCTCATAGGCTGGGGGGCAGTACTGGAGCAATGGTCTCTCCAGGGCAAGTGGTCAGAAGCAGAGAAGGCCCTGCCCACCAATCTCTTAGAGATACGAGCAGCCCGGTATGCCCTAGTAGCATGGACATCCAAACTCCAAGGGTCCCCTGTCAGAATTCAATCAGACAATGCCACAGCAGTGGCATATATCAATCACCAGGGTGGCACCAGGAGTCGTGCAGCCCAGAGGGAAGCGAATTGCATCCTGGAATGGGCAGAAAGATATGTCACAGCCATATCCGCGGTTTTCACCCCAGGAGTGGAAAATTGGAGAGCGGACTTTTTAAGTCGCCAGCAATTATGCCCGGGGGAATGGTCTCTTCACCCCGAGGTTTTCCAGGCAATATGCCAGCGGTGGGGAACACCGGATGTAGATCTGCTAGCATCCAGATTCAACGCAAAGGTGGACAGATTTGTGTCTCGCACAAAGGATCCCCTAGCTTGCGGTTCGGATGCCCTCGTGTTCCCTTGGGATCAGTTCAAGCTGATATATGCATTCCCACCGCGATTAATCCGCAGAATCAGGGTAGAAAAGAAACCAGTGATTCTGGTGGCTCCAGCGTGGCCCCGAAGGGCATGGTACGCGGAGATTGTAAAAATGTCAGTGGGAAGTCCTTGGACCCTCCCACATCGTCCGGACCTGCTTTCGCAAGGACCGATATACTACCCTTCCTTACCAGCCCTAGGTTTGACGGCCTGGCTATTGAAGCCCACATTCTAAAAAAGAGAGGGCTCTCTAATCCTGTGGTATCTACCATGATCAATGCCAGGAAGCCGGTATCCAGGCAGATCTATTATAGGATCTAGAAGGCGTACATCACGTGGTGTGAGGCCAAGAAATGGCATCCACGTAAGTACGTAATAGGTAGGATTCTGGACTTCCTACAGTGGGCTGTACATAGGAAGCTTGCCTCGAGTACTATCAAGGGTCAGACGGCCTTGTCAATATTTTTTCAAAGGCCCTTGGCTTTGCATTCATTAGTCAAAGCTTTCATACAAGGAGTGATGCGTATTAGCCCTCCGGTTAGTATTCCCATATGTCCATGGGACTTAAACCTGGTTCTGTCGGTTCTACAGAAACAACCATTTGAACCATTGCGGCACATTTCCTTGGTTCTTTTCACCAGGAAATTGATTTTCTTAGTAGCCATTTGTTCGGCTAAAAGAGTATCGGAATTAGCCGCCTTGTCCTGTAAGGAGCCATATCTGGTTGTCCATAAGGACAGAGTAGTATTACGTCCTCACCCAGCCTTTCTTCCTAAGGTGGTATCGAGGTTCCATTTGAACCAAGATGTGGTTCTTCCTTCCTTTTTCCCCAAACCTAGTTCGGTAGAGGAAAAGTTATTGCATTCTTTGGATGTAGTAAGAGCAGTTAAAGCTTATCTTAAAGCCACTGCTCAGATTCGTAGAACGGATACTTTGTTTGTTTTGCCGGAAGGCCCCAGAAAGGGTCAGGCAGCATCAAAAATCTACTTTAGCCAAGTGGATTCGACAGGTCATAATACAAGCCTATGGCTTGAAAAGGAGACCGCCTCCGTTCAAAGTTAGGGCGCACTCCACAAGAGCAGTTGGAACTTCATGGGCAGTGCATCACCAGGCCTCCCTGGCTCAAGTCTGTAAGGCCGCAACATGGTCTTCAGTACACACGTTTACTAGATTCTACCAGGTAGACGTCAGAAGTCAGGAGGATGTCGCCTTTGGGCGCAGTGTGTTGCAGGCCGCAAAAGAGCCTCATGCCTGATGGCGCCCAGCTTATGTATAGTGTATCCCTCCCCTCATTTGGCATTGCTTTGGGAAGTCCCATTAGTAATGACTAAGTCGCTCTGTGTCCCGTGATGTACGAAAAAGAAAAAGGGATTTTTATAACAGCTTACCTGTAAAATCCTTTTCTTGGAGTACATCACGGGACACAGAGCTCCCACCCCTCTTTTTGGGACACTTATTGCTTTGCTACAAAACTGAGGTGCTCCCGGATGGGAGGGGCTTATATAGGGGAGGGTACTTCCGGTTTGGAAGTTGCCAGTGCCAGCACCTGAAGGTAAACTATATAACCCACATAGTAATGACTAAGTCGCTCTGTGTCCCGTGATGTACTCCAAGAAAAGGATTTTACAGGTAAGCTGTTATAAAAATCCCTTTTTTTATTTTTTCTCAGAATGCAGCATCCTCCTGACATTATGTTGAGCACTGTTCACCCTGAACTGACCCTCTCCCCACATTGGGGATGTAGTTTAAATAGGATGTTTAATGTTTATGGTTGTGCCCTACAGCGACCTGTTCCCGCAGCGGGAGATTGGCCCCTGCGTGGGCAAATGTTCGGCCCCTGTGTGGGCTAATTTTGTGTTTCGGAAATTTAAATAAAAAAGAAGATTTAAAAAAAAACAAAAAACAAAAAACGATGGTGTGTAGGCTCCAGAGCATTTTTCACGACGTGAAAAATGGGCATTAAAAATTTGGAACATGCCCTATTTTTTCTCGTCGTTTTTCACGTTGTCATTTTTCTTGTCATGAAAAACGGCCGTGTGTAGGCTTTAACGACGTGAAAAAAAATGCGCATGCTCAGACGCAAGTGATGAGACGGGAGCGCTCGTTCTGGTAAAACTAGCGTTCGTAATGGAGATAGCACATTCGTCACGCTATAACGGACTGAAGAGCACGAGGCTGAAAAGCGCGAATCGTCTCTCACCAAACTTTACTAACACGAGGATCAGCAAAAGCAGCCCAAAGGGTGGCGCCATCCGAAAGGAACTTTCCCTTTATAGTGCCGTCGTACATTTCGTACGTCACCGCGCTTTGCTCGAGCATTTTTTTTCACGATAGCGCGTGGGCAAGGCAGGCTTGAGAAGAATCACGTCGAGAAAAACTTTGTTTTTTTCAATGACATTATAAACGGTCGTGTGTACGCGGCATTAGTGAAATAAATGAACGATATTCTACTTTTTCGAGTATCACCTGTAAGTACTGTATGTGAATGGAGAGGTGAATCCCATGTGTGGCCACTAGAGGGCACCCTGGGCTGTGATTGGAAAATGCAGAGCATTACAGAAGAGAGGGATGGGTGACGGGTATGTCTGAGCACCCCTCCTGGAAATGCTGGCTTCCTGGCTGTAATGCCGATTCTCTGGCTTCATTACATTCTGAGTTGCTGGTAGGTTACAGCTCAGATCAGGTCCTTTCATACAGGATCGCTTCCTGCTGTGTCTCCAGTACAGATATTATAAGATTTAGGTTCTACATTTTGAAAGTTTCTGCCTTACAATGCGAATTAAAAGTACAAAAAATAAATAAAAATATGTGGGTATAACACAGATAAATTCATCCAGTGATGAATGGCAAGATGCACTCCAATGATGCCTACATGGCAGTTCTAAGGTCAGGATTCCTGATGGTGACCACAGTGGACCATGCCTGTGTAATGTATGCTGAATAGGCCACCAGTGGTCTGCATCTGAATCCATCTTGACATGGTGACAACACAGGAGCACAATTGGGAGGCAGGGAGAGTGTTGTCCCCCTATACCAGGAAGTGCCTGAACAAGGACCTCCATGGCAGGATCACCAGGAATTATTTTAATGAAAGCCGCAGATTTAAAAAGATCCAAAATGACTTTTGGAAAGACATTATAAGTTGAAGCCGCCTTTCTCATCCAGGTATTGGTTTAGCCTTAGGGTTTCTCAAGAGGTTTCTAGGGGTTCCTTGAATAGTGAGCAATGACAGACTGACCTCCAGCCTGGTGGCACCTGCATAGCTCTGGCACCATCATCACTCAGCACAGCAAGTGGTATGAGACCAGTAGTGATGAGCCGAACACCCCCGGGTTCGGTTCGCACCAGAACCCGCGAACGGACCGAAAGTTCGAACGAACATTAGAACCCTATTAAATACAATGGATGCGAACGTTCGAATTCTAAAGTGCTAATTATAACAACTATTATGCATGTTATTGTCATAAATAGGGTTTGGGAACCCGGGTTGTGCACCAGGGGACATGTATCAATGCAAAAAGAAGTTTTAAAAACGGTCGTTTTTCGGGAGCAGTCATTTTAATGATGCATAAAGTGAAAAAAAAAAAGTCAAATATTCCTTTAAATATCGTACCTGGGGGGTGTCTAAAGTATGCCTGTGAAGTGCCACGTGTTTCCCGTGTTTAGAACTGTCCCTGCACAAAATGACACTTCTAAAGGAAAAAAAAGCCATTTAAAACTGCTTGCGGCTTTAATGTAATGTCTGGTCCCGGTAATATGGATGAAATTCTTTAAGAAAAATGGCATAGCTACCCCATGACCCCCCCCCTACCCCAGCCCATTACCAGCCCCTTTGGGTCTTGTATGGATATTAAGGGGAACCCCGCACATAAAATAAAAAAGGCCCTATATACTCTGAACAGCCGTATACAGGCGGTGCATACAAGACAGGGACTGTAGGTTTGTTCTTATGTAGAATGTGTTTGTAATTTTGAACAGGTACATTGTTGAAGTGTAGCTCCAGCCCAAAAATCTATTTTTAAACTTTTTGGGAAACATAGGTAAGGGTTATCACCCCTGTAACATTTGTTTTGCTGTCTGTGCCCCTGTTCAGAACATTTCACCTCACTTTCCGTCCCAATGACAACTGTTTTTGAAATGTGGTGTTTTTCTTGAAACAAGGATTGCTGATAAAGCATCAGTACAGATGAGACCCCTTTCTCCCATATTTATTCTTACAGGAGAGAATTTTCCTTTCTAGGGGTAGATTTCCTCTCACTTCCTGTTGTCTTCTTTCGTTTGCAAGTAGGAGTCGTTTGTAAGTTGGATGTTTGAAAGTAGGGACCTGCCGTATATACTCTGCAGAAATAGGCCCCTTAGTTGTTGGTGTTGGCACAACACTGTAAGCACTCAGTTACTCTTGGTTGGTGCTGGAACGCCCTGCTGTCAACTATTATATCAGGAATTTTAATTACATATAATTGTTGAACAGTGGTAGTAAAAATTGGGGCTTTGATGGTGGTGCTGGTGCCACAACACTGTAAGCCCTGACAGTTACTCTTGGTGGGTGCAGCAATGGGCCCTGCTGTGAATTATTAGATCAAGAATTGTAATTACATGCCCCTTTTGAACAGGGGCTGAAAAATTGGGCCTTTCGTGGTGGTGGTGGTGGTGGCGTTGCCACAAGACTGTAAGCCCTCAGAGTTACTCTTGGTGGGTGCAGCAATGGACCCTGCTGTGAATTATTAGATCAAGAATTGTAATTGCATGCCCCTGTTGAACAGGGGCTGAAAAATTGGGCCTTAGGCACTGGTGGCACAACACTACAACCCCTCACAGATACTGTACTTGGAGCACAGCAATGAGCCCTGTTGCAAAGTATTGCTTCAAAAATTGTAATGACACGCCCCTGTTAAACAGGGGCTGAAAAATTGGGCCTTAGGCACTGGTGCCACAACACTCCAACCCCTCACAGATACTGTACTTGGAGCACAGCAATGAGCCCTATGGCAAATTATTGCTAAAAAAATTGTAATTACACGCCCCTGTAAAACAGGGGCTGAAAAATTGGGCCTTAGCCACTGGTGGCGGCACCCATAAACAAAAATGATCTTCCAAGCTATCATCATCAATCGTATCATTGAGGACTCGGAGGAGGAGGATAGCCAGTCAACATAACAGCACAGGCACTCAGCATCAGCATCAGTCTTGAAGGGATGTGACATGTTAAAATCAATTAGTCTGTTATATCAGCATCAGGTGTGTGGTAGCTGGTGGTGATCCAAGACTGGTTCATCTTGATGAAAGTCAGTCGATCAACCGAGTCGGTGGACAGGCGCACCCTGTGATCCGTGACAAATCCTCCAGCAGCACTGAATGTGCGTTCCGAAAGAACGCTGGATGCAGGACAGGCCAGTAGCTCAATTGCATACTGTGCAAGCTCTGGCCAGTGATCCATCCTCAAGACCCAGTAAGCCAGAGGATTTTCGGTGGGAAAGGTGTCCAAGTCTGACCTTGCCCCTAGATATTCCTGCACCATGTTTATCAGACGCTGGCGATGGTTGCTGGAACCGATCATACTTTGGGGCTGCGGACTAAAGAATTGTCTGAACGCATCGGTCAGACGGCCACCTTCCCCACCGCTCCTTCTTTGACTGGCCGAAGCCTCAGCAACTCGTTGTCCAGGACCAGGAGTTTGTAACCTCCCAGTCTCTGGGAACGCGTTGCACAGACCTTTCTGCAAGGCCTCCCGGAGTTGTCTCATCCTCTGCTCCCTCTGCGACGGTAACATAAGGTCCGCAACCTTACCCTTGTACCGTGGATCAAGGAGAGTGGCCAGCCAGTAATGGTCCCTCTCCTTGATCCGAAGAATACGAGGATCCTTCCGCAGACTTTGCAGGATCAGGGAGGCCATGCAGCGTAGGTTTGCTGAGGCATTCGCTCCGGAGTCCTCTGGGTCACTAAGGACGACATGATCCGCAGCCACCTCCTCCCAGCCACGTACAAGTCCACTGGTTTCTTGGGACTGTAAATCATCCCTAAAAGACTGCTGCTGATGATGCTGAGTGCCAGCCTCCACCTCCATGCTGACACAATCCTCCTCCTCCTCCTCCTCCTCCTCCTCCTCTTCCTGTGCGATGGGTGGGACAGAAGGAACACTGTCTGGGTAAAGGGGGCCTTGAGAGGCAAGGAAGTCCTCCTCTTCCTGCCTCTGTTCTGCCTCAAGTGCCCTGTCCATTATTCCACGCAGCGTGTGCTCCAACAGGTGGACAAGAGGTACAGTGTCACTGATGCATGCACTGTCACTGCTCACCATCCTCGTGGCCTCCTCAAATGGTGCCAGGACAGTGCATGCATCCCTGATCATGCCCCACTGGCGTGGAGAAAAAAAACCAAGCTCCCCTGACCCTGTCCTGGTGCCGTAGTCGCACAGGTACTCATTGATGGCCCTCTGCTGCGTGTGCAGCCGCTGCAGCATGGCCAACGTTGAGTTCCACCTGGTGGGCATGTCACATATAAGGCGGTTCTTGGGCAGGTTCAACTCCTTTTGCAGCTCAGCCAGGCGAGCACTGGCATTATAAGATCTGCGGAAATGCACACAGACTTTCCTGGCCTGCCTCAGGACATCCTGTAAGCCCGGGTACCTGCCCAAGAACCGCTGCACCACCAGGTTAAGGACGTGAGCCACACAGGGCACATGGGTCAGTTGTCCCTGTCGGAGGGCGGAGAGGAGGTTGGTGCCATTGTCGCAAACCACCATTCCTGGCTTAAGCTGGCGTGGCGTCAACCAACTCTCGGCCTGGCCCTGCAGAGCAGACAGGACCTCTGCCCCAGTGTGGCTTCTGTCCCCCAAACACACCAGCGCAAGCACGGCATGGCATCTTTTTGCCTGCGTACTTGCGTAGCCCCATGAACGGCTACGGAGCACCGCTGGTTCATAGGACAAACCACAGGAAGAGGCCATGGAGGAAGAAGAAGAGGAGGGGGTGGAGGAGAGAGGTGTGTCACAACCAGTAGTAGCATTTTGGAGGCGTGGCGGTGGGACAACCTCCAACACTACTGCACCTTGTCCTGCATCCTTCCCAGCTGCCAAAAGAGTGACCCAATGGGCCGTGAAAGAAAGGTAACGTCCCTGTCCATGCCTGCTGGACCATGAGTCAGCGGTAATATGCACCTTACCGCTGACCGCCCTGTCCAGCGAGGCCAAGACATTGCCTTCCACATGCCGGTAGAGAGCCGGAATAGCCTTCCGTGAGAAAAAGTGGCGTTTGGGAACCTGCCACTGAGGAACCGCACATTGCACAAACTCACGGAAGGGGGCCGAGTCTACCAACTGAAAAGGCAGCAGTTGAAGCGCTAGCAATTTAGCCAAGCTAGCATTCAACCGCTGGGCATGTGGATGGCTGGGAGTGAACTTCTTTCGACGGTCCAGCAGCTGGGGCAGGGAAATTTGCCTGCTAGAATCGGACGTCGGTGTACTGCTAGCAGAGTGGCCGCAAGTACTTGGCTGTGACACACCTAATTCTACACCTTCATTCCTCTCAGTGCATGTTTCAGAGAGGACTGAAGTTATAGTGGGGTTGGAGATCCCAGCTGATGCGGTGCAAGGAGAGGTCCGCTTTGTTCTTTGGTGTGGGTCTTTGAGGTAGGCTTGCCAACGAGCTGCATGGCAGGTCAACATATGTCTGGTCAGGCATGTGGTACCCAAGCGGCTGATGTTTTGGCCACGCGATATACGCTTGAGACATATGTTGCAAACAGCAGCTGTGCGATCTGATGCACTAGCCTCAAAAAAGGCCCACACCAAAGAACTTTTTGAATGACGGGCAGAGGCAGCGCCCTGCACAGGCGGAGCTCTGCGGTGTGATTCCGTCGGTGTACTGCCCTTACGCTGGCCACCAAAGGGCATCCTGCCTCGTTGGAGATGTGCCTCCTCCTCATCCTCCTCCTCCTCCTCTCTCCTATTAGGCACCCACGTGGAGTCAGTGACCTCATCATCCCCTCCCTCCTCATCACTGGAGCCAATCTGGCAGTATGCTGCAGCTGCTGGAACATGACTGCCAGATTGGTGTCCTTCTTGAGCATCCCCTCTGTCTGCTCTCACGCTACTGCCTTCCTCTAGCTGGGTTTCATCATCAGACCCTTCGAAACGCTGGGCATCCTCCTGGAGCATGTACCCAACACTGTGCTGAAACAGTTCGGGGGACTCCTCAGGAGGAGGACATGGTGGGTCTAGGGAAGGAGTGACTGATGATTTGTCTGACATTGATACCAGGGAAGAGGACGCTTTGGCAGCTGCTTTTCCAGTACCCTGAGCCTGGGTGAGAGAGGATGAGGAGGAGGAGGAGGGCTTGGTCATCCACTCTACCAAGTCTTCGGCATGATGTGGCTCAACATGTCCAGCTGCCGAAAAGAAGGACAAGCGTGTCCCATGGCCATGTGCTGATGACAATGCACCGCGTCCACGACCAGCACTGTTGCCCCCAGACACAGAGCCTGCTTGCCCTCTTTTATTGCCTCCTGACTGTCTGCCTCTCCTTGTTTGCCTTCCAGACATTCTAATAGATGGCCTGCAGGGAGATGGGAAAAAAGCAATAAGGGCTACCTTCAGGTGTCCTTCTCTGTCCCTTGAAACAAGGACTTTCACAGTGAAAGAAACTGACACTCTCCCTACCTACAGTTTTCTGTCCCTAGAATAAATGTTTTTTTTAAGCACAATATAGCACAAGGACAATTCACTCACTGTCCTTACAGGTCCCTGGAAACAAGGACTTGCAGAGTGAAAGAAAAAAAACACTCTCCCTACCTACAGTTTTCTGTCCCTAGAAAAAATGTTTTTTTTAATCACAATATAGCACAAGAACAATTCACTCACTGTCCTTACAGGTCCCTGGAAACAAGGACTTGCAGAGTGAAATAAACTGACACTCTCCCTACCTACAGTTTTCTGTCCCTAGAAAAAATGTTTTTTTTAATCACAATATAGCACAAGAACAATTCACTCACTGTCCTTACAGGTCCCTGGAAACAAGGACTTGCAGAGTGAAATAAACTGACACTCTCCCTACCTACAGTTTTCTGTCCCTAGAATAAATGTTTTTTTTAAGCACAATATAGCACAAGGACAATTCACTCACTGTCCTTACAGGTCCCTGGAAACAAGGACTTGCAGAGTGAAAGAAAAAAAACACTCTCCCTACCTACAGTTTTCTGTCCCTAGAAAAAATGTTTTTTTTAATCACAATATAGCACAAGGACAATTCACTCACTGTCCTTACAGGTCCCTGGAAACAAGGACTTGCAGAGTGAAAGAAAAAAAACACTCTCCCTACCTACAGTTTTCTGTCCCTAGAAAAAATGTTTTTTTTAATCACAATATAGCACAAGGACAATTCACTCACTGTCCTTACAGGTCCCTGGAAACAAGGACTTGCAGAGTGAAATAAACTGACACTCTCCCTACCTACAGTTTTCTGTCCCTAGAATAAATGTTTTTTTTAATCACAATATAGCACAAGGACAATTCACTCACTGTCCTTACAGGTCCCTGGAAACAAGGACTTGCAGAGTGAAAGAAAATAAACACTCTCCCTACCTACAGTTTTCTGTCCCTAGAATAAATGTTTTTTTTAAGCACAATATAGCACAAGGACAATTCACTCACTGTCCTTCCAGGTCCCTGGAAACAAGGACTTGCAGAGTGAAAGAAAAAAACACTCTCCCTACCTACAGTTTTCTGTCCCTAGAAAAAATGTTTTTTTTAATCACAATATAGCACAAGGACAATTCACTCACTGTCCTTACAGGTCCCTGGAAACAAGGACTTGCAGAGTGAAAGAAAAAAAACACTCTCCCTACCTACAGTTTTCTGTCCCTAGAAAAAATGTTTTTTTTTAATCACAATATAGCACAAGGACAATTCACTCACTGTCCTTACAGGTCCCTGGAAACAAGGACTTGCAGAGTGAAATAAACTGACACTCTCCCTACCTACAGTTTTCTGTCCCTAGAATAAATGTTTTTTTTAAGCACAATATAGCACAAGGACAATTCACTCACTGTCCTTACAGGTCCCTGGAAACAAGGACTTGCAGAGTGAAAGAAAAAAAACACTCTCCCTACCTACAGTTTTCTGTCCCTAGAAAAAATGTTTTTTTTAATCACAATATAGCACAAGGACAATTCACTCACTGTCCTTACAGGTCCCTGGAAACAAGGACTTGCAGAGTGAAATAAACTGACACTCTCCCTACCTACAGTTTTCTGTCCCTAGAATAAATGTTTTATTTAAGCACAATATAGCACAAGGACAATTCACTCACTGTCCTTACAGGTCCCTGGAAACAAGGACTTGCAGAGTGAAAGAAAAAAAACACTCTCCCTACCTACAGTTTTCTGTCCCTAGAAAAAATGTTTTTTTTAATCACAATATAGCACAAGGACAATTCACTCACTGTCCTTACAGGTCCCTGGAAACAAGGGCTTGCAGAGTGAAATAAACTGACACTCTCCCTACCTACAGTTTTCTGTCCCTAGAATAAATGTTTTTTTTAAGCACAATATAGCACAAGGACAATTCACTCACTGTCCTTACAGGTCCCTGGAAACAAGGACTTGCAGAGTGAAATAAACTGACACTCTCCCTACCTACAGTTTTCTGTCCCTAGAATAAATGTTTTTTTTAAGCACAATATAGCACAAGGACAATTCACTCACTGTCCTTACAGGTCCCTGGAAACAAGGACTTGCAGAGTGAAAGAAAAAAAAAACTCTCCCTACCTACAGTTTTCTGTCCCTAGAAAAAATGTTTTTTTTAATCACAATATAGCACAAGGACAATTCACTCACTGTCCTTACAGGTCCCTGGAAACAAGGACTTGCAGAGTGAAATAAACTGACACTCTCCCTACCTACAGTTTTCTGTCCCTAGAATAAATGTTTTTTTTTAAGCACAATATAGCACAAGGACAATTCACTCACTGTCCTTACAGGTCCCTGGAAACAAGGACTTGCAGAGTGAAATAAACTGACACTCTCCCTACCTACAGTTTTCTGTCCCTAGAATAAATGTTTTTTTTAAGCACAATATAGCACAAGGACAATTCACTCACTGTCCTTACAGGTCCCTGGAAACAAGGACTTGCAGAGTGAAAGAAAAAAAACACTCTCCCTACCTACAGTTTTCTGTCCCTAGAAAAAATGTTTTTTTTAATCACAATATAGCACAAGGACAATTCACTCACTGTCCTTACAGGTCCCTGGAAACAAGGACTTGCAGAGTGAAATAAACTGACACTCTCCCTACCTACAGTTTTCTGTCCCTAGAATAAATGTTTTTTTTAAGCACAATATAGCACAAGGACAATTCACTCACTGTCCTTACAGGTCCCTGGAAACAAGGACTTGCAGAGTGAAAGAAAAAAAACACTCTCCCTACCTACAGTTTTCTGTCCCTAGAAAAAATGTTTTTTTTAATCACAATATAGCACAAGGACAATTCACTCACTGTCCTTACAGGTCCCTGGAAACAAGGACTTGCAGAGTGAAATAAACTGACACTCTCCCTACCTACAGTTTTCTGTCCCTAGAATAAATGTTTTTTTTAAGCACAATATAGCACAAGGACAATTCACTCACTGTCCTTACAGGTCCCTGGAAACAAGGACTTGCAGAGTGAAATAAACTGACACTCTCCCTACCTACAGTTTTCTGTCCCTAGAATAAATGTTTTTTTTAAGCACAATATAGCACAAGGACAATTCACTCACTGTCCTTACAGGTCCCTGGAAACAAGGACTTGCAGAGTGAAAGAAAAAAAACACTCTCCCTACCTACAGTTTTCTGTCCCTAGAAAAAATTTTTTTTTTAATCACAATATAGCACAAGGACAATTCACTCACTGTCCTTACAGGTCCCTGGAAACAAGGACTTGCAGAGTGAAATAAACTGACACTCTCCCTACCTACAGTTTTCTGTCCCTAGAATAAATGTTTTTTTTAAGCACAATATAGCACAAGGACAATTCACTCACTGTCCTTCCAGGTCCCTGGAAACAAGGACTTGCAGAGTGAAAGAAAAAAAACACTCTCCCTACCTACAGTTTTCTGTCCCTAGAAAAAATGTTTTTTTTTAATCACAATATAGCACAAGGACAATTCACTCACTGTCCTTACAGGTCCCTGGAAACAAGGACTTGCAGAGTGAAATAAACTGACACTCTCCCTACCTACAGTTTTCTGTCCCTAGAATAAATGTTTTTTTTAAGCACAATATAGCACAAGGACAATTCACTCACTGTCCTTCCAGGTCCCTGGAAACAAGGACTTGCAGAGTGAAAGAAAAAAAACACTCTCCCTACCTACAGTTTTCTGTCCCTAGAAAAAATGTTTTTTTTAATCACAATATAGCACAAGGACAATTCACTCACTGTCCTTACAGGTCCCTGGAAACAAGGACTTGCAGAGTGAAAGAAAAAAAACACTCTCCCTACCTACAGTTTTCTGTCCCTAGAAAAAATGTTTTTTTTAATCACAATATAGCACAAGGACAATTCACTCACTGTCCTTACAGGTCCCTGGAAACAAGGACTTGCAGAGTGAAATAAACTGACACTCTCCCTACCTACAGTTTTCTGTCCCTAGAATAAATGTTTTTTTTAATCACAATATAGCACAAGGACAATTCACTCACTGTCCTTACAGGTCCCTGGAAACAAGGACTTGCAGAGTGAAAGAAAAAAAACACTCTCCCTACCTACAGTTTTCTGTCCCTAGAAAAAATGTTTTTTTTAATCACAATATAGCACAAGGACAATTCACTCACTGTCCTTACAGGTCCCTGGAAACAAGGACTTGCAGAGTGAAATAAACTGACACTCTCCCTACCTACAGTTTTCTGTCCCTAGAATAAATGTTTTTTTTAAGCACAATATAGCACAAGGACAATTCACTCACTGTCCTTCCAGGTCCCTGGAAACAAGGACTTGCAGAGTGAAAGAAAAAAAACACTCTCCCTACCTACAGTTTTCTGTCCCTAGAAAAAATGTTTTTTTTAATCACAATATAGCACAAGGACAATTCACTCACTGTCCTTACAGGTCCCTGGAAACAAGGACTTGCAGAGTGAAATAAACTGACACTCTCCCTACCTACAGTTTTCTGTCCCTAGAATAAATGTTTTTTTTAAGCACAATATAGCACAAGGACAATTCACTCACTGTCCTTCCAGGTCCCTGGAAACAAGGACTTGCAGAGTGAAAGAAAAAAAACACTCTCCCTACCTACAGTTTTCTGTCCCTAGAAAAAATGTTTTTTTTAATCACAATATAGCACAAGGACAATTCACTCACTGTCCTTACAGGTCCCTGGAAACAAGGACTTGCAGAGTGAAAGAAAAAAAACACTCTCCCTACCTACAGTTTTCTGTCCCTAGAAAAAATGTTTTTTTTAATCACAATATAGCACAAGGACAATTCACTCACTGTCCTTACAGGTCCCTGGAAACAAGGACTTGCAGAGTGAAATAAACTGACACTCTCCCTACCTACAGTTTTCTGTCCCTAGAATAAATGTTTTTTTTAAGCACAATATAGCACAAGGACAATTCACTCACTGTCCTTACAGGTCCCTGGAAACAAGGACTTGCAGAGTGAAAGAAAAAAAACACTCTCCCTACCTACAGTTTTCTGTCCCTAGAAAAAATGTTTTTTTTAATCACAATATAGCACAAGGACAATTCACTCACTGTCCTTACAGGTCCCTGGAAACAAGGACTTGCAGAGTGAAATAAACTCACAATCTCCCTACCTACAGTTTTCTGTCCCTAGAATAAATGTTTTTTTTAAGCACAATATAGCATAAGGACAATTCACTCACTGTCCTTACAGGTCCCTGGAAACAAGGACTTGCAGAGTGAAAAAAAAAAAACACTCTCCCTACCTACAGTTTTCTGTCCCTAGAAAAAATGTTTTTTTTTAAGCACAATATAGCACAAGGACAATTCACTCACTGTCCTTCCAGGTCCCTGGAAACAAGGACTTGCAGAGTGAAAGAAACTGACACTCTCCCTACCTACAGTTTTCTGTCCCTAGAATAAATGTTTTTTTAAGCACAATATAGCACAAGGACAATTCACTCACTGTCCTTCCAGGTCCCTGGAAACAAGGACTTGCAGAGTGAAAGAAACTGACACTGTCCCTACCTACAGTTTTCTGTCCCTAGAATAAATGTTTTTTTTAAGCACACTATAGCACAAGGAGAATTCACTCACTGTCCTTCCAGGTCCCTAGAAACAAGGACTTACACAGTGAAAGAAACTGACACTGTCCCTACCTACAGTTTTCTGTCCCTAGAATAAATGTTTTTTTTAAGCACACTATAGCACAAGCACAAAACACACTGACACTCTCCCTACCTATCCTTCTCTTTCCCTAAACTAAAGGAATCCAGGTTAAGCAAGAAAGAAATAACAGTCACTGTCCCTGCCTATGCTGCTCTATCCCTGCTCCGGAACACACTACACTAGGCCGCCGTGCTGGCGGCCTTTTATAGTGTGGGGCGTGTACTAAACACCCTCAGCAATAATTGGCCACAGGCATCCTGCCTGTGGCCAATCATTGCTCTCCTCGCTGCCGGCGCTGTGATTGGCCAAGCATGCGGGGTCACAGTGCATGCTTGGCCAATCACAGCGCCTGGATGACACTGCGATGGCGTAGTGCATTGTGGGCCGTTCGCGTCACTCGAATTTGGCGCGAACGGCCCAAATCGTTCGATCTTCGTCGAACGATCGAACAGCCGATGTTCGAGTCGAACGTATGTTCGACTCGAACACGAAGCTCATCCCTAGAGACCAGTGACCATCAACGTAAGGAGGCCCGACCATGACCAACAACATCAGGAGCATTCTACTCAAAGAGCATCAATAGGTCATTCCTTCCACTGAACACCCTTCTACTGGGGGCAATGTCCACCGACCACCAATATAAGGGGACACCTCTTCAATGACCACCAATATAAGGGGACACCTCTTCAATGACCACCAATATAAGGGGACACCTCTTCAATGACCACCAATATAAGGGGACACCTCTTCAATGACCACCAATATAAGGGGACACCTCTTCAATGACCACCAATATAAGGGGGCACCTCTTCTCTCCACCAATATAAGGGGAAAGCTCTTCAATGACCAACAATGTAGGGCAAAGGTGCCCAACCAGTGGCCCGGGGGCCACATGTGGCCCGCGGAGCTCTCTGATGTGGCCCGCGACCTCTTGCTCTGGAATAGAATAAAATACTGTTATTAAAGGTAAGTTTATTACTAAAATCACAGTGTATATATGGGCATATCTGTTCTGCAGTGGTTACTGTTTTCAACTGATCCACAGGTGCAGAGAAGTGCACCTGCGGGTTACCTGCACTGAGCCATAGACTTCTATTACCTGCGAGTTTGGTGAGCTTTCTGAAAGTGCACCACACCTACAGGATATAATAAAAGTCTATGGCGAAGTGCAGCTAACCTGCAGCAAAGCCACAGGTGAACCCGCTGTGCGGGTAAACAACAGCGCATCAGTGTGAAAGCAGCCTTAGGCCCCTTTCACACGGTCAATTTGACCCAAATCGGACCCTCCATTCACCTCTAAGGAGTGGCAGATGTAAATGGACTTGTGTCCGCTTAAAAAAAAACAAACTCCAATCCGATCCACTCATTTTGGCCCGCGACCGGTTACCAAGTCGCTTGAGTGGCCCCCGCTCTTCAAAAGGTTGGGCACCCCTGATGTAGGGGTACACCATTTTAATGACCACCAATATAAGGGGACACCTCTTCAATGACCACCAATATAGGGGGACACCTTTTTACTGACCCGCAAAGTAAGGGGATACCTTTTCAATGACCACCAATGTAAGGGGACACCTTTTTACTGACCAACAATGTAGGGGGACACCTCTTCAATGACCAGCAATGTAAGGGGACACCTCTTCAATGACCACCAATATAGGGGGACACCTCTTCAATGACCAGCAATGTAAGGGTACACCTCTTCAATGACCACCAATATATGGGGACACCTCTTTAATGACCACCAATATAAGGGGGCACCTCTTCAATGACCACCAATATAAGGGGACACCTCTTTAATGACCACCAATTTAAGGGGACACTTCTTTAATGACCACCAATATAAGGGGGCCCCTCTTCAATGACCACCAATATAAGGGGGCACCTCTTCAATGACCACCAATATAAGGGGACACCTCTTTAATGACCACCAATATAAGGGGACACCTCTTCAATGACCACCAATATAAGGGGGCACCTCTTCAATGACCACCAATATAAGGGGACACCTCTTCAATGACCACCAATATAAGGGGACACCTCTTTAATGACCACCAATTTAAGGGGACACCTCTTTAATGACCACCAATATAAGGGGGCCCCTCTTAAATGACCAGCAATGTAAGGGTACACCTCTTCAATAACCACCAGTATAAGGGGACACCTCTTCAATGACCACCAATATAAGGGGACACCTCTTCAATGAGCAGCAATATAAGGAGACACCTCTCCAACGACCACCAGTATAAGGGGACACCTCTTCAATGACCACCAATATAGGGGGACACCTTTTTACTAACCAGCAAAGTAAGGGGATACCTTTTCAATGACCACCAATGTAAGGGGACACCTTTTTACTGACCAGCAATGTAGGGGGACACCTCTTCAATGACCACCAATATAGGGGGACACCTCTTCAATGACCACCAATATAAGGGGACACCTCTTCAATGACCACCAATATAGGGGGACACCTCTTCAATGACCACCAATATAAGGGGACACCTCTTCAATGACCACCAATATAGGGGGACACCTCTTCAATGACCACCAATATAAGGGGACACCTCTTCAATGACCACCAATATAGGGGACACCTCTTCAATGACCACCAATATAGGGGGACACCGCTTCAATGACCACCAATATAAGGGGACACCTCTTCAATGACCACCAATATAGGGGGACACCTTTTTACTGACCAGCAAAGTAAGGGGATAACTTTTCAATGACCACCAATGTAAGGGGACACCTTTTTACTGACCAGCAATGTAGGGGGACACCTCTTCCATGACCACCAATATAAGGGGACACCTCTTCAATGACCACCAATATAAGGGGACACCTCTTCAATGACCACCAATATAGGGGGACACCTCTTCAATGACCACCAATATAGGGGGACACCTCTTCAATGACCACCAATATAAGGGGACACCTCTTTAATGACCACATATATAGGGGGATACCTTTTTACTGACCAGCAAAGTAAGGGGATACCTTTTCAATGACCACCAATGTAAGGGGACACCTTTATTACTGACCAGCAATGTAAGGGGACACCTGTTCAATGACCACCAATATAGGGGGACACCTCTTTATTGACCACCAATGTAAGAGGACACTACAGTTTTCACTGTCTGCCCGCAATTATTACTCATTTCATGAAGAAAATTATTTTGTTGTATTTGGCATGAGGGTGTTAAAAACGATGCATTCTAGGTGCCAAATACTTCTTATTAATGTGTTTGTTATTATGTCTACAACTTCATGATCTTTCTAATGTTCCGTGAGTAGATATATTCTTTTTTTTTTTTTTTTCAGGGGTTCCCTTAAGATTATTTTAAGGGTTCCGCCATGATAAAAGGGTTGAGGAAAGCTGCCCTGAAGCATCTCTGAGATTTTTGGCGATCAGTTTTGCGTTCCCAATAAAGCACGATTTATTTCACCTTTAAGCCTGAGATATTAATGCTGAATTAGCTCAGCAGAGCATAAAACAAAATGAGAGCATTGCTGATGTGTGCCGCTCACACTATGCAACGCTCAGCCTAATTATTTCCCCAAAATACCTGTCTAATCTGACACAGGAATGCGAATCGTGTTATGACAGGACAGGAGAAGTCGGTTTTGTATAAACTTCGGGAGCCGTTGCCAATGAAACATTAAGTACGACTCTAGATCAAGGCTGGAGAACACAAACAGTGACAGTGTTGTCCTTGCATGGTGCAATGGTCCGTGTTTCGTACACTCATTGCCCACGTTGAAGGGGTCCAGCATCCTACAGACGTTAGGGCATCTAGACGAGCCGGTTGCAAAAAGCCTACATTGGTTGCTTAACGTGTGTCTTCCCTCCCCAGACCAGGTGCCGGGGAGATGTTTCCATAGCATGCAACAGACCATCAAAGCACTGAGATATATCACCACAAAGTCACACTGTGCAAACAACGTGTTACTAGCTTCAGTGGCCAATGCATTGCTTATAGGACAGTGTGAAGAGCAGGAGATGTAAGCCCAGTCACCATACCTCCCAACTTTCTGAGATCAGAAAGAGGGACACTATTTTGTTGGAGGGCCGCCTAACATCCGGACAGTTTCTGGTCCTAGAGTAGGGTGACCAGACGTTTCAGGGGACAGTCCCCGGATTGAGGACACTGTCCCCGGACCAAGTCTGTCCCCGGTTTTGTCCCCGGATTGGATTTGAACAGGGGCTGGGGCAATTTCAAAGACAGTCAGTGCAGAATAAAAAAATTAAAATGCTGACTTACACACCCCCCGCTCTGCCGCTCCTACTAGCTTAGGGGGGTGTATTTTTTCCCATTATCTGTGCCCCTTTCTGATGATCATGTGCTGGTCGGAGCGGAGGGAATATTTCTTCAGTTTCGGGTGCCTATCCAGCTCCGCTCGCATGTTCTTCTGCCTTGGCTCAAGTCCCGGCCAGCCGCCTGCCTGCTTATCTTCTTGCCTTCCCTGGTGGAGTGATCTTCCTCCGCTCCCCACCCAGTAGTAGCCGGGGCCCGAAGAGTAATGCGGCATACACACGATCGTTTTTCATGCCATTTTTTGAACCAACGTTTTTCTCGTCGTTTTTTTTCATGTTTCCTCTCAAGCCTGTCTTGCGTACACACAATCATTTTAAAAAACGCTCGAGCAAAGCGCAGTGACGTACAACACGTACGGCGGCACTATAAAGGGGAAGTTCCGTTCGGATGGCACCACCCTTCATGTTAGTAAAGTTTGTTGAGCGACGATTCGCGCTTTTCAGCCTCGTGCTTTTCAGTCCATTACAGCGTGTCGAATGTGCTATCTTCATTACGAACGCTAGTTTTACCAGAACGAGCGCTCCCGTCTCATACTTGATTCTGAGCATGCGTGTTTTTTTTCACCTTGTAAAAGCCTACACACTATCGTTTTTCACGTCGTTAAAAAAAACGACATGAAAAACTACGTGAAAAAATAGAGCATGATCGAAATTTTTAATGGCCGTTTTTCACGTCGTTAAAAATGCTCTGGAGCATACACACGATCGGTTTTAATGCCCATTTTTAAAAATGACATTTTTAACGGCATGAAAAACGATCGTTTGTATGGGGCATAAGACTTGACAGGCTGTGAGGCGGGCGGCGACGGGCAGAGAGTCGCTGATTGCCGCCAATACTAGTAAAAAAAAAATATGTCCCCGGATTTCATTTTAAAAATATGGTCACCTTATCCTAGAGGGGCCTCTTGTTCAGCAGCTTTGAAGGGTTGGTGATGCCAAAACTCCACCTTGTCCCACAAGTTCACTAAACAGGGGCTTTACTAACTTCTTAGGTCCTAAGCCTAGATAGGCTTTACTCCAGAGCAGTGGCGGTGCATCCATAGTGGGCACAGAGCGCCGCCCCCTCTCTCTCCTGCGCCCGTTACTCACGTCAACAATACATAGGTTCATGCATTGCATGAACCTATGTATTGTCGCCGGCGCCGCTGCTGCCCACTATTCAGATGGCCGGCCCCCTGGCGAGCGCCGGCCATCTGAATCACAGCGGCTGGTTGGTTTTTGGAAGTGCCTATCAGAGCCAGCGGCTGTAATCGGCTTCCAAATAGTTTACATGGGGACGCACGGGCTGTGCGTTCCCCGTGTAGCGGTCTCACCCACTCTCTCCCTTCTTCTTCTCGGCTGGTTTACTCGTCTAGGGGAACCAAGGGGGAGGGGTGAGGTGCTGCCACCAGCTCGCCCCTCTTATGTGTGTAGAGGTTTGAGCTCAGATCTTTACCTTCGGGTCTGTGTCCCTGTCCAGAAATTCCATTTCAGAAATGACCAGTAGATAGGTGAATGTAGAACACTTTGCTCCCAGAAAAAAAAGCCCACACCAGGTGACAGTACAACATCTATATTTATTTCCGCAGAGATAAATATGCCTCATTGCAAGCAGACAGGTTGATACAAACACAAACTTGGTGGGATGAGGGTTCAGGCACAATCCTTTCGGATCAGAAAAGCTGTTAGGAGTTCACAACAACTTTTGGCGCACGGTCGCTGCCACCGACCGGGAGGTTGGTCCCTGCCACAGACCGGGTGAACGATGAGGTCCCTGCCACACACCTTAGAATAGGCCTCTGCCACCGACCTGATGTAGCTGAGTCTCTGCAAAGACCATAGAACATGGACTACCTTCTAATGACGACCCCTGTTAGGGAGATGATCCATCCCGGACAGTCCCCAGAGGCCTGCACTGTCACCAGCCAATGCTGCGCTGGATCTTCAGGCCAGGTCACCTCCCTGGTTCTCCTCGCCCGAGACTCTGGTCCCCTCACTCGGTGGGCCCCCTAGGCATCTTCTCCCGTGCGGGACCCAGTCGAAGGTACTGGGCTCCGGGTCTTTGCTAGTACCTCACCCCAGGCCTAAGGTGCCTGGGATGGAACTCGAACTCCCTCGCACCCAGGCCGAGGGCACCTGGGCGCGGACGACAGAACAGCAGCCCCCAGGCTGAAGGTGCCTGGGGCTCAGACCTCGTGCGCAAGATGTCCGCCCCTTTATACCCTCTCCCAGCAGGCACAGGGGGTACTACTGCTGCGAGAGGACACAAAGGGCACGGCCCTACAATGATGGTTCAACCCCAGCCCAAGGCAACAGCGCCACCCAGGGGCCGCAGGGAACTGAACACCATTATATCCTCCACGAATCAAATTGGCCATAGATCCCTAACAATTAGTGTATCTGGGTCATACTACCACCCAGATACTCCCCCTAAATGTTAACCCCCGCTACACCTGGTTAACACTGACACGCGTCTCAGCCAATCAGGTTCACCGGGTCTGGTTACCGGTAACCTGATTGGCTGAAGCGACATCGAGGGCGGGAGAAGGACGGCGCTGACCTGAGGAAGGTAAGTGCAGGGCTGGGGGGAAACTGGCTTTATTTGATGGGGAAACTGGCTGTATTTGGGGGGAAACTGGCTGCATTTGGGGGGAAACTGGCTGCATTTGGGAACAAACTGGCTGCATTTGGGGACAAACTGGCTGCATTTGGGGGGAAACTGGCTGTATTTGGGGGGAAACTGGCTGTATTTAGGGACAAACTGGCTGCATTTGGGGACAAACTGGCTGCATTTGAGGGGGCAAGCTGGTGGCGTTTGGGCTCAGTGGCTGCGTTTAATGGGCACAGTGGCGGCAATTGATGATTTTTTTTTTCAGTTTGTTTGCGCCCCCCCCAAAAAATTTTGAGCACCAGCCGCCACTGCTCCAGAGCAGAGGCCTTATTACTATCTTGGTTCCAGCACAAGTCACATGAACAGCTGGGCCAATGTGACATGGGTACTAGATAAACCTTCACGGTAGTCACTCTGATCGACCCTTGCAAACGTCCACCAGCCGAAGCTCCACCTCATCCCACCAATTCACCAAGCAGGTGCTTTACGAGATCACTTCTCAGGATGTACGGGGTCACTTCTCAGGTCTTAAGCCTAGATAGACTTTTCTCCAGAGGACTTATTACTATCCTGGTTTTAGGCAAGTGTTCACATGCACAGCTGGGGCCATGTGACATGGGTGCCCAGTGACTGGTATACGAGAAGAAGCCTCCCAGCAACCACTCTGATGGACACTTGAAATTGTCCACTATCATTCCCATCCTGATATGGGTGCCTAGGGACTTGTATACCGGAGGAGCCAAACTCCACCTAGTCTTACTAAATGCCTTATGGGGGCACTTCTCAGGTCCTAAACCTAGATAGGCTTTACTCCAGAGGATTTATTACTATCTTGGTTCCAGCAACAAGTCACATGCACAGCTGGGGCCAATTTGGCATGGGTGCCCAGTGACCAGTATACTGGAAGAACCTTCCCGGTAACCACTCTAACCGTCCATTGAAGTTGTCCACCGTCATTCCTAACCTGATTCCTGATATGCGTGCCCAAAGACTGGTAAACCAGAGGAGCCAAAGCTCCACCTTGTCCCACCAATTCACTAAGCAGATGCTTTATGAGATCACTTCTGAGGCTTTACAGGGTAATTTCTCAGATCTTAAGCCTACTCCAGAGGACATATTACTATCTTGGTTCCAGCAAGAGGTCACATGCACAGCTGGGGCTAAGGTGGCAGGGGTGCCCAGTGACCAGTATACTGGAAGAACCTTCCTGGTAACCACTCTGACTGACTCTTGTCCACCATCATTCCTATCCTGATATGGGTGCCCAGTAAATGATATACAGGAGGAGCCAAAGCTCCACCTCATCCCACCAATTTTCTAAGTAGATGCTATACAGGATCACTTGTCAGGCTTTACAGGGCACTTCTTAGGTCCTAAGCCTAGGTAGGCTTTACTTCAGAGGGAAAGATATATAAATTACTGCGCTTACCAAAAAACTGTATAAACGTGCAGCAGCTACAATGTGACAAATTGTAAATGAATGAATATAAGAAAGTGCAGCGTTAATTAGCATGTGCATATAAACCACATGTTATGCATATGAGCCTAAACAAACTCAGTGATCAATGTAGTAATATTTGAAGTGCATGTAAATTAATACAACTGATAAGCAACACTGTATCCTGGCCTAGGCCAACAAGGCCCAGGCCTAGGGCAGCACTTTGCAGGGGGGCAGCACGGAAAGAGTCCCCGCCGGCTTGCGCTACACTGTTAGTGTAACACAAGCTGCTTCTAATTTTGCCTGTCCTATCAGCCTGGACTACACACCTTCCTCACTGTGCTATATTTTTCTGCTGCACCATTGGCATGGTTATATCTTCTTAGTCCGCTCCATAAAATTATCAGAAATTTGTGCTTAAAGAAGAACTATAGGCAACACTTTTTTTTTTCTTCATTTTGGATAGAGTAAGGGAGGGTTATAGCCCCCGTCAGTTTATTTTTTACCATCCCTGTCCCATTGCAGAGATTTCCCTTCACTTCCTGCCCTATAGCCAAACAGGAAGTGAGAGGTAATCTATGCAAATTAATGGAATTCAATGCCCCCCCAGGCCCTAAGAACTAGTGTCCTCACTCAAAAAATTGAAGGGCGGTCTTAAACAGAAAGGGGTGTGGCATTGACAGAAAAGGGTGGGTCATATTTAAATTAGGGGGTGCACGAGTTTAGTCAGACCTAGGGCAGCACAAAAACTAAATACACTACTGCTGATAAATAAACATCAAGTGCATAAAAGCACATGTGATCACAAAAATTAGTTTGAACCACAATGTATGGAGCTGGCTTGCAAATCCGACGCGTTTCATCCTACAGGACTTCAACTGGGATATCCCAGTTGAAGTCCTGTAGGACGAAACACGTGGGATTTGCTAGCCAGCTCCATACATGGTGGTTCGAACACATTTTTGTGATTACATTATATTAATTGTACACATCATCAGATGTTAGTACTGTCGTTTAAAAAAAAATCGATCCATTTTTGACCTACACCATGTGGAGGCGTTTTTTTTTCCTCTTTGTGATCTTTTTTATGAATTATCTGGTGGACCAGATTTCCGTGTACACTACCAGGATTTCCAGTGACCCGCACCAGAATTTCGGCTTCCTTCCAGCTTGGTCAACTCGCTACCGCCTGCATGTGGGTCCACAGCCTCCAGATTTTCCGTGACCTATTCCAGAGCTCAGGCTCCTTCCTAAGCTTGGTTGACTCGCTGCCGCTGGCATGTGGGTCCACACTTTCTAATAAAAGTACCTACCCCTTCCCTTGGGTGGAGGACGCAATATTCCGGGTGGTCTTGTTACAGCTATACATCCATCACTGTTTCTTCTGATATAGACTTTGGTCCTTTGTATTTATTCCATACCAGTCCGGTTTACTATGTAAACAGCTCAAGCAGAGCATGATGGAATTTGATTTTCATTGTGTAGCGGGTACTTGAATTTGGGGAAGCATCTGGGTGCTAGTGTAACCCAGGTGCCTTGAGTGTTAGGAAATTAAAGGTTCCCTTTGTGAGTCTTGGAGGACTCTAGTGGTGTGAGGTTCCTTGTGGTCCACAGGTGGCGTTGTTGCCTTGGACCGGGGCTGGGCTCGCACCGCAAGACTGTGCCTTTTTGTCCTCACCTGGAGCTGGTACAGCGGGGCGGGGAACCCGCTGTGACGCGAAGGGAGAGGTCATAAAAGGGGCGGACGCCCTGACCTTGGGTTCAGAGTTGGAGGACGCGGCCGCACCCAGGCACCTTCAGCTTGGGTGCTGGCGTTCCGGTGCTCCAGGCCTAGGTGCCCTTGGCCTAGCTGGAGCGGAGATGGAGTCCATCTCAGGCACCTTTAGCCTGGGGTGAGCTACTATGGCGGATGCCTGGGGCTCAGTACCTTCGACTGAGTTCCGCGAGGGTGGAGGAATCCGAGGGGGCCCTAACTCCTTGGGTGCCCGTGTCTGAGTTTGTGAGGACTGGTGCGCAGAACTTCTCTGAAGAGTCCGGCGCAGCATCGCTGGTGACGGAGAGGCCTCCACTTCTCCCTTGGACAGATTTCTTCCTCTGACAGGGGCAAAGTGAGCGAAGGTAATTCACGTTCTATATTACCTAGTCAGTGGCAGTGACTATTCACCACTGGTGACAGCACAGTGGTCAGCAGCAAGAAGGGAAAGGATTGTGCCTCAATCTGTCCCCATTTTCCAAAGGAGAAAGATTGTTTTATTGCTTGGCAAGAAGAATAAAACTGAGTTGGACCTATTCACTGTGTGGAACTTGGGTTACTAAGCAAAGGAGTCAGGGACGAAGGACTGGACTTGACTCTAGGACACCTACACAAAAGACCCAATTTGCTGGCTTTCACCTCTTAGCTATGGAGGACATGGGCCGTGGTGTGTATCATCTCTCTCTCCCAGGTACCCCTAGACAACAGCCATATAACCGATAAAGAGAGAGAGGTGAGTCCGCTACAATTGTAGTATGCTGTTATCCACTTAATTTTTGTGATTACTTTTTGCACCAATTGATTAACCTCATTAGCACTGTTGCACCTACATTATTGATGCATACTGTTTATATTGATGCTCATTCATCAGTTATATTGTTTTTTATGCACTTGATGTTCACTTCTCAGTTGTATTAATTTACATTTACTTCAGAGGCCATATTACTATCTTGGTTCCAGCAAAAGGTCACATGCACAGTTGGCACAATTGACATTGGTGCCCAGTGATCGGTATATGAGAAGAACTTTCCCGGTAATGTAAGGAAAGGTTCCGTTCGCTGGTAATATCTATCATTTGGTGTGCAGTACTGGGGTCCACCAGCAGGTGTCTCCTGGCAGTTTGGAACTGTCAGGGGAGCTTCTACCTCAGTGTTTCTCAACTCCAGTCCTCAAGGCGCCCAAACAGGTCATGTTTTCTGGCTTTCCATTATTTTGCACAGGTGATTTGATCAGTTTCACTGCCTTAGTAATTACCACTGCCATTTCATTAGGGGGAAATCCTGAAAACACGGCCTGTTGGGGTGCCTTGAGGACTGGAGTTGAGAAACACTGTTCTACTTGCTGGTGTTATGTCATCTTTGGGCCGCAGTACTGGCGTCTTGGCAGTGTGGTGCAGATTTTACCTTCTGCAATCAGGGGTCACCTGAGCTTGTTAGCAGGTAAGGCCCCTTTCACACTGGGGCGGGAAGGTGCGCTGTGGGTATAGCGGCGCTATTTTAGCGCCGCTATACCTTTGTTTTTACCGCGGTATGCGGCCGCTAGCGGGGCGAATTTAACTCCCGCTAGCGGGCGAAAAAGGGTTAATACCGCCCGCAATGCGCCTCTGCAGAGGCGCATTGCGGGCGGTATTACCGCGGTTTCCCATTGCTTTCAATGGGCAGCAGCGGTAAAGGAGCGGTGAACACACCGCGCCTTCACCGCTGTAAAGATGTGGCTAGCAGGACTTTTGGAGCGGTCCTGCTAGCGCACCGCTTCAGTGTGAAAGCCTTTGGGCCGCAGTACTGGCGTCCTGGCAGTGTGGTGCAGATTTTACCTTCTGCAATCAGGGGTCACGAAATCAAACCAGCGGCTCTCTTAACTGAGGGGAGCGCTACACGTGGGGGCTCTCGAGTCCGGGATCCTGTTGCAGCAAATAGCAGCCAAAAAGTACCAGCATGGACCCACTAGAAGTAGTGAAGTGGTGCGCAGCAGTCAACACAGATCCAAATGGGGCAGCGATCATAGAACTGTCAGGGATCTGGCAAGAAGATGCAGTGAAACAGTTAGTGATGTCACTGTCCCCACAACAGAAGGCATGGATAGTGGATGTCAGATCAGAACCTCCTCTGACATATGTACTGATAAAATGGAAGGATGGAGTCCCAGAAGACTTCAAGAAGCCAAGCATAGAAACGGTAGATAAACAAACTTATAAGCTAATACGCGCTCCACCCAACCTAAAAGATGTAAAGAAAGAAGAGAGTCCCGGGTCGCCGCAGGGCACCCTCAGCACAGAATTATGCCTTTGGGCTTTCACACTGAAGACTGCAGGGCACGATTTTTTCAGGCGGTATAGCAGCGCTATTATTAGTGCTAAACCGCCTGAAAAACGTGTCAGTGTGAAAGGGGCCTAATAGTATAAATACTCGGCAAGTGCACACACACACTGCCCTGGTATCGTCCTCGTGCCCTGACCTGCAGCCTGTTTACCTGAACCCTGATTCCTGTATCCTGAACCTGTTGTAACTGTTCCTGCATCCCTGGATCCCTGCTCTGCAGCCTGATTGCTTCCTCCTTGTCCCTGTCTGTCTACTCCTGGCCCCCCATCTGCTGATCTCCTGTTAATGATCCTGGCCTGGCTTGACTACGATTCTGGTTCCCCCTTTTGCTACATAAGCTGGTTGGTTACTGTCACTGTTTGGTTGTTTGGTTGTTCACTCGTTGTATTGGTGGTGTATTCACATTTATATGTATTTACCTTAAATAAACTTACTTTCACCTATTTCTGTTTGCGGTTTCCTCTGTTGCAGTCCACATAGTTCTGATCACATCTGATTCCTGACAGGTAACCATTCTGACCGACCATTACAAATGTCCACCATCATTCCTATTCTGGTGCCCAGTGACTGGTATACCGGAGGGGCAAGATCTCTAACTCATCCCACCAATTCACTAAGCAAATGCTTTACAAGATCACTTCTTAGGCTTTACGGGGTCATTTCTCAGGTTCTAAGCCTACATAGGCTTTACTTCAGAGGCCTTGGTTTCAGCAAGAGGTCACATGCACAGCTGGGGCCAATGGGACATGTGTGGAGCTCAGGATCTAGACGACACCACGCCCCCAGCTGATTGGCTCACGCCGCTGCGGGGTTACAGTGCTTTTTTGAAAAGTTTTGTTTCCATCTTCCATGGATGTCAGCTTACCCGCTTGTCACAATAAAGGGTATTTGATTTTTTATCAACCTATCGCACCATAAAGCTTTTTTATTTCTCCCCTTAAAATTGGCACGCATTACGCTGCACGAGCGTCTCTACGGACTGAAGGTGCACTAACAGTCGCAGATCGGTGAGCGGAGTGAGGACTCTGAGGACCGCATTGCTGACACCTGGATCTGGTGCATTTGCTGAGCCCGTTTGGTCCCCGTGACAGGGACCCATCTGTTCTGGCGAGCCTCCTGTTTGTATAGTTCTACTGAAGTGAAGTTTCATCTTTTGAAGATCTACTATCCCTTCATATATGCTGGATTGTTTTGCTTCATCATTGGACACTATTGGTTGCTTATGTGAAGTTTTTGCTTTTTCTGCTGGTGTGACAGTTTGGCAGTAGAAGTGAATGGACTTCCGAAGTGTGTTTTTACACATTCACCTATTAAGCTCATATTTTTTAATATTAATTATTATTATTATTATTTTTTATTGTTTGTGCTTATATAATTCATGAGTTTATATACACACATATATTATCCTCTTGGCACATTGGTTGCTAGTCACAAGGTTGCGCATTTATTATTATATTATTACATATGTTTTCTAGCTAAATATTCCAGCTAATTTTTTATTTGCAGCACCATCATCATTTTTTAATTCATTTATGCGTTATAGTCTCGTTGCATGACTAGCATATACATATATTCACTCCATTTACCGTATTTATCGGCGTATAACACGCACTTTTTTCCCCTTAAAATCAGGGGGAAATCGTGGGTGCGTGTTATACGCCGATACTCACCTATCCCCGTCGAATCTCCGCTGACTGAGCGGAGCGCAGCGATCGCCGCCGAGATACACATAGCCGAGTGTACTCGGCTTTTCTCGGCTCCGCTCACAGTCACGCCCAGTCCCGCCATTGGACCTGTGTTATGTCCATCATAGGGCAGGACTCGGCGTGACTGTGAGCGGAGCCGAGAAGAGCCGACTAGAGCCGAGTGCACTCGGCTATGTGTATCTCTCCGCCCAGTCCCTGCGTTCGCCCCGCTCCGCCCAGTATCTGCGGCGATCTCGGCGGCGCCATTTTTGAAATTCGGGCAAGGCTGTACTGGGCACTGAGGCAAGGCTGCAATGGACACTGCTGGAAAGGCTGCACTGGACACTGGGGAAAGGCTGCACTGGACACTGGGGAAAGGCTGCACTGGACACTGGGGAAAGGCTGCAATGGACACTGGGGAAAGGCTGCAATGGACACTGGGGAAAGGCTGCAATGGACACTGAGGAAAGGCTGCAATGGACACTGCTGGAAAGGCTGCACTGGACACTATGGAAAGGCTGCACTGGACACTATGGAAAGGCTGCACTGGACACTGCTGGCAAGACTGACAAGGCTGCAATGGACACTGGTAAGGCTGCATTTAAATGTAAGTTTATATGTAAGTTTTTTTTCCTCAAACTTCCCTCCTAAAAGTTTTTTTTCCCTAAAAGTCCCTCCTAAACTTGGGGTGCGTGTTATACGCCGGTGCGTGTTATATGCCGATAAATACGGTAATCAATTTTTTATACATATTTTTGGCTTAGTGTGTTAGCACTTGGGCACTATTATAGCCTAGGGAGATAGCGCAGATTTTTCACATTACATGGGTGCCCAGTGACCAGTATACTGGAAGAACCTTCACGTTAACCACTCTGACGGACCCTTGAAATTGTCCATCATTTTTCCTATCCTGATATGGGTGCCCAGTGACTGGTATACTGAAGGAGCTGAAGCTCCACCTCATCCCACCAATTCACTAAGCAGATGCTTTACAAGATCACTTCTGAACTCCAAAGTCTAGATATGCTTCACTTCAGAGGATTTATTACTATGTCACATGCACAGCTGGGGCCAATGGGATATGGGTGCCCAGTGACCGGTTTACCGGAAGAACCTTCCCTGTGAACACTCTAAATGCCCACTAAATTGTCCACCATCATTCCTAATCCTAGCCAGCTGCTACAGGAATTTCCCCATATACAGTGCCTTGCAAAAGTATTCACCCCCTTGGCATTTTTCGTGCTTTGTTGCCTCACAACCTGGAAATAACATGGATTGTTTGAGGATTTGCATCATTTTTTATAGTTACATAGTTAGTCAGGTTGAAAAAAGACACAAGTCCATCCAGTTCAACCATAAAAAAATAAATAAAATGAATGTAATTTAATTTACAGAACATGCCCACAACTTTGAAGATGTTTTTTTTTTTATTGTGAAGCAAACAAGAAACAGGACAAAATAACAGAAAAAGTCAATGTGCATAACTATTCACCCCCCCCCCCCCCCCCCTAATATCAATAATTTGTAGAGCCACTTTTTGAGGCTATCACAGCTCCAAGTGGCTTTGGATAAGTCTCTATAAGCTCGCCACATCTTACCACCGGGATTTTTGCCCATTCCTCCTGGCAAAACTGCTCCAGCTCCTTCAAGTTGGATGGTTTGCGCTTGTGAACAGCAATTTTTAAGTCTGACCACAGATTTTCTATTGAATTGAGGTCTGGGCTTTGTCTAGGCCATTCCAACACATTTACATGTTTCCCCTTAAACCACTCAAGTGTTGCTTTAGCAGTGTGTTTGGGGTCATTGTCCTGCTGGCAGGTGAACCTCCATCCCAGCCTCAAATCACACACAGAGTGCTACAGGTTTTGCTCAAGAATATCCCTGTATTTAGCACCATCCATCTTTCCCTCAACTCTGACCAGTTTCCCAGTCCTGACTGCTGAAAAACGTCCCCACAGCATGATGCTGCCACCACCATGTTTCACAGTGGGGATGGTGTTCTTTGGGTAATGTGATGTGTTGGGTTTGCGCCAGACATCACGTTTTCTTTGATGGCCAAAAAGTTCAGGTTTAGTTTCTTCAGACCAGAGCAGCTTCCTCCATACATTTTGGGAGTCTCCCCCATGCCTTTTCACCAACTCAAAACGTGCCATTTTGTTTTTTGCTGAAAGTAATGGCTTTCTTCTGGTCACTCTGCCATAAAGCCCAACTCTATGGAGCGTATGGCTTATTGTCGTCCTATGTACAGATACTCCAGTCTCTGCTGTGGAACTCTGCAGCTCCTCCAGGGTTACCTTAGGTCTCTGTGCTGCCTCTCTGATTAATGCCCTCCTTGCCTGGTCTGTGAGTTTTGGTGTGCGGCCCTCTCTTGGCAGGTTTGCTGTTGTGCCATGTTCTTTCCATTTGGTTATGATTAGGGTTGTCCCGATACCACTTTTTTAAGACCGAGTACAAGTACCGATAC
The DNA here is from genome assembly GCA_029206835.1 of Rana muscosa. NCBI lineage: Eukaryota > Metazoa > Chordata > Amphibia > Anura > Ranidae > Rana > Rana muscosa. Next base: position 321,425,044 of record CM055122.1, read on the forward strand.
TTTTTTCCAAGTACTCGCCGATACCGAATACCGATACTTTTTTTTTTATCTCTTTTAAAAAAAAAAAATTTTTTTTTTTACAATTTTTTTTTTTTTTTTACAATTTTTTTTATTTATTTATTGATTGATTTTTTATAATGTTTTCTTTTTTTAAGGGGTGGGGGGTGGACAGTGTCAGTGTGTTTTTTCTTCTATTTTATTTTATTTATTTTTTACAATTCATTTCTTTATTATTTATTTTTTTATTAAATTTTTTATTTTTTTATCAGCCCTGTTGGGGGGCCTCTCTGAGAAAGGGACAGATTCCCCAGTCCCTTTCTCAGCAGCCTCTGCTGCGCTGAAAATGAATGGAGAGAAGACCGCGGCTTCTCTTCATTCATAAACTAAAACATTGTAAACACAGTTTACGATGTTTCAGTTATGTGAATGGACAGAGTCAGTGATCACTGACTCTGTACATTCCGAACGGTAAGGAGCCAGAGTTACCGGCTCCTACCTCCGCTCTCCATCCTGACAGATCGAGGGGGTGGAGGAGGAGAACAGAGGGGGATGGCAGCACGGAGGAGGACACTGATTGGGATGGCAGCACGGAGGGGGACACCTATTGGGACGGCGGCACGGAGGAGGACACTGATTGGGATGGCAGCACGGAGGGGGACACCTATTGGGACGGCGGCACGGAGGAGGACACTGATTGGGATGGCAAGTATCGGGTGAAGCATCGGGAGCATTTGCCCGAGTACAAGTACTCAGGCAAATGCTCGGTATCGGTGCCGATACCGATACTAGTATCGGTATCGGTACATCCCTAGTTATGATAGATTTGATGGTGCTCCTAGGGATCATCAAAGATTTGGATATTTTTTATAACCTAACCCTGACTTGTACTTTTCAACAACATTGTCCCTTACTTGTTTGGAGAGTTCCTTGGTCTTCATGGCAGTGTTTGGTTAGTGGTGCCTCTTGCTTAGGTGTTGCAGCCTCTGGGGCCTTTCAGAAAGGTGTGTCTATGTAATGACAGATCATGTGACACTTTTGCACACAGGTGGACATCATTTCACTAATTATGTGACTTCTGAAGGTAATTGGTTGCACCAGAGCTTTTTATGGGCTTAATAACAAAGGGGGTGAATACATACGCACATGCCAATTATCAGTTTTTTATTTCTGAAAAATTGTTTTATATATATATTTTTCTAATTTTACTTCTCCAACTTTACTAATGTGTTTTGATCCATCACCTATAATTCAGATTAAATAAATATTGAAATAAAGGCGGTAATGTAACAAAATAGGTAAAAAGCCAAGGGGGGTGAATACTTTTGCAAGGCACTGTACATGAACGTGTTATACAACTCAGTAACCCATACAGGTGGTAAAGTTGGGTGGTAAAGTTCATTCCAAAGTGTTAAGCAACTCGTAATTAGTGATGAGCTAAGATTCAGTCCAAAACTACAGGTAACTGTCATGTAATAACAGACCTACGGTAATTGGCTGAAACCAGAGAATTCCCTTTCCCATATTAGTCATTGACTAATAAGGCCACATGGCCATTTTTAGTCAACCTTAGCTCATCATTAGTCATAATTCCAAAGAATATGGTTATCTGCCAAGTCCCAAGGAGTATCTAGGGTTTCCACCTTTTCTTCAAGCCAAACACTTTAGCGGCACATAGGGATGTACGACCGGTTCGGCCCGAGCATGAGTTGGGGCCGAACATTTGGCGGTTCGCCGAACACCCGAATTTGCAGGGTGTTCGCCCCAACGCAGGGCTGCTGTTAGAAATTATGGGGCCCCGTACAGCCTACCTGGCAGGCGCCACCCCCCCCACCCCCCACACACACAAATTATTATTAGCTTATACAAACCTAACAAAGAACCTGTGTAAATTAGCCCTTTTTAAATATTTTTTTTACATTTTTATTTAAAAAATGTATAATTTTTTGAAAAAATGTTTACATTTTTTAAATAAAATTTTACAATTTAACCACTAGGGGTCCGCACTATAGCCAAATGATGGCCACAGCGCGGACCTCAAATGACAGGAGGCCGTCAATAGACGTCCTCCCCTTTGTACACGCCCCACGCGCCCCCTGCAGAGCGTGCGCTGTGATCACCGGTCCCGGCCCCTTACCACGTGATCAGCTGTCAGCCAATGACAGCTGATCAAGTTATGTAAACAAAGCTCAGTAATTGTTTTTTTTTTCTCCTCACGCTGACAGCGTGAGGAAAAAAAAAGCCGATCACTGGCTCTTGTGTAAGGGACATCGGTCCCCAGTAAAAGAGGCACATCAGCCTCATTAGTGCCCACCAGTACCGCCTGCCAGTGCCACCTGCCAGTGCCCACAGTGACCACCAGTGCAATTAATGCCACCTATCAATGCCCATGAGTGCCACCTATTAATGCCCACCAGTGGTGCCAGTCAGTGCCTCATCAGTGCCACCTATAAGTGCTGCCTATCAGTCTCACCTACCAGTGCTGATCAGTGCCCATCATTGCCACCTATCAGTGCCCATCACTGCCACCTATCAGTGCCCATCACTGCCACCTATCAGTGCCCATCACTGCCAGCTATCAGTGCCACCTATCAGTGACACCTATTAGTGCCAATTCTCAGTGCCCACGGTGCCACCTATCAGTGCCCTTCAGTGCCACACATCAGTGCCACCTCTCAGTGTCACCTCTCAGTGCCTACCAGTGGCGCCTCTCAGTGCCCACCAGTGCCGCCTATCAGTGCCCACCAGTGCTGCCCATCAGTGCTCACCAGTGCCGTCTTATCGGTGCCCATCAGTGCAGACCATCAGTGCCCATCAGTGCAGCCCATCAATGCCCATCAGTGCAGCCTATCGGTGCCCATCAGTGCAGCCTCATCAGCGTACATCAATGAAGGAGAAAAATTACCCTGTGTCCCTCCCTGCAGCAGCTGAATGCCGGCAGGAGGGAGAGAAACCGGCTTTCAGCTGCTGCAGAGAGCAGCACAGAGCATCTGTCTGTAATTGCCCCTCTGCCTGACCACAGAGATTCCTCCTGCTGTTCGGGCCCCTCTGTGTGCCCGGGCCCCCTACAGGAGGGCTGGTGGTCCCCCCCTATCAGCGGCCCTGCCCCAACGAACTCCATGCAATGCACTAAGCGCTGCACAGTGCTTTCTGTGCCCTGACTGGGCAAAGCTTTACAGGCACATTAAGGGGGGCCCCCAGAAAAGATATTTAAAGGGATTTTTCATTTTCATTGTTGCACTTTAAGCATCATTAAAATCACTGCTCCTGAAAAAAACTATCATTTTTTATTTTTTTATTTTCATTTATACATGTCCCTCAGGGCAGTGCCCAGACCCCCATACCCCTTTTATGGCCAATTACTTTTGATTTTTTCCTGTTCTGTTCCCATAGACTTCAATGGGATTCGCTTTCCGGGGATAGAACATTTCCCCTGTTCGGGAGTTCTGCTGTGGACCGAACAGGGGGGTGTTTGGCCCATCCCCAGCGCCGCCGGCACAGGGTAATTTTTTTTTTGCAGTAAACACAGTAGGCTTATAAAAGACCTGGGACATATTGGGTGCCCCAAGGAGAGTAGCAATGCAGCGCGCAGAGTGCGTCGCGGCGAACAGTGGGTGTGGCTGACTTCATTGCCCTGCCTTCAGTGATGCCAAACCTGCCCCCAGAAAGCCACCCAAACATGGCTGCTAAAATTCCCCTTTGGGCCATAGGCCTCACCAAGTGTGCCCTTCTAAAGATGATGGAGGGCCTCTGCCCAGGCCCTACATCAAAAGCCTCGTACACACGACCGGTTTTCTCGTCAAGAAACGACAAGAAAACTGCTGGGAGAACTTTCTTGCCGAGAAAACCGGTCGTGTGTATGGTTTCTTGTCGAGAAAACTGCCGGCAATCTCGACGAGAAAAATTGAGAACCTGCTCTCTATTTTCTCCTCAGGATTCTCGTTTTTCTCGTCGGGATTCTCGTCGGTCTGTTTCCCGACGAGAAAACCGGTCGTGTGTATACTTTTCCGAGTCTTAAAAAAACGCGCATTATCAGAATCAAGTATGAGACGGGAGCGCTCCTTCTGGTAAAACTAGCGTTCGTACTAAAACGAACTAAAAGCACGAAGACTGAAATGCGCGAATCGTCTCTCCCCAAACTTTTACTAACACGCGGTAACACAAGATCAACAAAAGCAGCCCAAGGAGTGGTGCCATTGGAATGGAACTTCCCCTTTATACTGCCGTCGTACGTGTTGTACATCACCATGCTTTACAACGACGAGATTTGGAATTGACAGTGTGTATGCAAGGAAAGCTTGACAAGAATCTCGTCGAGAAAAACAACGTTTTTTTTTACGACAAGATTCTCGGTCGTGTGTACGAAGCTTCAGTCTTTCCTGGACCACTCGGACAACAACCACCTTACTCTTTGCACACTTTATACACCTAAACCCTATCTCCACCCAATGGGAGCCAACCTACGAATGGCAGTAATTCCCTCTTACATTTTAGTACAAAGTATATGTAGCGACCTCACCCCTCTCACCCCTTCTCATTCTCGGCTTGTCTTTTCTCTGTCTAGGGGTGTTAGTATTTGGGGGGAGGGATAAGATACACCATGGCCCATGTCCTCCATAGTGACGAGGTGAAGGCCAGAAAGATCGGGCTTTGTGTAGGTGTCCTAGAGTCAAGTCCTGTACTTCGTCCCTGACTCCTTTGCTCCTAGTAACCAGAATTCCACACACTGAATGGGTCCAACACAGTTTTATTCTTTCAGCGAATAAACATACAGCACAGTCAAGTTGGGACCTTTGCAACAGTTCAGTGGGAGTAGGCCAAGGCACAATCCTTCCAGATAAAGCTAACCACTGTGGTATCACCAGTGGCGAATAGTCACTGCCACTGATTATGTGAAATAGAACATGAATTACCTTCGCTAGCTCGGCCCCTGTCAGGGGAAGGATATCCGTCCAAGGGAGGTACCGGAGGCCTCTCTGTCACCAGCAATGCTGCGCTGGACTCTTCAAAGAAGTTCTGCTCACCAGACCTCACAAACTCAGACACGGGCACCCAAGGCGTTAGGGCCCCCTCGGATTCCTCCACCCTCGTGGAACTCAGTCGAAGGTACTGAGCCCCAGGCATCCGCCATAGTACCTCACCCCAGGCTAAAGGTGCCTGAGATGAACTCCATCTCTCGCTCTGGCCAGGTCAAGGGCACCTGGGCCCGGAACGCCAGCACCCAGGCGGAAGGTGCCTGGGTGCGGCCACGTCCTCCGACTCTGCACTCTGAACCACGTGGTAAGGGCGTCCGCCCCTTTTATCTCCTCTCCCTTTGCGTGACAGCGGGTTCCCCGCCCTGCTGTACCAGCGCCAGGGGAGGACAAAAAGGCAACCCCGACCCCCGGCAACAATGCCACCTATAGGCCGCAGGGAACCTCACACCACCAGAGTCCTCCAAGAACCATAAAAGGGTCTCAGATTCCCTAGCAATCAGTGCATCTGGGTTACACTACCACCCAGATGCTTCCCCTAAATTCAAATACCCGCTACACTCTCCCCCTGGTGTTTTGACACTGGTCTCCAGTGTCTGGTGCAAACTCATGTCACCCATAGGGTGATAACATACGTTCGACCCAGAGACCAACTACACAATTTAGCCCTGAATTGTGCCAAGACCTAAAATGGGAAAAGGGAAATAGTAATGTAAAACAATCAAACTTTAAATAAAATACTCTTAACATTTACACATGTACATTTCCCCCCCCCCTGCTATCTAAGGACCACCCCATTCTCAGCAGCCTTATAGACGAGTCTCCTGCAGAGGGAAGAAAAAGAAACACACATCCTAACATCATATATATATGTGTCTGCTTGGAATGAATGGGTCTGTCCGAGAAGAAACCCATTCGCTCCAATGAGTGCTGCATGATGTAAAAAAAACCAAACACAATCGTTACGCAACACTGCCACCTGGTGGTAATGCCGCGGTCAAGACACTTATCAGATCCAGATGAACTTTTCTCTCTTGTTCTCTCTTTTTTTTTTGTGCCCCTACACTGACTAAAACCCCAAAGTCACTGATTTCTCTGAAGTGCAAGGAGAAGGAGGGAGAACAAAACAGTAACAGCTCCCATTTCTCCAAAGAGTAGAACGCCCAAATACAAAAAAAAAACGAGGGCACAGTCCTTGTGTTTCGGCAAAGGCACTCCGGAAAGTTCAGCAATGAGCAGCAAGAAAGAACACACAGGAGTCTTTTTTTCTCCTAAAGGTAAAACTTTGGATGCGGCAGGAACACAGGCTTCAAATGCTTGTCAAAAGCCTCCACGTTATACTCAACATTTCTTCCATCCTTCCGACAAATCACCACTCTGTCCGCATAGATATGCCTTCCCAGCATCCACTTAGCTTTACAGTCCTGAAACTTTTTGGTGACCGTTGGTGAACAAAAAGAGTACCGGCGTGCTTGAGGTACTTTAAGTTTGTCCCAAACAAAGGTATTGTACCACCTCCGGCGAAAAACTTCCACCTCGTAGAGCAATTCTCGAGGCAGGTATGGGTACTCCCACCCATACTCTTGGGCAACCTTCTGGCCAAAGAGACGCTGCAGCCTGGCCAAAGGTGGCATAGTGGCACGGTCTCCTTCTCCGGGTAACACAATTGCTTCTGGATGGCGAGGCACATTCACCACCTCGGCAGATCTGGGTAAAGGGGCCCGCAGTGACGGACGTTGCACTCCCGCAACAGGAGCAGGCGAAATGGAAGTTGAATCCAGAAGAGGGATTTCAGACAGTGGACCAGATTCTTCCCTCGGCGCCGAGGCCTCCACCCGGGGTGTACTATCCCCAGTAGACATAGGTGGGTCCCTTGTGACACAGGACGAGGGTAACTTCATCTTGTCCCATCCCTTTTGGTGGAAGTTCTCGTCTATCTCCCCATCATCGCCATTATTAGACAATGAATCCAGGTCGGAGGTGTCATAGCACTCAGCAGGCAAATAATTCCCAGTCACGGAATCATCCCCCTTAACGGCCTCCACCGACAGTGGGCTGCCGACACCTCCAACCACACACACAGTCCCAACCCCTGGCTCACCTGGGCCTTCAGAAGAACAGGGATGTCCAGGGCTCTTCCCTCCGGATCCATCCAGGCCAGGCATGCGGCGGGGCGAAGCTCTTCCACGACTATAGGATGCCTGTACCAGGCCGACTTTCCTTTTTGGAGGTGGGAGCAGGGAGCTTGTGGTGACCGAAGCAGCATCCTCTGATTTTTCTCTCTCAGTCTCTGTTTGGGCAGTCACTTCGCCCTGGTCAGCGCGCACAGGAATACCCGCCATGGCATCGATCTCTCCCTCCAGAGTGGCAGTACCTGTGAGGTAGTTAAGGTGGAAGGCGCAAGGCCTTTCTGTGGATGGTTCCACCTCGAAGAGAAACTTCTTGCAGACCTCCTATCGCCCGAATTAGTCTGATTCCTGTGTCCATAATGGGAGCAGCAAAGGAAGTCATGTCCATGAAAGAAGAAGCTGAAATCCACGGAGTATTTGAAGTCATCTTTCCTATTCGCTGCTCCAATGCGCACTGACCCACTCGTGCCGGAATCTCCACGTGCGTACGTCCACATGGCCAGACTCCTTCCACACTCTGCACTTGTTTGCGGGCTTTTCCTTTTCCCCGCCCACGAACTATGCAGCTATGGTTTGCCTCGTGGCACCTTGGCCAATATGGCCGACCTACTCGGAACTCCTCCGGGCAGCAAAGTTCAGTTTCAGACACCATACACATCCCGGACACGATGCCCCCACGTGTAGCGACCTCACCCCTCTCACCCCTTCTCATTCTCGGCTTGTCTTTTCTCTGTCTAGGGGTGTTAGTATTGGGGGGAGGGATAAGATACACCACGGCCCATGTCCTCCATAGTGATGAGGTGAAGGCCAGAAAGATCGGGCTTTGTGTAGGTGTCCTAGAGTCAAGTCCTGTCCTTCGTCCCTGACTCCTTTGCTCCTAGTAACCAGAATTCCACACACTGAATAGGTCCAACACAGTTTTATTCTTTCAGCGAATAAACAAACAGCACAGTCAAGTTGGGACCTTTGCAACAGTTCAGTGGGAGTAGGCCAAGGCACAATCCTTCCAGATAAAGCTAACCACCGTGGTATCACCAGTGGCGAATAGTCACTGCCACTGACTATGTGAAATAGAACATGAATTACCTTCGCTAGCTCCGCCCCTGTCAGGGGAAGGATATCCGTCCAAGGGAGGTACCGGAGGCCTCTCTGTCACCAGCAATGCTGCGCTGGACTCTTCAGAGAAGTTCTGCTCACCAGACCTCACAAACTCAGACACAGGCACCCAAGGAGTTAGGGCCCCCTCAGATTCCTCCACCCTCGCGGAACTTAGTCAAAGGTACTGAGCCCCAGTCATCCGCCAAAGTACCTCACCCCAGGCTAAAGGTGCCTGAGATGGACTCCATCTCTTGCTCCGGCCAGGTTAAGGGCACCTGGGCCCGGAACTCCGGAACGCCAGCACCCAGGCGGAAGGTGCCTGGGTGCGGCCGCGTCCTCCGACTCTGCACTCTGAACCCCGTGGTAAGGGCGTCCGCCCCTTTTATCTCATCTCCCTTTGCGCCACAGCGGGTTCCCCGCCCCGCTGTACCAGCGCCAGGGGAGGACAAAAAGGCACAGTCTCGCGGTGAGAGTTTAACCCCGGCCCCCGGCAACAATGCCACCTATAGGCCGCAGGGAACCTCACACCACCAGAGTCCTCCAAGAACCATAAAAGGGTCTCAGATTCCCTAGCAATCAGTGCATCTGGGTTACACTACTACCCAGATGCTTCCCCTAAATTCAAATACCCGCTACATATACAATTACACGAACCGCAAAGATTTAGTATTCAAAAATCATTTTGCTAATTAATTAATGTAATAATTCAGACGAAAAGTTTAGCGTCTAGTGTAGAGAAAGGGTGATCTAAGGTTCTGGTGGGAAACAGCAGGCTGCTGTCCAAATCATGCATCCGCATGTAACAAAGGGGGAGGGGATAGGGGTTCACTACGGGTTTGGAATCATGCGTCCGGGTTTCAGACTGTCTGAAACCCAGACACATTATTTAGACTTCCCAGCAGGGTTGCTGCCTGTGGTTGTCTAATCCGAGAGTGTCTGTTACACTCTCTCACACTGCCCAAAGCCAGCACTAACAGTCCCCTCCCCCCCTACACACACACACAGATGGGAGAGGAGAGAGGGCTCGATCTGCTCCTCTTCCTCCCACCCCTACCCCTCTTTGTCTGCCCACAATCCAATGCCTGGTGCTGTGCCGCAGAAAAGGGAAGTGGGGGAGGGAAATTTGAAGCCCAGCAGCCTCAGATACATCTGGATGAGAGGTGCTGACTGCCGAGGGGTGAGTGAGCTCACCATCCATCCCTGTCTGTGACTGAAGTCTCCCCTCTCCCCTCCCCCTTTTCTCTCTCCTACCTCTGAGTGAGTACACTAATGTAAATCAGGATTCTCAGAGCACCACTTATATCAGAGTTCCCCTTTACACCAGAGGCCACAGTGTTCCCCCCTTACATCAGAGTCCTCAGTGTCCCCCCCTTAAATCAGGGTTCCCAGAGTATCTCTTATGTTAGAGTCCCCAGAGTTCTCCCTTACATCAGAGTCTGCAGAGTCCCCCCTTACAGTGTAAGATAACTCTGCTGATTCAGATATAAAAGGGGAACTCTGTGGATTCAGATGTAAAGGGGGAACTCTGTGGATTCTGATGTAAAAGGGGAACTCTGCGGATTCAGATATAAAAGGGTAACTCTGTGGATTCAGATGTAAAAGGTGAACTCTGCGGATTCAGATGTAAAAGGGGTACTCTGCTGATTCAGATGTAAAAGTGGAACTCTGCGGATTCTGATGTAAAGGGGGAACTCTGCGGATTCTGATGTAAAAGGGGAACTCTGCGGATTCAGATGTAAAAGGGGGAACTCTGCGGATTCAGATATAAAAGGGGAACTCTGCGGATTCAGATGTAAAAGGGGGAACTCTGCAGATTCAGATGTAAAAGGGGGAACTCTGCGGATTCAGATGTAAAAGGGGGAACTCTGCGGATTCAGATGTAAAAGGGGAACTCTGCTGATTCAGATGTAAAAGTGGAACTCTGCGGATTCTGATGTAAAAGGGGAACTCTGCGGATTCTGATGTAAAAGGGGAACTCTGCGGATACAGATATAAAAGATGAACTCTGCGGATACAGATATAAAAGGGGAACTCTGCGGATACAGATGTAAAAGGGGAGCTCTGCAGATTCAGATGTAAAAAAGGGGAGTCTCTACAAATGAGAGACAGTCTCTACAAATGAGGGACAGTCCCTACAAATGAGGGGCAGTCCCTACAAATGAGGGACAGCCTCTACAAATGAGGGACAGCCTCTACAAATGAGGGACAGTCCCTACAAATGAGGGACAGTCCCTACAAATGAGGGACAGTCCCTACAAATGAGGGACAGCCTCTACAAATGAGGGACAGCCTCTACAAATGAGGGACAGTCCCTACAAATGAGGGACAGTCTCTACAAATAAGGGACAGTCCCTACAAATGAGGGACAGTCCCTACAAATGAGGGACAGCCTCTACAAATGAGGGACAGTCCCTACAAATGAGGGACAGCCTCTACAAATGAGGGACAGTCCCTACAAATGAGGGACAGCCTCTACAAATGAGGGACAGTCTCTACAAATGAGGGACAGTCTCTACAAATGAGGAACAGTCCCTACAAATGAGGGACAATTTCTACAAATGAGGGACAGTACCTACAAATGAGTCACAGTACCTAGAAATGAGGGACAGTCTCTAAAATGAGGGACAGTGCCTACAAATGAGGGACAGTCTCTACAAATGAGGGACAGTCGGAAGACATAAATCCCTGAAATCTCATGGAAGGTTCATAATGTGACTGTCATTTCAGGGTGGGATGCACCTTTTATTCTGCGGTGCATTGTGTCATCGGGCATTTTTTGGCCGTTAACGTGCGTTGCAGTAGGGCAACCCATTCAAATAATTCTGTCCTGGTACTGAGTTGCTCTATACGTAGGATATGTTATATAAAGAATGTCCTGACTTTGTATTCATCTAGAGTTTCCCTTTAAAATCTAATTAAACAGTTATGGGGGGAGGGGGGGGGGGGGGGGGGGTGACCTCCTGCCGTTCCCATGATTGCAGGTTTTCAGGTGGAGAAGGTCGTCACGCAGGTGTACAAGGCCCGATTTCTGGGGCCGATCACCTGTTTCCCAGCGGGCGAGCCGCTCACAATACGGACATTCTGCAGAGAGGTCCCAGCTCCTCCTCGGGTCGGAGGTATTACAGTTCACCCGCAGACGGTTTAATTCCGAGAAGTTAATTTAGTCTCTAGACAGCTGCTGTTATCGTGGCCGAGAGCAGCGAGGTCTGACCTCCGCGTCACGTTCTGCAGAACTCAGGCGGACAAAGACCGCACAGTGCTCCTGTGACTTCTGCCAACAAGAAGGTTTATGAAGTCCTCCGACACCAGGGAGGGGTGGAGGGGTCAGGTGCTGCAGACTGATCACCTGGACCAGCGGCAGAGGCGGAGGCATCTTCAGTGACGTGGATATTATAGAAAAAAAATGGGGCTTAAAAGAAAAATACACACATATATATAAACACAGGTGAAACTCGAAAAATTAGAATATTGTGCAAAAGTTAATTTATTTCACTAATGCAACTTAAAAGGTGAAACTAATATATGAGATAGACTCATTACATGCAAAGCAAGATAGTTCAAGCCGTGATTTGTCATAATTGTGATGATTATGGCTTACAGCTCATGAAAACCCCAAATCCACAATCTCAGAAAATTTGAATTTTGTGAAAAGGTGCAATATTCTAGGCTCAAAGTGTCCCACTCTAATCAGCTAATTAAGCCATAACACCTGCAAAGGGTTCCTGAGCCTTTAAATGGTCTCTCAGTCTGGTTCAGTAGGAATCACAATCATGGGAAAGACTGCTGACCTGACAGTTGTGTAGAAAACCTTCATTGACACCCTCCATAAGGAGGGGAAGCCTCAAAAGGTAATTGCAAAAGAAGTTGGTTGTTCCCAAAGTGCTGTATCAAAGCACAATAATAGAAAGTTATGTGGAAGGGAAAAGTGTGGAAGAAAAAGGTGCACAAGCAGCAGAGATGACCGCAGCCTGGAGAGGATTGTCAGAAAAAGGCCACTCAAAAGTGTTGGGGACTTTCACAAGGAGTGGACTGAGGCTGGAGTCAGTGCATCAAGAGCCACCACACACAGACGGATCCTGGGCATGGGCTTCAAATGTCATATTCCTCTTGTCAAGCCACCACTCCTGAACAACAAACAGCGTCAGAAGCGTCTTACCTGAGCTAAAGAAAAACAGACCTGGTCTGGTGCACAGTGGTCCAAAGTCCTCTTTTCTGATGAGAGCAAATTTTGCATCTCATTTGGAAACCAAGGAGCCGGAGTATGGAGGAAGAATGGAGAGGCACACAGTGCAAGATGCTTGAAGTCCAGTGTGAAGTTTCCACAGTCTGTGTTGATTTGGGGAGCCGTGTCATCTGCTGGTGTTGGTCCGCTGTGCTTCATTAAGTCCGGGGTCACCGCAGCCGTCTACCTGGAGATTTTGGAGCACTTCATGGTTCCTTCACAGACGAGCTCTATGGGGATGCTGACTTCATTTTCCAGCAGGACTTGGCACCTCCCCCACACTGCCAAAAGCACCAAAACCTGGTCACATAACCGTGGGATTACTGTGCTTGATTGGCCAGCAAACTCGCCTGACCTGAACCCCATAGAGAATCTATGATAGAGAATCTATGGGGCATTGCCAAGAGAAAGATGAGAGACATGAGACCGAACAATGCAGAAGAGCTGAAGGCCGCTATTAAAGCCTCCTGGTCTTCCATAACACCTCAGCAGTGCCACAGGCTGATGGCTTCCATGCCACGCCGCATTGAGGGGCCCAAACCAAGTACTGAGTACATATGCAACTTCTACTTTTCAGAGGTCCGATATTGTTCTGTGTACAATCCTTGTTTTATTGATTGCATGTAATATTCTAATTTTCTGAGATTGTGGATTTGGGGTTTTCATGAGCTGTAACCCATAATCATCACAATTAGGACAAATCACGGCTTGAACTATCTTGCTTTGCATGTAATGAGTCTCATATATTACTGTATTTATTGGCGTATAACACTCACTTTTTTACCCTGAAAATTGAGGGTAAACTGTGCCTGCGTGTTATACGCAGGGGGCTGTGGAAAGTTTTTTTCCTGAAACTTCCCTCTTAAAGTTAGGGTGCGTGTTATTCGCCGATAAATACGGTACTTTCACCTTTTAAGTTGCTTTAGTGAAATAAATGAACTTTTGCACGATATTCTAATTTTTCGAGTTTCACCTGTGTAATATATATATATATATATATATATATATATATATATACATCTCACAAAAGTCAGTACACCCCTCACATGAAAATGTCCAAATTGGGCCCAAAGTGTCAATATTTTGTGTGGCCCCCATTATTTTCCAGCACTGCCTTAACCCCCTTGGGCAGGAGGTCACCGGAGATTCACAGGTTGCCACTGGAGTCCTCTTCCCCTCCTCCATGATGACATCACAGAGCTGGTGGATGTTAGAGACCTTGCGCTCCTCCACCTTCTGTTTGAGGATGTCTCACAGATGATCAATAGGGTTTAGGTCTGGAGACGCTTGGCCAGTCCATCTCCTTTACCCTCAGCTTCTTTAGCAAGGCAGTGGTGGTCTTGGAGGTGTGTTCGGGGTCATTATCATGTTGAAATACTGCGGTCCAGTCTCTGAAGAGTCTCTCCCAGTCCCATGCAGCCCCAGACCATGACACTCCCACCACCATGCTTGACTGTAGGCAAGACACACTTGTCTTTGTACTCCTCACCTGGTTGCCGCCACACATGCTTGACACCATCTGATCCAAATAAGTTTATCTTGGTGTAGCACTACCCCCGTAGGAGCTGCTGGTTTAAGTTTTGGGTTTGCACGTTACCTCTTTAGCTTCGTTGTCAGGGTAGGAAAGTTTGTAGTAAATGCAATGTCCACACAAGATGTAAAACCTTTGTAGCAGGATGTCCATATGTAAGAAGGAATCCGGCTCCCTCCGGTGGTATAAGTGTTACAATGCAACTAATGCACTTTGGGACAGATATCAGCTAGGAGAAAAGACTTTGTTGCTTTTAGTAAAAGACAGACTACATTACCCAGGGTGCATTGCAACACCGCAAAGCATTCTGGGCAGACTACTTAAACCAGGGGAGGGGCCAGCGTCTCTCTCTCTGGATCCAGCTCTCAATCAAGCAGGAAGTTGGCACGGAGGCCTGCTTCCTAAGGATTAGGCCAGAAGCCTGGGCCTAAATTACGGGAGTGCCTGAGTGATTTCCAGCAGAGGATCGTCCACAGCGTCCTGTGATTGCCCAGCAGAGACCGGAGTCGTCCATCACCATATGCTGTTAGTGACGGAGTCCGGAGACTGCAGCTGAAGCAGAAGCGTGGAGATCGAGTGACCGGGACAAGCCAGAGGAGACTATCTGAAAGTCGGGCCTGTTTGGTGAGAAGGGCACCTGCCCAGAATTGACTACTACCTTAGAGGAAAGTGATTTAGTTAGTGCCAGCCACACTTCACCTATCACGCCACAGCTTGCGGCCTAGTGTATTTTTTTCTCACTGGAGACTATGTGATCAGAGATTGGTGCATCCGTCATTAGTGGGTGGCAGGCACACGAGTACTCAGGTATATTGCGGATAATTACAGCATCTTGTTGAAACCCTGTGGATTACAATTTAACTTGTGCACCGACGGTGGCTAGCGAAGACTTCATTGGAGAAAGGAACTTTGAGTGGGACGCAGATAGGCCTTGCTTACCTATTATAGGGAATGAACACGTGCAAGGTATTGCAACAAAGGGGGAGCTCGCGAGCAACCAGTTAGCCGTGCAGAGACACATATAGATACATGTACATATATATAGCTGATGTTATTTCCTGTTATTACCTAATCTCAGTGATACCTATCCTTATTGGTTTATTGACTCTGCAATGCGCATGCAGAGTCAACTGTGTGTATTAATGTGATTCTTTACCCTTTCCCTTTTATACTGAGTAAAGGTACCTTTGATTAAGCATATAACTTGTGTGAAGTATCTCTGTCACTTAGAAGGACTAGTGACCAGCAAAGGTAATAACATTTACAGGTTATTGTGTGATGTATGCAGGATTGTGTCTCCTAATACTCAATAGGTCTCACACTCCTTATTCATATCAGTTGTGCTAAGGGAAGGTTTGAGCCACTTCCAGGGGTTGATAGGCAGGACGTAGACCCAAATCAAACAAACAGCAGCTCCTACGGGGGTAGTGCTACACGTGGGGGCTCGTCCGGGATATTCTACGGTTCTGCAATCAACTTTCCCCCTAGACAGAACCCTTACAGCACAGAAATGGACCCTGCTGCCGTAGCCCGGTGGTGCAGGGATGAAGGCATCCTACCCGGAAATGGCCTGGTGGTTGAAATCCAGAGAGAGGCCTGGGTAGAGGAGCAGCTAACTCCAGTCTTGAGAGCATTGTCCACGGACAGGAAGCCATGGGTGATTGACATAAAGACAGATACTGTAAATCCCCACACCTATGCATTATGTGAGTGGAGGAATGGAATCTCTGACTACTTCAAGGGTGCCAGCATAAAAACTACAAACCAAGTAGAACTCCTCCTGATACACCCAGAAGAGAATAAAGATGGCCCCACATCCACTACTTCAGGAGGCCCCAGCACAGGAGGGAGCGCCCAACAAAAGGGTCCCGGTTCACCACCATTGACCACCCTTAGCTCAGAATTGTGCGCTGTCCTGGGGGAGATTGTGACCAAGTGTAAAAAGGACCCTCCAGACTACCTGATGTCAGGATACAGGAAACTCAGGACCTTTTCTGGGAAGAAACCTGTACCTTCAGTGGAAGATGGATTTGAAGAGTGGCTAGATGGCGCCACTCAGGCCCTAGAAGAATGGGAGGTGCCAGAACAACAAAAAAAACAACGGATTGTGGAAAGCTTAAAGGGGCCTGCGTTGGAGGCCATACGTAACCTAAAGTTAAGCAAGAAGGACTGCAATGCACAGGATTATCTGGATATTCAGGACAACCCCTTATCACCCACAAGGAGATGCTCAGCCTGAACGGTTTAACCGGACTCTCTTGGATATGTTGGGGACTCTGAGTTCAGAGAAAAAGCAGCATTGGAGCAAGCATGTAGCTGCCATAGTGCATGCCTACAATAGCACTGCCAGTGATGTCACCGGGTATTCCCCATACCGTTTGATGTTCGGGCGGGAGGCTCGGTTGCCAGTGGACTTGGCCTTTGGCATATCGCTGGATCATACCTCAGCAGCATCCCACAAGGGGTATGTAGACCGATTGAGAAAGAGTCTGAAGACAGCTTTTGAAAAGGCCCAAGCAGCATCTGACCAACGGGGGCTGAGAAATAAAAGAAACTTTGACCTAAGAGTCAGAATTCAAGATTTACAGCCAGGAGATAGAGTGCTGTTGAGGAACTTGGGAATTCCGGGAAAACATAAGTTGGCTGACCGTTGGAAATCCCAACCTTATGTTATCTGCAAGAAGCTGGAAAACCTTCCTGTGTACCAAATTAGGCCAGAAGGAAGCGTGGGACCGTTAAAGACCTGGCACAGGAATCACTTGTTGCCCCTCTCCGAGGCAGTTCCCATGCCTCCTGCATCTGACTCACAAGAAACCCCTTCAACTTCTCAAGGTTCCAGACCCATCACCCGATCTCAAACAGTGCTTCCAGATGTGAGAGATGGAGACTCTGACAATGAAGGTCAAGAGGATGAAGAAGCAGAATCTGACTGGTTGTGGTCATCCCAATTGCCAGAACCCATGACCACCTCTCAAACCTCACCCAAAACAGTTGACAATGGAACTCTTCGGGCAGAAGCTCCTGAATTCGTGCCTTCAAACATTCTCATTGAGGAGGTAGCTGATGACTCAGACTCTTTGTCAATGGAAGACCCAGAAGAAGGATCGTTGTCTCTATCTGAAAGAGAGCGGGACGCTCCTGAAGTTCTGGAGCCCAACATGCCTGAACTAGATGAGGAAGCCCCTGAAGAGCTTCTAGAAACAGCCAGCCCCAATGTCCTTGAGAATATGATACCTAAAGAGCAGAGGGAAAGAAGAGTAATTCACCCCCCAAAAAGACTGACGTACGACCAATTGGGTGAATGCTCTGAGGAGGCCATCATCACTTCTAAGAGAACCATTGATCAGTCTAGCTCTTCCACTCCAGATTCAGATTCAGTGGAAGACAACCCCAGCTCACTCCCTAGCACATCTGAAACAGACACCCAAGTGTCGGTGGTCCGTATACAGGACAACCTCCCTCCTTGTGATAATTGGTGGGAGGTTCCTCTGTCGGCTCTGTGTTATGATATGAGCTGTTTAAGTTTAAATCCTGCTTATGAAAAGGCAAGTTGTTTATTGTCATGCATAAACTAACAAATTTCCCTGCAGGTATTGCCAAAGTATGTGTTAGGTTACATACTGTTGTCCTCTTTGGGGACCAAAGACTTTAAGTGGGGGGAGTGTGTAGCAGGATGTCCATATGCAAGAATGAATCCGGCTCCCTCCGGTGGTATAAGTGTTACAATGCAACTAATGCACTTTGGGACAGATATCAGCTAGGAGAAAAGACTGTTGCTTTTAGTAAAAGACAGACTACATTACCCAGGGTGCATTGCAACACCGCAAAGCATTCTGGGCAGACTACTTAAACCAGGGGAGGGGCCAGCGTCTCTCTCTCTGGATCCAGCTCTCAATCAAGCAGGAAGTTGGCACGGAGGCCTGCTTCATAAGGATTAGGCCAGAAGCCTGGGCCTAAATTACGGGAGTGCCTGAGTGATTTCCAGCAGAGGATCGTCCACAGCGTCCTGTGATTGCCCAGCAGAGACCGGAGTCGTCCATCACCATATGCTGTTAGCATAGTTGCCAACAGTCCCGTTTTTCCCGGAACAATCACGGATTTGGGACCCTCGTCCCGTATTTATTTTGTCCCATCTATTTTCCCGGTATTTTGCCTTTTGTCCCGGCCGCCGGGAAAATCGGGAATGCTTGAGGTAAAAAAACGGCGGGCTACACAAAGATGGCCGCCACTGCAGACACAAGGATTATTTCCTCTTGTGTTCAGTGGTGAGGGGAGGAGCAGCCAATCGGCTTCTCCCCTCTCTGTGTTCACACATGAGAAGGCGGGGCGGTATTATGAGCATTCGTGAGGGAGCGGCAATGTACAGGGCTGGGGAGGCGGAGTTCCGATAGGAGTCGGGAGAGCCAGGGGGAACAGAATCCGGCGGGGGAACCATTCTCGGCACGACACCGCTGGGAAATGATCATGGACCGCGGAGCTGCCTCTGCCTCCAGCACACACACGGAGATGCCGGGAGGTGAGAGCATCTGTTCCCCGGGGCTGGCTGCCGCTGCTAGGGGACACAGACCTGTAAGGAGGGCTCCACTGCTGGGGGACACCACCAGATGTAAAGGAGGACACCAGATGTAAAGGAGGGCTCCGCTGCTGGAGGACACCAGATGTAAAGGAGGACTCCAGATGTAAAGGAGGACTCCGCTGTTGGGGGACACCAGATGTAAAGGAGAGCTCTGCTGCCGGGGACACCAGATGTAAAGGCGAGCTTTGCTGCCAGGGACACCAGATGTAAAGTAGGGCTCCGCTGCTGGAGGACACCAGATGTAAAGGAGGGCTCTGCTGCTGGAGGACACCAGATGTAAAGGAGGGCTCTGCTGCTGGAGGACACCAGATGTAAAGGAGGGCTCCGCTGTTGGGGGACACCAGATGTAAAGGAGAGCTCTGCTGCCGGGGACACCAGATGTAAAGGAGAGCTTTGCTGCCAGGGACACCAGATGTAAAGTAGGGCTCCGCTGCTGGAGGACACCAGATGTAAAGGAGGGCTCTGCTGCTGGAGGACACCAGATGTAAAGGAGGGCTCTGCTGCTGGAGGACACCAGATGTAAAGGAGGGCTCCGCTGTTGGGGGACACCAGATGTAAAGGAGAGCTCTGCTGCCGGGGACACCAGATGTAAAGGAGAGCTTTGCTGCCAGGGACACCAGATGTAAAGGAGGGCTCCGCTGCTGGAGGACACTAGATGTAAAGGAGGGCTCTGCTGCTGGAGGACACCAGATGTAAAGGAGGGCTCTGCTGCTGGAGGACACCAGATGTAAAGGAGGGCTCCGCTGTTGGGGGACACCAGATGTAAAGGAGAGCTCTGCTGCCGGGGACACCAGATGTAAAGGAGAGCTCTGCTGCCGGGGACACCAGATGTAAAGGAGGGCTCCGCTGCTGCCAGCTGCTGGGGACACTGAAGTAAGGAGGGCTCTGTTGCTGGGGGACACAGATCTGTAAGGAGGGCTCCACTGCCGGGAACACCAGATGTAAAGGAGGGCTCCACTGCTGGGAACACCAGATGTAAAGGAGGGCTCCGCTGCTGGGGACACCAGATGTAAAGGAGGGCTCCGCTGCCAGGGACACAGTTCTGTAAAGAGGGGCTCTGCTTCTGGGAGCACCTGATGCAAGGACGGACTGCTGGGGAGGCATCTGGTGGCAGGTGACACACTTCCACTGATTCGGCATTATGGTGAGTTGAATGATTTCATTTTATATTACAATGTAATAATAGAAATAATGCGCTTCAATCACCCTGACACCATAACAAACATGGTCCCGGGATGATTGAAGCGCCAACAACAGGTGTTTTGGAGTATCTTTATCTGCCGATTTTGTTAAACTTTCTGGAATACACATATTTCTATTGTGGTGTAGGATCTGGCTTCTTTCTTTCTTTCTTCATCTCGGACTTCAACCCCACCCCTTCTGATCCACGCCCACTAACGCGTGTAAACCACGCCCACTTTTCCCTATTGGGGTGACACGCCTACAAACGAATGCCCCGCCCCTAATTATATAAAGGCTCCGCCTCCATGCAAAAAAAGTGTCCCGGATTGTTTTTTTCCAATGTTGGCAACTATGTGTTAGTGACGGAGTCCGGAGACTGCAGCTGAAGCAGAAGCGTGGAGATCGAGTGACCGGGACAAGCCAGAGGAGACTATCTGAAAGTCGGGCCTGTTTGGTGAGAAGGGCACCTGCCCAGAATTGACTACTACCTTAGAGGAAAGTGATTTATTTAGTGCCAGCCACACTTCACCTATCACGCCACAGCTTGCGGCCTAGTGTATCTCACTGGAGACTATGTGATCAGAGATTGGTGCATCCGTCATTAGTGGGTGGCAGGCACACGAGTACTCAGGTATATTGCGGATAATTACAGCATCTTGTTGAAACCCTGTGGATTAAAATTTAACTTGTGCACCGACGGTGGCTAGCGAAGACTTCATTGGAGAAAGGAACTTTGAGTGGGACGCAGATAGGCCTTGCTTACCTATTATAGGGAATGAACACGTGCAAGGTATTGCAACAAAGGGGGAGCTCGCGAGCAACCAGTTAGCCGTGCAGAGACACATATAGATACATGTACATATATATAGCTGATGTTATTTCCTGTTATTACCTAATCTCAGTGATACCTATCCTTATTGGTTTATTGACTCTGCAATGCGCATGCAGAGTCAACTGTGTGTATTAATGTGATTCTTTACCCTTCCCTTTTATACTGAGTAAAGGTACCTTTGATTAGGCATATAACTTGTGTGAAGTATCTCTGTCACTTAGAAGGACTAGTGACCAGCAAAGGTAATAACATTTACAGGTTATTGTGTGATGTATGCAGGATTGTGTCTCCTAATACTCAATAGGTCTCACACTCCTTATTCATATCAGTTGTGCTAAGGGAAGGTTTGAGCCACTTCCAGGGGTTGATAGGCAGGACGTAGACCCAAATCAAACAAACAGCAGCTCCTACGGGGGTAGTGCTACACCTTCAACTGTTGGTTTTATTTTTGCTGCAGTAACTTGTATAGAAAGTAGAAGGTATGAGAAGAGAGGGGAAGATTCAGGTACACATTGTAGAACACACAAATGTCCTTTTGAGTGGGTATTGCTCACCCGGATAGACCCCTCTCTCCTGGCCTAGCAGCCGGGATGACACACGAACCAGTATCAGGACAGTCTCTGCCACAGACCGTTTGAGAATAAATATGGATAGCCAGGAATCCTCTGCCACAGGATTTCAGTCCCAAACTTCCAGCCGTGCAGTTGAAGAACCTTTAAGCCGATCCGGCCAACTGCTTGGCTTTTAAAGTAGTGGATCCCCTCTTAACAAGGTCACCAGGCCTGTCCCGAGACATTAGCACTTTGCTGGTCTCCTCCAGGGCAGGTCGTCCCCCGGTTTCCTTCATTAAGCAGCTTCCTCCCTCTTGGTGGACAGCTTGGGATCCCCTTTAGGATTGTAGGCCCCAGCCAGACTAGCCAGGCCTACCAAATAGCGGTGCAGCCTCGGGCCAACGTGGCCACGAGGCCAGTTTTACACACACATACATCGCGCCAGGAGGGCATTGAGGCAAAAACGAACCCCATCACAATGGCGTCTGCCACTTAAGCATCCCTCCCCAGCATGCACAGCGGGGCACCACTCCCACTGCACCGCTGCCGAGAAGGGACACCCAATATACCATAATCTGCCTGCGTTCCAACATGGGCCTGAGGTGGTACCGCCACCCTCAGGCAACAAGGGAAAACACTATCAGGCACCACCATAGCCAGGACAGAGGCAATTTAGATATAATCATATAAGTCTGAGCCCAACTATTGGCTCAGACATCCCCTAAATTTACAATACCGCCCCAATCATCGGGGGCAGGGCGCTACATTGGTTTCGACAGAACACAGGGCATGGTTCCAGTAATCCTTGTCCTTAGTCTGCTTGTCTTCAGTAAACTGTTTGCGGGCTTTCTTGTGCATCATCTTTAGAAGAGGCTTCTTTCTGGGATGACAGCCATGCAGACCAATTTGATGCAGTGTGCAGCGTTTGGTCTGACCACTGACAGGCTGACCCCTCCCCACCACTTCAACCTCTGCAGAAATGCTGGCAGCACTCATACGTCTATTTCCCAAAGACAACCTCTGGATATGACGCTGAGCACGTGCACTCAACTTCTTTGGTGGACCATGGCGAGGTCTGTTCTGAGTGGAACCTGTCCTGTTAAACCGCTGTATGGTCATGGCCACCATGCTGCAGCTCAGTTTCAGAATCTTCTTATGGCCTAGACCATCTAGCCACCCATTAGGGTGCAGGGTTCTGGGATGAGCTATGCACAGGGTACAGTTTTCAAGACAGCGCTAGATACAGAGTCCATCCATCCACATCTCATTACTACACAACTTCTCAGCAATAACCTCTGCAACCCCCCCCCCCCCCCCTACACAACCCCTCTCCTCTAATCTTTATCCCCACCACCCTCCCCAAAGCTCCACCATCTTTCACATAGTAACCTTTCTGGCTCTTCTTCCATTCACTGCAGCAAAATCTTTCTTTTTAGTGCACTAAGTGCACACTTATTGTTGGCTCCAGAAGTTCCACAACCAGGTAGGAGAATGGGGATCGCGCTGTAGCTCACCAAACACTCCCCCCCCCTCCTGCCCTTGAACATGCTGTACTCTGCCAGAGCAGCACTTGTCCCAGCTCTTACTTTCACCATCCAGAGCACTGTGTGCATTACAGACCTCCTCAAACCACTGTCCAGAGCACTGTGCAGTATTACAGGTCTCCTCAGACCACTATTCAGAGCACTGTGCAGCATTACAGGCCTCCTCAGACCACTATTTCAAGCACTGTGCAGCATTACAGGCATACCTTCCAACTTTTTGAGATGGGAATGAGGGACACCTATCAGCAAAAGCATACAGGCATAGGACACACCCCTTTTCCACGCCCCCTTAAAGGAGAATTGTACAAAAAACAAGATTGGTTAAACCCACAAGTGTTTTTTTTTACCACTACTATTCCTTTATATTGGCATTTGTTAATTACAAATGCAGCAATTTAGAATTTGGAAGAAAGGTTTAGCACTGGAAAACACTTTTTGATAGATAAAAAGTGCATTTTATATACATCTATATAGATCAGACCAAAATGAGGGACAAATGAGGAGGAATGAGGGACTTAGGGACATTACTCCAAATCAGGGACGGTCCCTCGAAATCAGGGACAGTTGGGAGCTATGTTACAGGCCTCCTCAGACCACCATCCAGAGCACTGTGTGCATTACATGCCCTTTCAGACCACCATCCAGAGCACTGTGTGCATTACAGGCCTCCTCAGACCACCATCCAGAGCACTGTGTGCATTACAGGCCTCCTCAGACCACCATCCAGAGCACTGTGTGCATTACAGGCCTCCTCAGACCACCATCCAGAGCACTGTGTGCATTACATGCCTCCTCAGACCACCATCCAGAGCACTGTGTGCATTACAGGCCTCCTCAGACCACCATCCAGAGCACTGTGTGCATTACAGGCCTCCTCAGACCACCATCCAGAGCACTGTGTGCATTACAGGCCTCCTCAGACCACCATCCAGAGCACTGTGTGCATTACAGGCCTCCTCAGACCACCGTCCAGAGCACTGTGTGCATTACAGGCCTCCTCAGACCACCATCCAGAGCACTGTGTGCATTACAGGCCTCCTCAGACCACCGTCCAGAGCACTGTGTGCATTACAGGCCTCCTCAGACCACCATCCAGAGCACTGTGTGCATTACAGGCCTCCTCAGACCACCATCCAGAGCACTGTGTGCATTACAGGCCTCCTCAGACCACCATCCAGAGCACTGTGTGCATTACAGGCCTCCTCAGACCACCGTCCAGAGCACTGTGTGCATTACAGGCCTCCTCAGACCACCATCTAGAGCACTGTGTGCATTACAGGCCTCCTCAGACCTCCATCCAGAGCACTGTGTGCATTACAGGCCTCCTCAGACCACCATCTAGAGCACTGTGTGCATTACAGGCCTCCTCAGACCACCGTCCAGAGCACTGTGTGCATTACAGGCCTCCTCAGACCACCGTCCAGAGCACTGTGTGCATTACAGGCCTCCTCAGACCACCATCTAGAGCACTGTGTGCATTACAGGCCTCCTCAGACCACCGTCCAGAGCACTGTGTGCTTTACAGGCCTCCTCAGACCACCATCTAGAGCACTGTGTGCATTACAGGCCTCCTCAGACCACCATCCAGAGCACTGTGTGCATTACAGGCCTCCTCAGACCACCGTCCATATAATGAGTTTGGAAGTTCTATAGAAATGCTTAAATAATGCATTACAATTCAACTAAACCCATTAGGTTTTAGTTGACTAAAATTATTTTATTAGACTAAACTGTACTGGAGACTGTAGTCGACTAAAATACGATTAAAACTAAAACAATTGCAGATTACTAAAATGGCATTTTAGTCAAAAGATTAATGCCGCGTACAAACGACCATTTTTAATGTCATTGAAAAAAAATATGTTTTTCTCGACGTGATTCTTCTCAAGCCTGCCTTGCCTACACACTATCGTGAAAAAAAACGCTCGAGCAAATCACGGTGTCGTACAACACGTACGACGGCACTATAAAGGGGAAGTTCCATTCGGATGGCGCCACCCTTTGGGCTGCTATTGCTGATCCTCGTGTTAGTAAAAGTTTGGCGAGAGACGATTCGCGCTTTTCAGCCTCGTGCTCTTCAGTCCGTTACAGCGTGACGAATGTGCTATCTCCATTATGAACGCTAGTTTTACCAGAATGAGCGCTACCGTCTCATAACTTGTTTCTGAGCTTTTTTCACGTTGTTAAAGCCTACACACGGCCGCTTTTTACGACGAGAAAAACAACGACGTGAAAAACGACGAGAAAAAATAGAGCATGTTTCAAATTTTTAATGCCCATTTTTCGCGTCGCGAAAAATGCTCTGGAGCCTACACACGATTGTTTTTAATGACCAAATTAAAAAATGGCATTTTTCTCATCATGAAAAATGGCATTTTTCTCGTCATGAAAAATGGTCGTGTGTACGCGGCATTAGACTAAAACTAAATTAAAATTTGATTCCAAAATTAACACTGCAACCATATTGGGTGGCGATATATTGAGTTTACCTTTAATACCTGGTTTGTTTGTTCTTTTCTTATAGCGCTACTATTGGGTACTAAGTATTACTTTCAGTGATTTCCTGTATGTTTGTACAGTCAACCTGGTGTGTCAGAGGGGCAGAGGTTCTTGAGAAGGTCGAGGCAAAGAACACGAGAAATCCCATCCTAAGCGGCTCCGAAGGGAGTAGTGCTACACAAGCGATGAGCTATCTGAACTCTATATTCTCTTCTACAAAATTCCCCAATTTATTTCCCAATTTTCCTGGACAAGTGAGACGTTTTCAGAAAGTTCTAGCTGACTTTTCCATCCGTGAGGCTACAAATCTTAAGAAATGTTATAAAATGCAGAACAGTGACCCGGGTCACCCAGAGAACTGAACTTTTGACTCACTTCAGAAAACTTCATGAACTCAGATCTCGGGCGACGGGTTCCCCCTCGGCCAATTATTTCCCCTGCGGCTTCGACACATCACTCCGACGTGTCAGATTTGGAAAAAAAGCTATTAATCAGACACAGCGGCTCAGGGATAGGTGCGCGATTCTGTCACGGATCAAACATCTTCATCCACTTGACGAGGGCGCCTCGGGGGCCGGTTCCTGCCTGATTAATCCGGGTGAAATATAATGACTTTTATCATACTCAGAAAATGCTTCATAATTTTTTTTTTTTTTAGAACAATTGAGTACATTTCCTGTACGCATTAACGTGAGAGACGGTGTCTACGATTTACAATGACTCCCATACCTTTTGCTGCACCCATGGGGAAAGCAGGACATGGTGGGACTGATCTACTAAAACAGATTACCAAGAACAGATCATGGATCGAATACTGATGTAAAAAACGTTGTGCGCATTGAACATCCTAATGATACTGCTTTTAAGCCCAGTGTTCCTATAACTTGCACTATAAAATGTGCACACATCAATATTTAAGCACCTGAGCTTCTTGGATGTGTCTCGTACATCCAAGCCTTGAAAGGGTCAAAACAAGCTCATGGCTGCAGTGGCCCTTTGGCAAGCTGGTTATCTTCTGCTCCTGCTGGGAGAACAGTGTCAGGATGGCAAGTTAGAGAACATTGAGACGGAGGATCATCAATTCCCCGATGTCTTCTGCAGAGTGTGAACCCTAAAGCATTCAATACTAAGCACTTCAGGGTTCAGAGCTGTCAAAATTCAGTTTTCAAAGCCAGGTAACCAGCTGATCAAGCACAGTCCTGTGCAGGATGAGCCCAAGCAGAAATCGGGGATGACATTCGACATTAGGCCTGTGTACACTTCACTATTTAACCATTCGAGCTATTTGGACATGTCCCGTATGCCAAGGCCTTGAAAGGATCAAAACTAGCTCACAGCAGCAGTGGCCCCATGGCTCTGTGGTTCCCAGGCTATCCTGCTCCTTGTGGGAGAGAAGAAGGGCAAACAGGAGCATATCAAGATTGAGGAACATCCATTCCCTGATGTCCTCCACACAGTATGAACCCTGAACCACTGAGCTCTGAACACTTCCAGGTTCAGAGCTTTCAAAATCCCAGCTTCAAGGACAAGTAAACAGCTGATCAAGCACAGTCCTGTGTTTGATAAATTAGAGAAGAAGATGGGAAGATATTGAACATTAAACCTGTGCACACTTTAGTATTTAACCACTTGAGCTCCTTTTAGATGTCCCATATGGCCAGGACTTGAAAGGATCAAAACTATCTCCCGGCTATTCTACTCGTTGTGGAAGAAGAAGGAACCCTTGAAGAAGGAACCAATCAGAAGTCCCGAATAGCGTCCCTCTTTGATGACCTCACTTCCTGTTTGCGGTCCTCGCTGGTTGTAGGTCCCCCTCCGCTGACGTCACTTCTGGTATTCACGTCCAAGGCTGATTCTGACAGTGCGGCCGCTCCACTGGTGCCTCCAGAGCTGTGGCGTCTTCATGCTGGCCCTGCTTGGACGTTCTTCTGCTGCATAGTGACTTCTCTGGGAATTCTTGATATACACTGGGACCACATGATGCTGGATAACCCTCATTATACATATGATGCATTGCTCTCATCATGCATCCTGTAAGTGTTCTTAATCCCTTTTGAGATATTAAAAGTTTTTTAATATTTCACTTAGAGGCGCCTCTTTTTTGTTTATTTTGTTTCTAGAGTTTTCTCCCTTTTTTGAGTGCTGCCCTAAGTGCACTGAAGATTCGTCATTATCCGAATCCTTTCACCTCCAATGAAGACAATATTCTGCTTAGTCTTGTTACTCAGAGCGCCCTTACACAAAACTTTATCAAGAATGAGGAGCATCCATTCCCTGATGTCTTCTGCAGAGTGTGAACCCCGAAGCATTCAACTCTGAGCACTTCCAGGTTCAGAGCTGGCAAAATCCCAGCTTCAAAGCCAGGTCACCACCTGATCGAGCACAGTCCTGAGCAGAAGATGAGGACATTGAGATTGAGGATCATCCATTCCCTGATGTATTCTGCAGAGTGTGAACCCCGGAGCGTTCAACTCTGATCGCTTCTGGGTTCAGAGCTGTCAAAATCTACAACAATTAAAGCCAGGTAACCAGCTGATTGAGCAAAGTCCTGTGCTTGACAGGATTGAGACAGAATACAGGGAAGACTTTAGACCTGTGCACACTTGGACATGTCCCATATGCCCAGGCCTTGAAAGGATCTAAAACTACCGCACAGCAGCAGTGGCCCCATGGGAAAGCAAGGGTCGTTGACAAGTCTGGTGAATACTGACTTAAGCTAGCCATGCATATTACAAATTTCTTGTTCAATTTCCTTTAGATTTACCTTCAACTATGCAGTGCAAGGGTCTGCCTGATTGCATACGAATTGAATATGAGGTTGACCTCATATTATATGTGTAGCGGAGGTCCTACATTTAGGGATTGCTATACTAAATTTAGGGGTGATTCGAGTGGTAGTTGGCTCAAATCTTTCAATTTACTGGACTCTGCCTTGCTGCTGTTTCACCTGGCGTGCAGTTCCCCTTAGAAGTATGGGTGGCGCTGTCACTTGTGCTCGGGGTTGAACCACAGGTGATGGAGTAGCGATTGAGTGTCCTCTTTCGGCAGCCGTGCAGTGGGTGTGGTCTACCTGCGGTGCCTGCCGGGAGAGGATACATAAGGGGCAGACGCCTCCAGGCCATGAGGCCACGCGTGCTTCAGTCCCAGTCGCCTTTAGTCCTGGGACTGCAACTTCAGCCCCGGGCCCAGCACCTTTAGCTTTAGCCCACTTTGGGAGGAGGAATCCCAGGGTGCCGCCTTGCGAGGGGACCCGTTTCTAGAAGAGGAGGCTGGGGGAGGACCGTTCCAAAGGACTGGTGAGAGATCACAGTGAAGGAAGGGGCCCAGTAACTCTTCGGAGGGATGTCATCCATTCGAAAAAAGGGATCGAAACAACAGGACCAATAGGAGGTTTGGGACACTATAGATTCTGTGGCAGAGGATCTCCTGAATGCATCCATTAGGGAATCTGATAGACTGTTCGAGCTACATGCCGGCTGCTAGTGTCTTTGGGTGACTTTCGGGGTGAGCTATACCCACTCGGGACCAAGTGGCGAAGAAGCCAAGAGTGCCTGAACTGATCTGTCTTCCTGAGGCCTCGTACACACGGCCGAGATTCTCGTTGAAAAAAACATGTCGTTTTTTTCGACGAGATTCTTGGACAAGAAACTTGTCCCGGCCGAGTGTACACACGCTCGTTTCAAAGAACCCGCGGTTCTTTGAAAGGAGCGTACGCGGTGACGTCATCGACTACGTCGAGCATGCGCTCGTCACATTCGATGCCGTCGCCGCCATCTTGGTATACCCTACGTATGCCTAGGAAGCTACCGCGCATGCGTCAAATTCATTTCGAACATGCGCGGGCTTCCGGGAGGACAGGTAAGTGTACACACACTCACTTTTCTCGTCGAGAAACATGCCGAGGAGAATCTCGACGAGAAAATAGAGAGCAGGTTCTCTATTTTCTCGTCGAGGTTTCTTGTCGGTTTTCTCGACGAGAAACCCGATAGCAGCGTACACACGACCGATTTACTCGGCAAGACCTCTCTGCCAGCAAGTTTCTTGCTGGTTCTTGCCGAGAAAATCGGTCGTGTGTACGAGGCCTAACACCTTTCTCTTTTCCTTAACTTTGTGGATGTTCATGCATAAGAAAAAATAAACTCTACGTTGGAGTGGCTACTGGTGTGGACCTTGGAGTTACTTGGGGTATAGAGACTTTGTCCTTACATTCTAGGGACAGAAACCAACTTTGAGGGGAACCTTGCTGCAAGACCCGTAGGTTAAAACAAGTGTGCTTAACCTCTGCAAACCAGGGGGTACGGGCATGGTGGTCATGGTGCGCCTTTTTCTCCTGTGAGCGAGCCAAAGATAGAAGTGGAGAAAGAGGGGGCCGTGTCGCTACATATGGTTTTGGTAACTCTAAAAGAAAATTGTACAAGAAAATTGTATAATGTATGGCTAGCCTTATATCTATGACATGGACCCCCCCCCCCCCCACATCCAATCCCCATCATGCTGACCTGGAGATCAGATGGGAGGCTTACAGTGATCAGCTGTGGCTTAATAGATGGTTATTGCTGCAAAGAGCCTACAGTCCTCAGTCCCCACCTGTGACCTGTGTACTATAACCCAACAACTCCTAATTACAACCTTCCTGACTGCAGGCCGTGGCCAATAGGAAATTGCTGCCTTATTAATGCAGAATAAAACCCCAGGTGTGATGCTGAGCAGGGCACACCCCCACCTATTCGCCACAGTGTGCATTGTAGTCTCTGCAGCTACAACCCAATACAAAGGCTGCAAATACAACACAGACATAAAATTGTATAAAACAAATGCCCGGTACACAGGATCAGAAAATCGTACGAAAAATACAGATTTCGTAGCGATCGTACGATAATCCGATTGTTAGTACAGAGCTTTCGAGAGCCGATCAGGACAGTTCATCCGATATTATTTGATCGGACATGCACAAAATGTATTTTACGACGCCAGATCCTACGATTTTCGTTTAATCAGTACAGCTGTCGTTCGAAAATGCAATACAAATGCATTACAACACATGACATCACTTCCGAATTTTTATTCCGTCGTACGCAAATTTTCATGAGTTTAGTAAACTCATCAGATTTGATTAGAGAAAAAAAACGGACGATCATTCGGTCGATAGTCTCATCGTGTGTACCGGGCTTAAGACTCGCTCAGCAATGAAATGCGTGTGCATCAAGCAGCAGGTCTGAAAAAAACAATTTGGCTTATGACAAAAAAAAAGTCAGTGTACAATGCTGTGAAAAAGTATTTGCCCCCTTTCAGATTTTTTGGCATATTTGTCACACTCAAATGACTCAGATCATCAAACTAATTTTATTATTACACAAAGATAACCCGAGTAAATACAAAATGCAGTTTTTAAATGATGGTTTCATTTATTAAGGCAAAAAATCTGTTCAAACCTGCCTGGCTTTATGTGAAAAAGTAGTTGCCCCCTAAACCTAATAACTGGTTGTGCCACTCTTGGCAGCAACAACTGCAATCAAACATTTGCGATAACTGGCAATGACTTTCACATTGGAGGGTTTTCCAGTATGAATGGCCTGTGTAAGGTCATGATACAGCATCTCAACTGGATTTAAGTCCGGGCTTTGACTAGGCCACTTCAAAACCTACATTTTGCTTTGTTTGAACCATTTGGAGGTGGACTTGCTGTTGTGTTTCGGATCATTGTCCTGCTGCATAACCCAAGTGCACTTGAGCTTGAGGTCACAAGCTGATGGCCGGACATTCTCCTTTAGGATATTCTGGTAGAGCTCAGAATTCATGGTTCCATCAGTTATGGTAAGTCGTCCCGGTCCTGAAGCTGCAAAGCAGCCCCAGACCATCACACTACCACCACCATGGTCTGACTGTTGGTACGATGTTCTTGTTATGAAATGCTGTATTAGTTTTATAATAGATCAGTGGCGGCTGGTGCTCAAAATTTTTGGAAAAAAAACCACATCAATTGCAGCTACTGTGCCATCAAAAGCAGCCACTGTGCCCATCAAACGCAGCCACTGTGCCTATCAAATGCAGCCACTGTGCCATCAAACGTAGCCACTGTGCCCATCAAATGCAGCCACTGTGCCATCAAACGCAGCCACTGTGCCATCACATGCAGCCACTGTGCCCATCAAACACAGCCACTGTGCCCATCAAATGCAGCCACTGTGCCCATCAAATGCAGCCACTGTGCCCATCAAATGCAGCCACTGTGCCATCAAACGCAGCCAGTGTGCCATAAAACGCAGCCAGTGTGCCATGAAACGCAGCCACTGTGCCCATCAAACGCAGCCACTGTGCCCATCAAATAAAGCCACTGTGCCCATCAAACGCAGCCACTGCGCCCATCAAACGCAGCCACTGTGCCATCAAATGCAGCCACTGTGCCATCAAACGCAGCCACTGTGCCATCAAACGCAGCCACTGTACCCATAAATTGCCACCACTGTGCCCATCAAACGCAGCCACTGTGCCCATCAAACGCTGCCACTGTGCCATCAAACGCAGCCACTGTGCCATCAAATGCAGCCACTGTACCCATAAATTGCCACCACTGTGCCCATCAAACGCAGCCACTGTGCCCATCAATTGCTGACACTGTGCCCATGAATTTCTGCCAGTTTGCCCAACAATTGCCGCTACTGTGCCCCATCAGATGCTGCCAGTGTGCCCCATCAGATGCCGCCAGTGTACCCACCAGTGTACCCATCAGATGCTGCCAGTATGCCCCATCAGATGCTGCCTGCACTTACCTGTCTCGGAGCAGGTCAGCGGCGGTCTCCTGCATGTCTTCCATGTCTTCTTCAGTCCTCTCTCAGGCGTCCAATCACAGCGCCTGACGTTTCAGCCAATCAGGTGACCGCTAACATTACCGGCAACCTGATTCGGTTTTAGCAAAGCAAATGCCTTCGCTTTGCTAACACACAGCTGAGTGATCAGCAAACGCCCAGCATGGCGCCCGGCGGATCACTGTCTTGGGCGCCTATTAGAGCCTATGGCTCTAATCAGGTGCTTCCAAAAAACACCCCCCCGCCAGTGTAATTCAGGTTCCCGGCACCGGAAAAGGGTCTCGGACACCTGAATAGGGGGTGTCCGCAGCGACCATAGATAGATTTATGCAATGCATGAATCTATCTTAGGTAATAGAGCGGTGCAGGAGAGAGTGGGCGGCGCTCCTGCACCCTTTATGGACGCACTGCCACTGTAAAAGATGTAACGGGACGCACACCTTCCAAAAAGTTAGATTTTCGTCTCATCAGTCCACAGAATATTTGCCTAAAAGTCTTGGGGATAATCAAGATGTTTTTGGGTAAATGTGAGATGAGCCTTTGCGTTCTTCTTGGTCAGCAGTGGCTTTGGCCTTGGAACTCTCCCATGGAGGCCATTTTTGCCCAGTCTCTTTCTTATTGTTGATTATTCTGGGTTCTTTAATGACCTCCTGGATGAGTCGTCGTCATGCTCATGGAGTAATTTTTGTAGGCCGGCCACTCCTGGGAAGGTTCACCGCTGTTCCAAGTTATCACCATTTGAGGATATTGGCTCTCCCTGTGGTTCACTGGAGTTCCAAAGCCTTAGCAATGGCTTTGAAATCCTTCCTAGAACGATACATGTTTGTTTTTAATTTGTTCTTGAATTTTTTTTTAGATTGTGGCATGATGTGTGGCTTTTTGTGATCTGTTATGCCCCCATACACACGGCCGGGTTTTCCGACGGGAAAACTGCGATGAGAGCTTTTGGCCGGGAATCCCGGCCGTGTGTATGCTCCCTCGCAGTTTTTCCATAGGGAAAACTGCCAAAAACCGCCGGCAAAAAAAAGAGAACCAGCTCTCTTTTTTCCCGTTGTGATTCCGGACTGACTTTTTCCCGTTGGAAATCCCGGCCATGTGTACGAAGCATGTGCGTGCTTCCCTTTTTCAGACAGCTTCTGTTTATGTGATTTCTTGATTCAACAGGTCTGGCAGTAATCAGGCCTGGGTGTGACAAGTGAAATTTAACTCAGCTTTCCAAAAAAAATTGTGGTTAATCACAGTTCATTCATGATTCAGCATAGGTGGGGGCAATTACTTTTTCACATAGGGCCAGGCAGGTTTGAACAGCTTTTTTTCCCTTAATAAATGAAATAATAATTTAAAAGCTGCATCTTGGATTTACTCGGGTTATCTTTGTGTAATATTAAAACTTGTTTGAGGATCTGAATCTTTTAAGTGTGAGAAATCTGCAAAAAAAATATTAAAATCAGGAAGGGGAAAATACTTTTACCCAGCACTGTATATACACTATTTATCGTTGCAATCACCATTCCAAGCACTGGTATATGGAATCTCGTATGGCAGTTAGTATATGAACTCTACAGTTGAGTCGGTGAGTTCAGAACACGCATCTAGAATTAGTCGCATTCAATGGACTTGTTCTGTAATGCTGAAGATGTTTCGTAGCTTCTCCAAGCCACTTTTCTAGTTCTAATAAGTGTCAGGAGAAGATGTGGATTGGAGAAGCCACAAAACATCTTCAACAATAACCACTTGACCTAAAACATATCCAATAATAAAAAAAAAAAAAATTACCAATAAGTGTACGGTATATACTCGAGTATAAGCCGAGTTTTCCGCGCATTTTTTGCGCTGAAAAATCCCCCCTCGGCTTATACTCGAGTCAGCGCTGTGTTAACTAGTCGGCAGCCGTTTCCGGGTGTACTGCGCATGCGTGAGCACGTCCACGAGAACGTCTTTCTTGGTGTGTGTGATGGGGGATTATCGTGCGTTAAACGAAGGACGTGCTTGCGCATGTGCAATACACCCGGCAACGGGCGCCGTCTACAGTAAACACAGCAGGAGAAGGTGGGAGAAGTTGACACAAGTTGGTAAAACATGGAAGAACATGGAACAAGGTACGTGAGGCTGCAGATGGGCACAGTAAGGGCTGCAAATGGGCACAGTAAGGGCTGCAAATAGGGCACAGTAAGGACGCAAATGGGCACAGTGAGGTTGCAAATGGGCACAGTGAGGATGCAAATGGGCACAGTAAGGGCTGCAAATGGGCACAGTGAGGATGCAAATGGGCACAGTGAAGATGCAAATGGGCACAGTAAGGGCTGCAAATGGGCACAGTGAAGATGCAAATGGGCACAGTGAGGATGCAAATGGGCACAGTAAGGGCTGCAAATGGGCACCGTGAGGATGCAAATGGGCACAGTGAGGATGCAAATGGGCACAGTAAGGGCTGCAAATGGGCACAGTAAGGGCGTAAATGGGCACAGTGAGGATGCAAATGGGCACAGTGAGGATGCAAATGGGCACAGCAAGGCTGCAAATGGGCACAGTGAGGCTGCAAATGGGCACAGTGAGGCTGCAAATGAGCATTGTTGACCCTCTTTCCACTTAAAGTAGCTGCTGCATTTCCCACCCTAGGCTTATACTCGAGTCAATAAGCTTTCCCATTTTTTTGTGGTAAAATTAGGTGCCTCTGCTTATACAGTATTCAGGTCGGCTTATACTCGAGTATATACGGTATATTGATTGGTTTGTGTAAAAGTTATATCACCTACAAAATATGGTATACAGTGCATCTGGAAAGCATTCACAGCGCTTCACTTTTTTCACATTTTGTAATGTTACAGCCTTGTTCCAAAATGGATTCAAATTATTTTCCTCAAAATTCTACAAACAATCCCCCATAATGACAAGGTAAAATACATTTGTTTGAAATCGTTTCAAATTTATTAAAAATAAATAATGGAAAAATCCCATGTACAGAAGTATCACAGCCTTTGCTCAATACTTTGGTGAAGCTCCTTTGGCACCAATTACAGCCTCCAGTCTTTCTGAGTATGATGCTACAAGCTCGGCACACCTATTTCTGGGCAGTTTCTCCCATTCTTCTTTGCAGGACCTCTCAGGCTCCATCAGGTTGGATGTGGAGGGTCGGTGCTCAGCCATTTTCAGATCTCTCCAGAGATGTTCAATCGGGTTCAAGTCTGGGCTCTGGCTGGGCCACTCAAGGACATTCAGAGTTGTTCCGTAGCCACTCCTTTGTTATCTTGGCTGTGTGCTTAGGGTCGTTGTCCTGTTGGAAGATGAACCTTCGCCCCAGTCTGAGGTCCAGAGCGCTCTGGAGAAGGCTTTCATCAAGGATGTCTCTGTACATTGCTGTATTCATCTTTCCCTCGATCCTGACTAGTCTCCCAGTTCCTGCTGCTAAAAAACATCCCCACAGCATGATGCTGCCACCACCATGCTTCACTGTAGGGATGGTATTGGCCAGGTGATGAGCAGTGCCTGGTTTCCTCCAGACATGACGCTTGCCAATCTTTGTTTCATCAGACCAGAGAATTTTGTTTCTCATGGTCTGAGAGTCCTTCAGGTGCCTTTTGGTAAACTCCAGCCGGGCTGTCATGTGCCTTTTACTGAGGAGTGGCTTCCATCCGGCCACTCCCCCATACAGGTCTGATTGGTGGAGTGCTGCAGAGATGGTTGTTCTTCTGGAAGGTTCTCCTCTCTCCACAGAGAAATGCTGGAGGTCTGTCAGAGTGACCATCGGGTTCTTGGTCACCTCCCTGACTAAGGCCCCCCTCCCCCGATCACTCAGTTTGGTGGTCCACTCTAAGAAGAGTCCTGGTGGATTCAAACTTCTTCCATCTTACAGATGATGGAGACCACTGTGCTCATTGGGACCTTCTAAGCTGCAGAAATGTTTCTGTACCCTTCCCCCGATCTGTGCCTCCATACAATCCTGTCTCTGAGGTCTACAGACAATTCCTTGGACTTCATGGCTTGGTTTGTGCTCTGACATGCACTGATAACTGTGGGACCTTCTATAGACAGGTGTGTGCCTCTCCAAATCATGTCCAATCAACTGAATTTACCACAGGTGGCCTCCAATCAAGTTGTAGAAACTTCTCAAGGACGATCGTTAGAAACAGGAGGCACCTGAGCTCAATTTTGAGTGGCGTGGCAAAGGCTGGGAATTTTTTGCGCTTTTTAATAAATTAGAAAATTAGCAAATGCAAATTTCAAACAAACTTCTTTCAAGTTGTGATTATGGAGGATTGTTTGTAGAATTTTGAGGAAAATAATGAATTTAATCTATTTTGGAATAAGGCTGTAACATAACAAAATGTGGAAAAAGTGAAGCGCTGTGAATACTTTCCGGATGCTCTGTATATATACTGTAATTTACACAGCTATTGATGCCTATGCTGTGATGGTAGTGATCATCGACTTACAGTATGACTGTGATCATAGGTGTGCGCTGCCTATTGCATTAGGGTGTGCACCCCAAATCTCAAACACACACACTATTGATCACGCACAATGTTCACTTAGAAAGAGAAGGGGCCAGTAAATTACATGTTTACTGGCCCCTTCCCCCACTCATCCTAAAACATCCCCGCAGAAACAGTCGGCAAGAGAGGAGAGGAGGGAAGCCGGAAGCCCTGCGGGGGGAAGGGGAGGGAGCCAGGGCAATGTTGAGAAATTGTGCTGCACTGGGTGATTAGGGTGTGCCTGGGCACACATGGCACACCCTGTGCGCACGCCTATGACTGTGATAGTGTGGCGGACAATCTGGCACTAATTGACACTATCTGGGAGGGTCACTATCTGACACTGACATCGCTAGTGATACTAATACAGTGATCAGTAATAATACTATACACTGACACTGTACTAATGACACTGGCTGGGCAGGGGTTAACCACTAGGGGCATACAAGGGGTTAACTGTGTGCCTAACAATGTGTAATGTGTGCTGATTTTACTTACAGATCTGGCTGTTTTCTCTCCTTGCTTTACAGGGAGAAGAAACAGCCAGATCGCTGATCCGTGTACAGAGCCCAGTGTGTATGTAAACACAGGACTCTGTGTTGTGATTGGCTATCAGCAGGTTTTGGCCATAAATCATTGGCTGGGACCTGCTGACAAAGTCCTGCTGTGGCCAGTAACAGCATGATGGGTTAGCAGGGGGCACGCTCATGCGCATCCCTAACCCCGAACAGGCCAAATGAGGTACATGTACGTCATCTAGCCTGCCCGTGCCACCCTCCCGCAGTAAGTGTGGCAAGCAGTCAAAGAACAAGTCCAGTTGAATGTGACCAACTACTACAAGGTGTGTATCCTGAACTCACTGACTCACCTCTGAAATGCTTGAGGCTCCTCTCCAGGATTTCCCTGGCCTACCCTCAGTGGCGTAGCGTGGGTTGTCAGCGCCCGGGGCAGGGCAAGAAATTTGCGCCCCCTAACCGGCGGATTTTTAGCACCCCGAGTCTCTATAGCTAGTACAGTAGTACTGACCAACCTGATTCCTACACCGACCTACTTGACCACTATACTAACCTACCTGATTCCTACACTGACCTGCCTGATTCCTACACTGACCTATCTGATTGCTATACTGACCACTACACTGACTCACCTGATTCCTACACTGTCCACTACACACCTTATTATTGCTCACTGATTGGTTGCTAGACGATTCTGCACATAATTACCGCTTACCCATTGTTTGCTAGAGGTTACTGCACATCATTACTACAAACTGATTGGTTGCTAGAGGTTACTGCAAAATATTATTGCTCACTGATTGGTTGCTAGAGATTACAGCAGATCATTACTCTTTACTGATTGGTTGCTGAAGGTTACTGCACATCATTACCACTCACTGGTTGCTAGAGGTTACTGCACATTTGTAATGCTCCCCAATTGGTTGCTAGACATTGCTCCCTGATTGGTTGCTAGAGGTTACAGCACATCATTACAACCCACTGATTTGTTGCTTAAGGTTACAGCACATAATCTCACTGCCTGCACACCACAGACTGCGGAAGTGACGGGACCCACCAATAGACAGAAAAGAAGAACTAGAACTAATTATTAGCAATGATAGGGGGTGCTCTGTGTATTGAGTGCAAGGCTGAGGGATGCGCTTTGTACGTAATGCAGGGTTCAGAGGTGCACTGTGTACGGAGTGCAGGGTTGAGAGGTGTGCTGTGTACTGAATGCAGGGTTTAGAGGTGTGCTGTGTGTGGCGTGTAGGGTTGAGGGGGTGCGCTGTGTACAGCGTGCAGGGTTGAGGGGGGTGCACTGTGGGTGACGTGCAGGGTTGAGGGGGAGTGCTGTGTGTGGCGTGCAGGGTTGAGGGGGGTGAGCTGTGTGTGCCGTGCATGGTTGAGGGGGGTGCCCATGGCTTTGAGAAGCTATGAAACATCTTCAGCATCACAGAACAGATCCAGCTGGATGTGACTGACTAATACAAGATCAATGTTTTGAACTTACTCATCTCTAGAGTGCTTGAGACTCCTCTTCAGGCTTTCCCTGGCCTTCCCTTGGTTTGTGGAAGCTATGAAAAGCCTTCAACATACAGAACAAGTCCAGTAGAATGTGACTACTACTAGATTAGGATGACCAGACATCCCCGGTTTCCGGGGAAAGTCCCCGGATTGAGGACACTGTCCCCGGACCAAGCCTGTCCCGGGTTTTTTCCCCGGATTGGAATGGAACAGGGGCTGGGGCAATTTCAAAGACAGTCAGTATGCCGCTCCTACTAGCTTAGGGGGGGGGGGGTGTATTTTTTTCATTATCTGTGCCCCTTTCTGATGATCATGTGCTGGTCGGAGCAGGGGGAATATTTCTTCAGTTTCGGGTACATGCCTGTTCCGCTCCCGCTTGCATGTTCTTCTGCCTTGGCTCAAGTCCCGGCCAGCCGCCTGCCTATCTCCTTTCCTTCCCTGATCCCAGTAGTAGGCGGGGCCCGAAGAGTAAGACTTGACAGGCTGTGAGGCGGGCGGCGGCGGCGCCGGGCAGAGAGTCCCTAATTGCCACCATTACTAGTGTGAGGGGGTTAGCTCGGCAGCGGGTGTGTGTGACCCCCGGGATGGGCTCCCCACACAAAACAGGCCCAGCAAACGGAGGTTGTGGTTTTCAAAATCAAAAAAAGGTGCGGTTTATTTTCTATTTACAGTGACAAAACACAGCAAAGCAAAAGAAACATAACCAAAATAAATCCTGGT
Organism: Rana muscosa; assembly: GCA_029206835.1. Lineage (NCBI taxonomy): Eukaryota > Metazoa > Chordata > Amphibia > Anura > Ranidae > Rana > Rana muscosa. The sequence continues at coordinate 321,464,197 of CM055122.1, forward strand.
CAAGTTGACCTCTGACTAAACATACAGGTTTCCTAACTAACAACTGGGATCAGCCTAGTGCTGTCCTAGTCCCTAAGTCCCTGGTTTTAAATGTCCAAGCAAATAGCCACACAGGCTTTTTCTCACCGCACAGGGGTTCACTCTCCCTAGACAGTCCACACAGGTCTGGTTCCAGGCATGAGCTAACATCTAATGAAGCTGGGAGTTCTTATAGAGGCCTAAATGAGCTGACAAGCTTCAGCTGGTCTCATCAACTCCCTGTCTGCACGACGCCCAGCCCTCTCCCTAGAGGTATGAGTCATCCATGAGCCCACTAGCCTTATACAACTCTCCACCTAGTTGTATAAGTCGGCGTAAAGCCTGAATCTGGGCGAAATATATCTACCCCCCTGGATGCAACCAGGTGACTTTACCTTCCTGCTGTCACATACCCCCCCCTCTTGTTTTAACCTCGGGGTTGGAACACCAGCAATCAGGCATTCATGTACTCGAGACAAAGCATCCACATTCCCCATTTGAACGCCAGGGCGATGCTTTACTGTGAAGTTGAATTCCTGGAGGGCCAGGAACCACCTATTCACTCTTCTATTTGTTTCCTTGTTTTGAGCCATCCACTTTAACGGAGCGTGATCCGTAACCATGTCAAAGTGCCTACCTAGCAGGTAGTACCGAAGGGAATCTAGAGCCCACTTCACCGCTAAACACTCCTTTTCAACGGTGGCGTAATTTACCTCATGGGACTTCAACTTCCTGCTGAGGTAAATGACTGGGTGCTCTTCCCCGTTCCAGACCTGGGACAATACTGCTCCTAACCCCACATCTGACGCATCACTTTGTACGACAAAGTCTTTAGAGAAGTCGGGTGAGTACAACACTGGCTGGCTACATAAGGCTTGTTTCAAGAATTGGAATGCTGCCTCAGCCTCGGGGGTCCATTTAATCATGACCGACCCTTTCCCCTTCGTCAGGTTGGTTAGGGGCACAGCCTTAGAAGCAAAGTGGGGAATGAATCGCCGATAATACCCAGCGATTCCCAGAAAGGCTCGTACCTGCTTCTTGCTGTTGGGACGTGGCCAACTCTGGATGGCCTCGACTTTGTTGAGTTGGGGTTTTATTACTCCCCTCCCAATGGTGTACCCAAGATATTTGGCCTCCTCCTGCCCAATGGTACACTTCTTGGGGTTAGCCGTAAACCCCGCTTCCCGAACAGAGTCCAGGACTGCTTGCACTTTTGGCAGATGTGAGGCCCAATCTGTGCTATGGACAATTACGTCATCCAGGTAAGCCGCAGCATACTTCCGATGGGGCCTCAGCATCTGGTCCATTTTCCGCTGGAATGTGGCCGGCGCATTCTGTAACCCGAACGGCATTCTTTTATATTGGAACGCCCCGTCTGGGGTTACAAATGCGGTTTTCTCTTTGGCCGACTTGGCCAGGGGGATTTGCCAATACCCTTTTGTGAGGTCAAGAGTCGTCATGTATCGGGCTGTTCCCAGCCGGTCGATCAACTCATCTATACGTGGCATGGGGTAGGTGTCAAATTTTGTAACTTTGTTCAACTGACGAAAATCGTTACAAAATCGCCAGCTCCCATCCGGTTTAGGCACCAACACGATGGGACTAGACCAATCACTTTGGGACTCCTCTATCACCCCTAAGTTCAGCATTTTCTGTACTTCCTCCCGTATTGCCTCCCGTCGAGCCTCTGGGATCCGATAGGGTTTTAACTTCACCCTTTCACCGGGCGGGGTAATGATGTCATGCTCTACCCCAGATGTTTGTCCCGGCAGCTCAGAGAATACCTCCTTGTTGCGAAGCACAAACTCCTTAACCTCCTGTTGTTGGGGTTGTGACAAGGTGGCTGCTATTCCAACCTCAGGAATCACGCAACCAGTTTGAGCTGGTGACCAAGTGTCTGCGACTAGGGACTCTCTATCCCTCCAGGCTTTCAACAGATTAACGTGATAGATCTGTTCGGGCTTTCGCCTTCCTGGTTGTCTGACCTTGTAATTCACTTCGCTCACTTTTTCCATTATCTCGTAGGGGCCTTGCCATTTGGCAAGGAATTTACTTTCAACCGTAGGGACAAGTACCAATATCCTATCCCCCGGGGAAAAGGTACGGGTCTTGGCTCCACGGTTGTACACTCTCTGCTGTGCCAACTGCGCTTGGGCCAAATGTTCCTTCACGATGGGCTTTACCTGTGCAATTCGATCTTGCATCAGGGCGACATGCTCAATCACACTCCTGTGGGGAGAACTCTCACTTTCCCAAGTTTCCTTGGCAATATCCAACAGCCCTCTTGGGTGTCTCCCATACAGTAACTCAAAGGGGGAGAATCCCGTAGAGGATTGGGGCACCTCCCTAATAGCAAACATCAAATAAGGAAGTAAACAGTCCCAATCCTTTCCATCTCTATCCACCACTTTCTTCAACATTTGTTTTAGGGTTTTGTTGAATCTTTCAACCAGCCCATCGGTTTGGGGGTGATACACAGACGTACGCAATTGCGTCACTTTGAACAATTTACACAGCTCTTTCATAACCCGGGACATAAAGGGTGTACCTTGGTCCGTAAGCAGTTCTTTACAAATACCCACCCGGCTAAAAACAAGAGATAGCTCTTTGGCTATGGTTTTGGCCGAGGTATTTCGGAGAGGGATCGCTTCTGGATAACGGGTGGCATAGTCCATTATAACTAATATGTACTGGTGCCCCCTAGCGGACTTGATTATAGGACCTACCAAATCCATGGCGATCCTCTCAAACGGGACCTCAATGATGGGTAGAGGGACCAGCGGGCTACGGAAATGTGGCATCGGGGCCAACCTCTGACACACAGGGCAGGAGGAACAATAATTTTCTACGTCCTTCATCACCCCCGGCCAATAGAATCTCTGTAATACCCTCTCTCGGGTTTTCTCTGTCCCCAGATGACCTCCAAGAATGTGCCCATGGGCCAACTCCAACACCAACTTCCTGTAAGGTTTGGGCACCACAAGCTGCTCAACGGTTTCTTCTGCCCTTTTTGCCACCCGATACAGTAGGTCCTTCTCTACGCTGAAGTATGGGTAAGTGCAGGTATTATCTGGGTTCACTAACTCGCCATCTATTTTCACTACGTTTTCCCGTGCCTTTATTAGGGCGGGGTCTTTCAACTGTTCTGTGGCAAAGTTTTCCCTGTGAACCTCAAGATCAGAAAACTCCACAGACGGTAGGTTTTCGTCTGAGGAGGTGGGCTCCTCTCCAGTTTCTTGAGTCTCCCCTGCCAATACTGATAAGGGAAATTCTGGAGAGTCCTCACCACTCTCAGGGGAGTTCTGGCTATCACATTCCTGGTACATAGGGGCACCAGTGAGGGGCTCAGGATCATCCCACAGTTCCCAGAACTTCGGAAAATCCCTTCCCACAATGGCGTCATGCGGTAACTGAGATACTAAGCCCACTGGATGAGAGAGGGTACCTTTGGGGGTCTCGAAACACACTGTAGTCACTGGATACTCTCGGGTGTCCCCATGCACACAAATAACAGCTACCTTGCTATTCCCAGAGACCTCTGTTTTAACTAACTCAGCCTTTATCAGGGTCACAAGGCTACCTGAATCCAGCAATACCACAACATTTCTACCATTAACACACATTTTGCATAAATGTTTCTCAGTTCCTCGAATGGCAGTGCATGCGACTGTCGCACACAGCGACTGACGTCTGCCCGTCAGAAAGTCACACTGCATGGGTTCCTCCACAACCGGGCAATTGGCTGCAATATGTCCCGCTTGCCGGCAGCGGTAGCAAACGATCCTTCTTGCCGCCTCTTGAGCCGCTGATTTCCCAGGCTGTTCTCGCCAAACTTGGGGTAGAGCTCCCACCCTCTCACTCTCTCCACCCTCACCCCTTGGAATCCTCTTATCCGCCCCTGGGGATGGTCTGGTCTTAGGGTGGAAAGTCCGAGTGTCTCTGGAAGAGGCCGTCAGGTTCTCTGTAGCCAAGTATTTCTCCACACGATCCACAAGACCATCGGCCGTCTCTGGGTCTCCATGGCTTACCCACTTTTGGATGGCAGTAGGAAGAGCTCTCAAAAACCGATCCATTACAACACGTTCCACAATCTTTGGTGCGGACAAAGTCTCTGGCTGTAGCCACTTTCTGCTCAGGTGAATGAGATCATACATTTGAGACCTGGGGGGTTTTCCAAGCTGGAAAGTCCAGTTATGCACACGCTGAGCCCGGACAGCCTGGGTGACACCCAGCCTTGCCAATATTTCAGCTTTTAGCATCACATAGTCTTTTGCTTGGTTAGGCTCTAGGTCATAGTAAGCTTTCTGCGATTCACCAGTTAACAGAGGAGCCACCAGTCCAGCCCACTGCTCCTCAGGCCACTTTTCTCTTTCAGCGGTCCTTTCAAATGTGGTCAAAAATACCTCTGGATCATCCTCTCCAGTCATTTTTGTCAATAAACGACTCACCCCAAAGGACGCGGTATTAGTGGGACGGCTTTCCTCACTGGTCTGCGGACGTTGCTGCATTACTGCTTCCATCTGTTGTTGTAGTCTCTGCTCTTGCTTCTGCAACAGGTCTATGAAGCGGGCCTCAGATTGCTGCTGGGCTCGTTGCTGAGCCTCCAGACTCTGTTGCAAAGTTGCGTTTGTCTGCTGCTGGGCTGCAAGGCTCCTTTGCAAACCTGCATTTGTCTGCTGTTGATTGGCATTTGCTAGAGCCAGCTGCTTCAGTATCTCCTCCATGCTGGCTTAAAAAAAAACTGCCACTGGTTCTCCACCAACTGTGAGGGGGTTAGCTCGGCAGCGGGTGTGTGTGACCCCCGGGATGGGCTCCCCACACAAAACAGGCCCAGCAAACGGAGGTTGTGGTTTTCAAAATCAAAAAAAGGTGCGGTTTATTTTCTATTTACAGTGACAAAACACAGCAAAGCAAAAGAAACATAACCAAAATAAATCCTGGTCAAGTTGACCTCTGACTAAACATACAGGTTTCCTAACTAACAACTGGGATCAGCCTAGTGCTGTCCTAGTCCCTAAGTCCCTGGTTTTAAATGTCCAAGCAAATAGCCACACAGGCTTTTTCTCACCGCACAGGGGTTCACTCTCCCTAGACAGTCCACACAGGTCTGGTTCCAGGCATGAGCTAACATCTAATGAAGCTGGGAGTTCTTATAGAGGCCTAAATGAGCTGACAAGCTTCAGCTGGTCTCATCAACTCCCTGTCTGCACGACGCCCAGCCCTCTCCCTAGAGGTATGAGTCATCCATGAGCCCACTAGCCTTATACAACTCTCCACCTAGTTGTATAAGTCGGCGTAAAGCCTGAATCTGGGCGAAATATATCTACCCCCCTGGATGCAACCAGGTGACTTTACCTTCCTGCTGTCACACTAGTAAAAAAAAAATATGTCCCTGATTTCATTTTAAAAATCTGGTCACCTTATACTAGATGTACGATCTGAACTCACCAACTCAATGCTAGAGTTCTTGAGGCTTCTCTCCAGGCATTTGCTGTACTGCCCTTGGCTTGGAGAAGCTACATTCCCATCTGGCTGCAGGCAGCATGGTAAGTGACATTCCTATATGATCGCAGGCAGAGTGGCAAGTGACATTCCCATCTGCTGGCAGGCAGAGTGACAAGTGACATTCCCATCTGGCGGCAGGCAGAGTGGCAAGTGACATTCCCATCTGGCGGCAGGCAGAGTGGCAAGTGACATTCCCATCTGGTGGCAGGCAGAGTGACAAGTGACATTCCCATCTGGCGGCAGGCAGAGTGGCAAGTGACATTCCCATCTGGTGGCAGGCAGCGTGGCAAGTGACATTCCCATCTGGCTGCAGGCAGCGTGGCAAGTGACATTCCCATCTGGCAGCAGGCAGAGTGGCAAGTGACATTCCCATCTGGTCGCAGGCAGAGTGGCAAGTGACATTCCCATCTGGTCGCAGGCAGAGTGGCAAGTGACATTCTCATCTGGTGGCAGGCAGGCACCATGGTTGTTATGGTGTCAGGATGATTGAAGAGCATTATTTCTATTATTACATTGTAATATAAAATGAAATGGTTCAACTCATTATAAAGCAGAATGAGTGGGAGCCCCGAGCGTGTCACTTGCCACTCTGCCTGCGACCAGATGGGAATGTCACTTGCCACTCTGCCTGCGACCAGATGGGAATGTCACTTGCCACTCTGCCTGCAACCAGATGGGAATGTCACTTGCCACTCTGCCTGCGACCAGATGGAAATGTCACTTGCCACGCTGCCTGCCACCAGATGGGAATGTCACTTGCCACGCTGCCTGCCACCAGATGGGAATGTCACTTGCCACACTACCTGGCTGCCACCCAAAAAGTAGCAGTTTGTCACTAATTGCATGTAAAATCAAGCCCCCCCCCCCAGCATTGCAAAGTACTTGCAGCCAGGTACAACGCCGTCAGCCTCTCCTCTCCTCTCCCGTGCGGGTAAACTAGCTGCAGGTGAAACACATGAGAGTGAGGGCGGGCGGTGAGAGATGACGTTGCATCATTTCTCTCTCTTCTGTGTCGAGCAGCCTTCGCAGCCCTGTAAGTAAGGGCGGAACAGCAGTGCGGGCAATGAGAGATGATGTATTCTCTCTCCTCCGCCCAAGCACCACTAAAAATTACTGGTCTCCTCTGCCGCGCGGCGCCGCCCCTGCACCTACTGCTGCTCCGAGGCCTGGCCTCTGTGGCCTTGTGGGAAATCCAGCCCTGACTGGGGTGTCTTGATGTGGTCACAGCGGCTTACACATATGTTTGCAAATGTGTGCGACTAAACCCCTTGTTTTTTACGTGAACTGTTAGACAGGGCTAATTTGGTTTTATTGCAGTGTAGCTGGTGAATGAGCTGGGAAATTTTGTATGTTTTTGATGTGTGTTGCCCTTCCATGGGCTTGTTGCTGCAAAGGCCCGTTATAGGTTGGGATGATTGCCATTTGTTTGTCCTCTCCAGGCTTTCCCCATCCTGTCCTTGGCTTGGAGAAGCTACAAAACGTCCTCAACATTACAGAACAATTCCAGTTGATTGCAATTAACTGCTATTAGATATACCATCCATGATAAATGAGAACCTTCACAGGCAGGGCCAGATTTCTTAATAGGCATTGTAAGAATGTGCGTACAGGCGCCTTTCCTAGAGGGGTGCCTATCCAGGGGCAGACTGGGCTGGGGGACAGTGTGGCAATTGCCCTCCAGGCCGCTCTGATGCCTAATAAAAAGGCTTCACCACATGTGATCAGGGCCAGTGCCCGTGTCACCCCTCTCTCTCACTCCCCTGTCTCCCCCTCTCTCTCACCCCACCCTCCTCTCTCTCTACCTCACCCCCACAGGCCCCACCCCCTCTCTCTCTCTCACTCACCCCCCACCCACCTCTATGACACCCCCACCCTCCTCTCTCTCACTCACTCCCCACCCCCTCTCTCTCACTCACCCCCACCCTCTTGTCTCTCTCTCACCCCCACCCCCTCTATCTCACCCCCTCTCTGTTGCCACCCACCCTCCCCCTCTCTCTCTCTCTCACCCCCACCCCCTCTCCCCACAACCCTCCTCTCTGTCACCCCTCCCTCACCCCCACCCTCCTCTCTCTAACCCCTTTCTCACCCCCCTCCCCCTCTCTCTCTCACCCACTTCTCTGTCACCCCCACCCTCCTCTCTCTGTCTCTCACCCCTCCCTCACTCCCCACCCCCTCTCTCTCACAATCACCCCCCACCCCCTCTCTCTCTCACCCCCTCCCCCGTCATCCACAACCCCCTCTCTCTCACCCTCCCTACTTCCTTTCTCTCTCTCCCTCAACCCCCAACCCCCCTCTCTCACCCCCCTCTCTGTCACCCCCCACCCCTCTCTCTGTCACCCCTCACCCCGTCACCACCTATAGTGTGAATTGGCCCTTAGTTTCTAATAGGAGTTTCTGTTATATTTCAGGTTCTCAGGAAAAAATGCATTCTGTCAGTAGATTTTCCATGTTTTCTCAGTGTATAAAAGAAGTTGTGGGGAAGGCAACACTGTTGGGTTGGAGGGGGGCTTCAAAATTATCTGCCAATAGGCTCCAGAGATGTATATTGGGCCCTGTTCACAGGGATAGTTCAAAATACACAGTTTTTATATAAATTGTTGCCAAAATTTCCCCAGCTATGTTGATCACCGATAGCTTGGATCCTATTTTTCTATCTTATGCCGCGTACATACGATCATTTTTCACGTCGTTAAAATGCCATTTTTTAAATTGGGCATTAAAAGCGATCGTGTGTAGGCTCCAGAGCATTTTTAACGACGTGAAAAATGGCCTAAAACAATTAGAACCTGCTCTATTTTTTCACGTCGTTTTTTTTAACGACGTGAAAAACGGTAGTGTGTATGCTTTTACGAGCGGAAAAAAATGCGCATGCTCAGAATCAAGTATGAGACGGGAGCGCTCGTTCTGGTAAAATTGGCGTTGGTAATGTAGATAGCACATTCGTCACGCTGTAACGGACTGAAAAGCACGAGGCTGAAAAGCGCGAATCGTCTCTCACCAAACTTTACTAACATGAAGGGTGGCGCCATTCGAACTGAACTTCCCCTTTATAGTGCCGTCGTACGTGTTGCATGTCACCGCGCTTTGCTTGAGCGTTTTTTTTAATGAACGTGTGTATGCAAGACAGGCTGGAGAGAGGAAACAAGAAAAATCACGTTGAGAAAAACGTTGTTTTTGAAAATTACATTAAAAACGATCGTGTGTACGCGGCATTAGAGTTTTCAAAAGATATTCTTCAGGCTGTTTGTTGGCTCCATCATCTCATCAGACTGTGTCATGTACCTTGGTTGGAGGCTGAGCTGACAAGAGGGCTTCCCTTGCGGCTCTGGTCAGAGCACACCTGAATGTTGTGACAGAGGTACAAGGCTCAAAGAAGCACGGGTCCCGGTAACTATGTAGCAGGTGACTGCCACGGCCAGAGACGTAGTCAAGGCGAGCTGGGGTCATGCACGGTGAGGCAGCAGTGAGGACAGGAAGGATGCAGAGCAAGGTCAGTAGCAAGTTGAGGTCAGTACCGGGGAATCGGGTAGAGAATAGTCAGAGGCAAGCTGAGGTCAGTATCCAGAATCCACAGAGCAAGGTCAGGAACGAGCCGGGTCAGCAATGGAAGATCAGTCAGCGAAAACAGGAACACGGGTCATGGAAAAGCTGAAGAACATCCAGTGATAAACACACACCAGGGTTTCTTTTAAATAGGCAGCTTGGCACCTTTGCGCGTACAGAACATATGTGTGCCTTAACAAACTTCCCTAGCTGGCTTTAGACCTGTTTGGCGGAGAAGGACGTCAGGTCCACTTCACGTTGCACTGGTGGGAATTTGTAAATGCCCTTAGGGGGCTTCTCAGAATGAGTACTTACTAAATGTAAGTTTTAAAATAATGTTTAAATAAAATTTAAAGTGATGTTTAATAAATAGTTATTTATGAATGTATATTGTTTGCATTTGTACTTTTTCTTTACAGCAACTCTATTGAATCAATTTCCTTCCAAAAAGAAACCCTGAAGAAGCTGTCAAGCGAAACGCGTTGAGATGCGCTCCTTCCTCTACTATATGTTATGGTGTGCCATGGGTATCCATGATTGTATGCATGTATGATTATAGAGGAATTATCATATCTTTTGCACTTAATGTCTATTTTGTTATAGACGCTATTTTAACCACTTCAGCCCCGGACCATTTTGGCTGGTTAAAGACCAGGCCACTTTTTGCGATTCGGCACTGCTTTAACTGACAATTGCGCGGTCGTGCGACGTGGCTCCCAAACAAAATTGACGTACTTTTTTTCCCCACAAACAGAGCTTTCTTTTGGTGGTATTCGATCAACTCTACGGTTTTTATTTTTTGCGCTATAAACAAAAATAGAGCGACAATTTTGAAAAAAATTCAATATTTTTAACTTTTTGCTATAATAAATATCCCCAAAAAATATATAAAAAATGATTCTTCTACATATTTTTGGTAAAAAAAAATCGCAATAAGCGTTTATTAATTGGTTTGCGCAAAAGTTATTGTGTCTACAAAATAGGGGATAGTTTTATGGCATTTTTATTAATATTTTTTTTTTACTAGTAATGGCGGTGATCAGCGATTTTTATCGTGACTGCGACATTATGGCGGACAAATTGGACACTTTTGACACTATTTTGGGACCATCGTCATTTTTACAGCGATCAGTGCTATAAAAATGCACTGATTACTGTAAAAATTACACTGGCAGTGAAGGGGCGTGGCTTGGCGTGTGACGTCACTGATCGTCTTTCCCTATGACAGGGAACAGACGATCAGTGACACTCTCACTAGGAAGCACAGGGAGAGGTTTGTTTACACTTACCTCTCCCCGTTTTTCAGCTCAGTGACCCGATCGCGGGACACCGGCGACGATCGGGTCCGCGGGTCCCGCGGGCGCGGTCACCGAGTACCCGACAGGGTCGCAAATGCGCCGCTGCCGCCTGACCCACGGCCACACACATTAAAGGGAACGTACCTGTACGCCAATGTGCCCAGCTGTGCCATTCTGCCGACGTGTATCGACGTGCGGCGGTCGGCAAGTTGTTAAACACTTATAATAAAAAATATATATTTTTATATCACTTTGTGAAATGTTATTCCATAAGGAGGATTCAGCGCCTTCAAAATCCCTATATCCAGTTGTCTTTTGTTCTAGGTGTGTGCCTATGCACATTGGCATGCAAACTGGATGTTAGCCTGAGCTCGTCTGGCACATATGCACAAGCATTAGCTGCATGGGAATTAGCATGAGCTGCACAAGAATGAGCATAGCTGTAGTCATAGCTGTGCGCAGCCTATTGCATTAGGACCCTTTCACGCGGTCCGTGTCCGTGTGCGTGCTCCGCTTTGCTCAGCGGGGATCGCTCCGTCGATCCCCGCTAAGCAGGCAGATGACAGGTCTGTCTCCGCACACTGTGCAGACACCGACTTGTCAGAGCGCCGCTCTCCCCTATGGGGGGATCGGATGACGACGGACCGTAGAGTCCGTTGTCATCCGATCCGATCTGCCAGACGGATGGAAAATAGGGCTTTCCTCCGTTAGACACTGGGGCGGATTTGGAGCGGGTCGGATGTCAGCGGGCATGTCACCGCTGACATCCGTGGCTCCATAGAGGTGCACAGAGCGTCCGTTCAGGTCCACCCAAAAAACTGACAGGTGGACCTGAACGGTCCTCCCGTGTGAAAGGGGCCTTAGGGTGTGCACCCCAGAGCACAAACACGCATGCGTGTATATCAGCAGAGCAGAGGACGGTGTCAGTAGAGCAAAGATTGGTGTCAGTAGGGCAGTGGGCGGTGTCAGTAGATTTTTTAAATTTTTATTATTTTTTTTAAATATTATACATTTTATTAAAACATTTTTAGGAGCCCCGTTATGGGGCTTTGGTGAAATATCAAGGGTGTAAACAGAAACCTGGTGTCTCACTTTTGAGACAGAGAAAGAAAATAAGGACAGAAATTCCTCAGTCCCTTTTTCTGCAGCCTGCAGTAAACATAGTTTACAGTACTAAGCTGCAGTTAAAGTGGTTGTAAACCCACTTTTTCAACTTGCACCTACAGGTAAGCCTAGATTAAGGCTTACCTGTAGGTGCAAAAAATATCTCCTAAACCTACACGGTTTAGGAGATATTTACTAAAAATGACAGGCGCCGCTGTCTATGGCGCATTCATGGGGTTAATCCCATTCACAAAATCGTCTACTTCCCAGCAATCGCTGGGCGTAGCCGAATGTGACGGCTCCCGCACGCATGCGCGGAGTCACATCTTCGCCGCTTCGGCCAATCACAGCACCGGAGCGGCGCTGTGATTGGCTGGTGCGGCGATACCCGGAAGTAACATTCCGGCTATCGCCGTAGTGATGGCTGCGTCTGCAGTGAGGGACGCGGACTGCTTCGGGGGCCCCGATCTAAGGTAAGTGGTACATAATGAGCTAGTATGCTAGTCATACTAGCTCATTATGCCTTTCTCTTGCAGGTTGGCTAAAAAAAAAAAAAAAAAAAAACGATTAGTGGGTTTACAACCACTTTAGGAATGGAGACAGGAGCGATCGGTACAGATCACTCACTGTGTTTATTCAGAAAAGGAAGGCCGGTTAATGGACTATTTGCCAGCCCCTTCCCTGTTCCTGAGAGGAGAGGAGGCAAGCTGGCAGCACTGCAGGGGGAAGCAGGGGGAATCAGCACATGGGATGATTTGGGTGTGCCCAGGCACTCCCGGCATACCCTGTGCACACGCCTATGGCTGTAGTGAGTATTAGTATTAGCTGTGTAAGTATTGGTTCTCTGACAGACTGCCCGTGGCTTCCCAAACCAACGTGTACAATTTTGCAACACTTATTGCTTTGTAGTCCACTTTTTGTTTGGACTTTGGTTCAAATTCTTGACTTTATAGGGACCTCTGGTTCACAAATATTTAATAACTTTGTCCAAACCACAACCAGTGGAGCTTTTCAGAAGTCCTCCTGTCGCTAGTGGTGACTAGTGACCAACAAATTTTGCTTTTCTCCAGTCCAATGAGTGAAAGGCTGCTTGGTTTCTGTAGGCTCCCGCACTTTAGCATGCATTCCATCTGCGGAATCTCAATTGAAGCATTTTCTGACAGGTCCCCTAATTACTCCAGTGTCATGTACGGCTGTCTGAAACTGCAAGCAGTAATTAACTGTAATTGTGTTTTCATGTGTTTGCGAAGAATATAATGAATCATGTAACAATTTGTCTTGCAGCTCAAAATATCTCAATAAAAAAAAAAATAAACCTTTCAAATCTCTAAAACAACAGAGATGTCAGCTCATCAGAGGCCGCGTCTCGCTGTGACCACTTTACACTCTGTAAACAATTACCGGGGAAAAAAATACAATAAAAATGATATTGTAAAAGCTTTACCTCTCAGTGCCTCCAATTAATATCATAACCATTATGATCTACGTTCTTTAATTTCTACCCATAGGTAAGAGTGTTAGGACCATAGTTTTTGTTCCCTCTCTTCCCTTTTATAATCAATTACCATTGATTATCTATTATCTACCGTAGGTACCCCCAATGTATAGCTGCTCCTGATGAGTGGAAACAATCCACGAAACGCGTCAAGCTTTTTCTATTGGATGCTATGCCACAGTAATCATGTGTCTACTATGGGTTTGATCTGTTTGAATCATCAATCAATTTTATATTGGCTACTATTTTTATACACTTTGAGTGTACTGCTGGTTCATTACCAATCATGTGTAACAATGTTACTATACAGTGGAACCTCGGATTGCGAGTAATGCGGTTAACGAGCGTTTCGCAATACGAGCACTGTATTTAAAAAAAATCGTAACTCGGTTTGCGAGTGTTGTCTCACAAAACGAGCACGATTCAGGCCAAAGCGGTGTGCAGTACCGCTTTTGGCCTGAGGTGGGGGGGTACCGGAGCCGAGCAGAGCCGAACGTCTCTGATCGGCGCCGTTCGGAAATGCACGGAAAGGCCCGAGGACAGCACAGCTGACCTCGGCAAATCTCGGGAACGAAGTCTTTCCGAGGTTTGCCGAGGTCAGCCGAGGTGTCCTCTGGCCTTTTCGGACGTTTCTGAGGCTCTCCGGCGCCCCCCCCGCCTCTGGCCGCATGCAGTTTTGCATACCATTGAAGTCAATGAGGAACTAATTATTTTTGTTTCCATTGACTTCAATGGGGAAACTCGCTTTGATATGCGAGTACTTTGAATTATGAGCATTCTTCTGAAACGGATTATGCTCGTAGTCCGAGGTTCCACTGTATTATGAATTTTATTGTGCTATGTATTTATTATGCCTATTAATTCTGCTAATTACATATTGATTTACTATTAATGTTATCTATTGAACTACACTCTTTTGTGTCGTTAATAAATTATTCTAACTATATTGATTAATTCAATCTCCCTAAGTCGCAGGTTTCAAGGAAAGGCCCGCGGGCTGAATCCGGCCCTCCAGGCCATTTCATGTGGCCCTCGCACCACTCCTGCAGCTGCAAGAGAGCTCCAGCCCTCCTCTGGTCCTACTCCAGACCCTTACTTTCTGCTTTCAAGCAATGCATCCAGCTTCTTCCCAGCAGCAGCATAAGGTAAGGGGGGTGCACTGTGATGTAAGGGAGAGTGGGGGGCTCAACTTCTAAAGGTGGGGTGGCTCTTGACATCTAATGTAAGGTGAGGGGGGTGCGCTGGACATCTAATCTTACAGATAGAACCGGCCCTTTTGAGGGTAATCATAATGCTGATGCGGCTTGCAATGAAATTTAGTTTAACACCCCTGCCCTAAGTGTATTGTTTCATACCAAGTCCCGTTGCCCCTATTTCCCCCCATTTCCCCTTTCTTACCTTCCAAGATAAAGACCATAGAACCGTGGTTCTCAATCTTATTGAGACCAGGGCCTGCTAAATTCTTCCAAAACTTTCTATGCCCTAATAGTAAAAAAAAAAAAAATGTATAGGAATACAAAATATGTATGAAATTTCTGGAAAGCTGGAGGTCACAGTGGGACAACTGGATTCTGGAGGGGACTCTGCAGCTGACTTTATGGATCTGTAGGGGACGAGGTTTCTTGAGGGATCTGGATGGGGCTGGAGGTCAAAGTGGGAGAACGGGGTTCTGGAGGGGACTGGATGGGACCGGAGGTCACAGTGGGAAAACAGGGTTCAGGAGGGGACTCTGCAGCAGACTTTATAGATCTGTAGGGGACGAGGTTTCTTGAGGGATCTGGATGGGGGCCGGAGGTCACAGTGGGAGAACGGGGTTCTGGAGGGGACTCTGCAGCAGACTTTATGGATCTGTAGGGGACAAGGTTTCTGGAGGAATCTGGATGGGGCCAGAGGTCACAGTGGGAAAACAGGGTTCAGGAGGGGACTCTGCAGCAGACTTTATGGATCTGTAGGGGACGAGGTTTCTGGAGGGATCTGGATGGGGCTGGAGGTCAAAGTGGGAGAACGGGGTTCTGGAGGGGACTGGATGGGGCCGGAGGTCACAGTGGGAAAACAGGGCTCAGGAGGGGACTCTGCAGCAGACTTTATGGATCTGTAGGGGACGAGGTTTCTGGAGGTATCTGGATGGGGCCAGAGGTCACAGTGGAAGAACGGGGTTCTGGAGGGGACTCTGCAGCAGACTTTATGGATCTGTAGGGGACAAGGTTTCTGGAGGGATCTGGATGGGGCCGGAGGTCACAGTGGGAGAACGGGGTTCTGGAGGGGACTCTGCAGCAGACTTTATGGATCTGTAGGGGATGAGGTTTCTGGAGGGATCTGGATTGGGCCGGAGGTCACAGTGGGAGAACAGGGTTTTGGAGGGGACTCTGCAGCAGACTTTATGGATCTGTAGGGGACGAGGTTTCTGGAGGGATCTGGATGGGGCCAGAGGTCACAGTGGGAGAACGGGGTTCTGGAGGGGACTCTGCAGCAGACTTTATAGATCTGTAGGGGACGAGGTTTCTGGAGGGATCTGGATGGGGCTGGAGGTCACAGTGGGAGAACGGGGTTCTGGAGGGGACTCTGCAGCAGACTTTATGGATCTGTAGGGGACAAGGTTTCTGGAGGGATCTGGATGGGGCCGGAGGTCACAGTGGGAGAACGGGGTTCTGGAGGGGACTCTGCAGCAGACTTTATGGATCTGTAGGGGATGAGGTTTCTGGAGGGATCTGGATTGGGCCGGAGGTCACAGTGGGAGAACAGGGTTTTGGAGGGGACTCTGCAGCAGACTTTATGGATCTGTAGGGGACGAGGTTTCTGGAGGGATCTGGATGGGGCCAGAGGTCACAGTGGGAGAACGGGGTTCTGGAGGGGACTCTGCAGCAGACTTTATAGATCTGTAGGGGACGAGGTTTCTGGAGGGATCTGGATGGGGCTGGAGGTCACAGTGGGAGAACGGGGTTCTGGAAGGGACTCTGCAGCAGACTTTATGGATCTGTAGGGGACGAGGTTTCTGGAGGGATCTGGATGGGGCCGGAGGTCACAGTGGGAGAACGGGGTTCTGGAGGGGACTCTGCAGCAGACTTTATGGATCTGTAGGGGATGAGGTTTCTGGAGGGATCTGGATGGGGCCGGAGGTCACAGTGGGAGAACGGGGTTCTGGAGGGGACTCTGCAGCAGACTTTATGGATCTGTAGGGGACGAGGTTTCTGGAGGGATCTGGATGGGGCCGGAGGTCACAGTGGAAGAACGGGGTTCTGGAGGGGACTCTGCAGCAGACTTTATGGATCTGTAGGGGACGAGGTTTCTGGAGGGATCTGGATGGGGCCGGAGGTCACAGTGGGAGAACGGGGTTCAGGAGGGGACTCTGTAGCCGACTTTTTGGATCTGTAAGGGACGAGGTTTCTGGAGGGATCTGGATGGAGCTGGAGGTCACAGTGGGAGAACGGGGCTCTGTAAGGAACTCTGCAGCAGATTTGATGGATCTGTAGGGGATGAGGTTTCTGGGTGGGGCTGGGGGTCACAGTGGGAGAGCGGCATCTAGTGGCCACAATGTGGTATTTTCCTAAAATACTTCAAGAAAATATCATTTTGTGGCCACTAGATGGAGCTGACGATTATAGGAAATTAACGTATTAGGCAAAATACATTCCGATTATCCGTGATGCTTGATACATATGCACAACAGTTTTTTTTTGTGCGAATAAAGTGAAGCTCTGCTGATTTTCATTATCCATTTATGTCGCACGACCGCGCAATTGTCAGTTAAAGCGGCGCAGTGCCGAATCGCAAAAAGAGGCCTGGTCCTTTAGCAACAAAATGGTCCGGGGCTTAAGTGGTTAAGAATGCACCCAGTAATAGCTGAGTGTAGGGGGGGGGGGGGAGGATCAGACCAGGAAAGGGTTAACGTGATTCATGGTATAGAGATCCGTCGTCAGCTCCTTATACATTCTCAGACTTCTTATAAATGGATCTGACTTTCAGTTCAGTTCCATCATCTCCCTCCCCCATCGCAGGATCTTTACGCCATCATTTGCACATACCTGTCTCCTTTTGCCCCCGGGGCGGCCATGTCTTCAGTCTTCGCTTGTAACAAGACACTACATATAGCAGAATGACTGTCCGCTCACATCTCCGCAGCGGGAAGGTCTGAATCATTAGAACTAAAAGGAAACCTGTACTAAGAGAAGGGGCCTCCCTGGCTGTCATATTCATCCTCTGCCTTCAGTGGTTTTTACATTATATACAAGGAAGCAGATTAAGAAAGTCGGAGTGAAGTTATAGCTCCTGATTGGCTGCAGTCACTGATCGATAAACATTTTCCAACAAGTCTCTTCGATAGAAGTCAATGAGATTGTTGCAAATGCCAATGAGTTTCGAGGGCCACAACTCCTCCCCCTTCACAAGGGCTTATGAGGATGAAATAATGATGTCATGTATAGGGACACAATGACCACAAAGTAGTAGAATGTTGTTGGAATCAGCATAGCATCCATCAGCAGTTGGTTCATGCAGGTGGTGGAGTTATAGCCCCTGAAACGCGTTGGGTTTACAATCAATCTATTATTGGAATAAAGTTGGAGTTTTTATATTACACTGGAGGCCCTTTCATTTTTAAAAACACTCATTCAATGGTTGCCAGTGCTATATTTAACATTGATAATGTTGAAGAAAAGAAATTGAAAAAGAAAGAGAAGGAAAGAGATGAAGAGAAAGGGACAGAGATAGAGAAGATGATAAAGAGAAGTGGACAGAGATAGAGAAGGAGATAAAGAGAAGGGGACAGAGAAGGAGAAGAGAATAAAGAGAAGGGGACAGAGATAGAGAAGAGAATAAAGAGAAGGGGACAGAGATAGAGAAGGAGATAAAGACAAGGGGACGGAGATGGAGAAGGTGATAAAGACAAGGGGGCATAGATAGTGGAGAAGATAAAGACAAGGGGACAGAGATAGAAAAAGAGATAAAGAGAAGGACACAGAGATAGAGAAGAAGATAAAAAGAAGGGACAGAGATGGAAAGGGAGATAAAGAGAAGATGACAGAGATAGAGAAGGGGATACACAGAAGGGGACAGAGATAGAGAAGGAGATAAAGAGAAGAGGACAGAGACAGAGAAGAGAATAAAGAGAAGTGGACAAGGATAGAGAAGGAGATAAAGAGAAGTGGACAGAGATAGAGAAGGAGATA
This sequence comes from Rana muscosa, assembly GCA_029206835.1. Taxonomy (NCBI): domain Eukaryota; kingdom Metazoa; phylum Chordata; class Amphibia; order Anura; family Ranidae; genus Rana; species Rana muscosa. Next base: position 321,482,325 of record CM055122.1, read on the forward strand.
AAAAGAAGGGGACAGAGATAGAGAAGAGAATAAAGATAAGGGGACAGAGATAGAGAAGATAATAAAGAGAAGGGGACAGAGATAGAGAAGAGAATAAAGAGAAGGGGACAGAGATAGAGAAGGTGATAAAGACAAGGGGACAGAGATAGAGAAGGTGATAAAGACAAGGGGGCAGAGATAGGGGAGAAGATAAAGACAAGGGGACAGAGATAGAAAAAGTGATAAAGAGAAGGACACAGAGATAGAGAAGGTAAAAATAAGGGACAGAGATGGAAAGGGAGATAAAGAGAAGATGACAGAGATAGAGAAGGGGTTACACAGAAGGGGGAAGAGATAGAGAGGGGGCTAAAGGGAAGGACAGAGATAGAGAATGAGGCAAAGGGAAGGGACAGAGACAGTGAGGGAGATAAAGAGCAGGGAAGAGAGATATAGAAGGAAATAAAGAGAGGGACAGAGATAGCAAAGGAGATAAAGAGAAAGGGACGGAGGTAGAGAAAAAGATAAAGAAAAAATGACAGAGATAGCGAAGGAGATAAAGAGAAGGGGACAGAGATAGAGAAAGAGATAAAGAGAAGACGAGAGATAGAGAAGGTGATCAAAAGAAGGGACAGGGACAAGAAGATAAAGATAAGAGGACAGAGATAGAGAAGGAGATAAAGAGAAGAGGACAGAGATAGAGAAGGAGATAAAGGGAAGGGGACAGAGATAGAGAAGGAGATAAAGAGAAGAGGACAGAGATAGAGAAGAAGACAAAAGGAAGGTGCAGAGACAGTGAAAAGGACAGAGATACCGAGGGGCGATAAAGAGAAGGGAACATAGAAAGGAAGGAGATAAAGAGAAGAGGACAGAGATAGAGAAGAAGATAAAGAGAAGGAGAAAGAGATAGGGAAGTAGATAAAGAGAAGGGGACATAAATAGAGAAAGAGATAAAGAGAAGGGGAGAGAGATAGAGAAAGAGATAAAGAGAAGAGGGCAGAGATAGAGAAGGAGACAAAAGGAAGGGACAGAGACAGTGAGAAGGACAGAGATACAGAGGGGCGATAAAGAGAGGGGGACATAGAAAGGAAGGAGATAAAGAGAAGAGGACAGAGATAGGGAAGGAGACAAAAGGAAAGGGCAGAGACAGCGAGAAGGACAGAGATACAGAGGGGCAATAAAGAGAAGGGGACATAGAAAGGAAGGAGATAAAGAGAAGAGGACAGAGATAAGGAGACAAAAGTAAAGGGCAGAGACAGCGAGAAGGACAGAGATACAGAGGGGCAATAAAGAGAAGGGGACATAGAAAGGAAGGAGATAAAGAGAAGAGGACAGAGATAGAGAAGAAGATAAAGAGAAGGCGAAAGAGATAGGGAAGGAGATAAAGGGAAGGGGAATGATAGAGAAAGTAATAAAGATGTAGCAGGGTCTTCAATTTAGTGGGGTACACTTGGGGAGTAGTGTGACCCAAGTGTGTAATTATGTTAGGGTTCAGACCCCTTTTTCTTATTCGTGGAGGATTGGGTGGTGTAATATTCTCTTCGACCAGTGGGTGTCAGTGTACCTACTGGCTCGGGGTAGAATCACTACCACAGTGCTACCCTTCTTGGTCTCTTCCGAGAGATGGTACGGCCGGGGCGGGGAACCCGCCGTGGTATCGACGGGAGGAGATAAAAGGGGGAGACGCCCTCGCCACAAGGTCTTCGGGGATCATCTCTTCACGCACCCAGGCACCTTCAGCCTGGGTGCGGGCGGTTCAAGGTTCCGGCCCAGGCGCCCTAGGCCTGGCCGGGACGAAGATGGAGTCCATCCCAGGCACCTTCAGCCTGGGATGAGGTACTATTGAGGAGGTCTGGGACCCGGTGACTCCGACTGGGTCCCGCGAGGGTGGAGTTGCTCCAGGGTGCCCCTCGCGAGGGGACCCGCATCTGAGGTGAGGAGGCTGGGGAGGTCACTCATTCGAAGACCCGGTGTAGTGTCAACCCGGTGATGGATGGGCCTGCAGTAACTCCCTTGGAGGACATCTTCCCCTGATAGAGGCCCGCAGCGCAACGGAGGTATTCATGTCAAGACTCCTACAACCCTTGGTCATAGCACAGGGGGTGTAGGGACCCAGATCAGTATAGTGCCTCGACCTGCTCATTCCACCGTATCATGCCATCGCATTGCCTTGTAACTGAAGATACGAAATAAATCTAACCGTTGGATTTTGATCGGTGTATGGACTCTGTTAATGGGAGCAAAGGGAGGTTTCTGCACAACAGACTCGGTATATGCTCAGGACACCGGCCCGAGGAAACATTAGGTATTGGCCTTCACCTCGCCCGCAAGTAGTGGGGAGGACATGGGCCGTAGCGCACCCTCACCCCTGTCGCGTGACATACCCCTAGGCTAAAGAGGACAGGGTGAGGGGGTGGTTGCTACACGTGGGGGCTCGTCGTCCGGGATATCGTGTGTCTTGGCGATGGAACTGAGAACGTCTGTGTTTGAACTTTGCTGCCCGGAGGAGTTCCGAACAGGTCGGCCATGTGATTGGCCAGAGTGCATCCCTGCTCGGAGTTGTGGACATGACCCTAAGTCGGGAAAGGCCCACGCAGAGGAGCGTAGAAAGGGAAAGGTCCAGCCGTGTGAAGTACTACATGTGGGGACTGTTAATGCACTGCGCCACAAGGCACCCCATGACTGTACAATTCGTGGGCGGAGGCTGGCGGAAGCCCGCAAAAACGTACAAGTTGTGGGAGGAGTCTGGCCACGTGTGGAGATACACGTGGAGACTCCGGCGCGTGGTCAGCGCGTGATGGAACAGCAAGTGGTCGGGATGGCCTCAAGCTCCCCGTGGATACCGGTACCTTACCCCACGAAGATGACTGCATTTGCTGCTCCTCTGACAGACACAGGGATAAGACTTAGGCCCCGAGGACAGTTGGCTCTGTATTCATGCAGAGACACGGAGGCTCTCGGTGTGATCTGTCCCGGATGTTCGGGACTTGTGGTCCAACTAAAGCCATTCGGGCGATGTGAGGCATGCAAGAAGTTCCTTTTTGAGGTTGAACCATACACGGAAAGGCCCCGGGCCCTACGCCTCAACTGCATCACAGGAACCGCCACTCCGGAGGGAGAGATCCAGGCCTCTGCGAAGGTCCCCGTACGCGCTGACCAGGGCGAAGTGACTGCCCAACCAGAGATTGAGAGAGAGAAATCCGAAGACACTGCTTCGGTCACCACAGACTCCCTGCTACCACCCTCGAAGAGGAAGATAGGCCTGGTGCAGGCCTCCTGTGGTCGTGGTCGAGCTTCACCCCGCCGCTTGCCTGGCCTGGATGGCGCCGGTAGAGAAGAGAGTCCCGGACATCCCAGTTCTTCAGTAGGTCCAGGTGAGCTAGGGGCTGGGACTGCGGTGTTGGTTGGAGGTGTCGGGGGTCCACAGTCGGTGGAGCCCGAAAGGGAGGGTAGCCTTCCGTCAACTAGAGACTACCTTCCCGCCGAGATGTATGACACCTCCGACTTAGAGTCGTTGTCAGACTGTGGGGATGACGGGGAAATAGACGAGCTGTTTCAACGGAAGGGCTGGGATAGACGCCCGCTACCTGTGCTGAGTAAACCACAGGATTCCCCCATGTCCATAGAAGATAATACGCTCCGGGCGCAGACCCCGGAGTTTCAGAGGAAATCTAACCCTTCGATCAACTTTCCTCACTCAACTACATCATCCGCTTTGATGGTGAGGACGCAGCGTGCTTCGTTGCGGGCACCAAAGACCAAGCAACCTGAGATGGTGAAGGTACCTCGGCACCCGGAGGCCATCGTACAGCCAGGAGAAGGTGAGCGAGATGTGATGCCGCCTCTAGCCAGATTGCAGAGACTTTTCTCCCAGAGAGTCGCCCGTGAATATGGGTGGGAGTACCCATACTTGCCCCGGGACTTATTGTATGAAGTTGAGGTCCTGCGACCAAGGTGGTATGACGAGTTTGTATGGGAAAAGCTTAAAGTACCCCATGCCAGGCGATACCTGTCATGTTCGCCGCCTGTGTCTAAAAAGTTCAAGGACTGCAGAGCTGATTGGAGACTTGGGCGCCATATTCATGCTGATAAGGTGCTCATCTGTAGGAAAGAAGGAGAGGATGTCGAGTATTCGGTGGAAGTGTTTGACGGGCACCTGAAGCCCCTGTTTCTGCCGGATCCAAGGTTCTACTTATAGGAGGAGTGAGCTCCTATCTTGTTGCTGTTGAAACTTTCTGGATGAGACATTCCCAGACGCCTAGAACTGTGCCCTACTTTTGTTTTGATTTGGGCTTTTCTTTTACTCACTGGAGACTTGGGAGCTGTTGTTTTTTTTTCTCCCTTTTCTTCATGTGCCAAAGGCAGAGACTTTTGGGGTAGAGTCAGAGTAGGAAAGCAGGAAGAATGAAGATCTCACCAAGTGTCATTACCGCGGCTCTGTCACCAGGTGGCGGTGTTGCGCAACGAATGTTTGAAAATTTTGCATATGCATTACTTACTTATTGGAGTGAGCGGGTCTCTCGGCTGACGGACCCACTCATGCCACGTTAACACAGAGTGTTAGGATGTGTTTTCTTTTTGTTGTTTCCCTTCTGCAGGAGATTCATCGGTCAAGACTACTGAGAGTGGGGTGGTTCTTAGACAGCGATGGGAGGGATTGTACATGTGCAAAATACAAATGTTTATCGTTTTATATTTCCCCTTTCCCTTTTTGAGCAGGTCTTGGCACATTTAGTATCCAGAAATTTGAGGGATAGCCTCTGGGGCCCACTTCATGTCACCACTCTTCGGGAGACATGGGTGTGCACCTGACGCTGGGGACCAGCGTCAAACCACAGGGGGGAGTGTGTAGCGGGGTCTTCAATTTAGTGGGGTACACTTGGGGAGTAGTGTGACCCAAGTGTGTAATTATGTTAGGGTTCAGACCCCTTTTTCTTATTCGTGGAGGATTGGGTGGTGTAATATTCTCTTCGACCAGTGGGTGTCAGTGTACCTACTGGCTCAGGGTAGAATCACTACCACAGTGCTACCCTTCTTGGTCTCTTCCGAGAGATGGTACGGCCGGGGCGGGGAACCCGCCGTGGTATCGACGGGAGGAGATAAAAGGGGGAGACGCCCTCGCCACGAGGTCTTCGAGGATCATCTCTTCACGCACCCAGGCACCTTCAGCCTGGGTGCGGGCGGTTCAAGGTTCCGGCCCAGGCGCCCTAGGCCTGGCCGGGATGAAGATGGAGTCCATCCCAGGCACCTTCAGCCTGGGATGAGGTACTATTGAGGAGGCCTGGGACCCGGTGACTCCGACTGGGTCCCGCGAGGGTGGAGTTGCTCCAGGGTGCCCCTCGCGAGGGGACCCGCATCTGAGGTGAGGAGGCTGGGGAGGTCACTCGTTCGAAGACCCGGTGTAGTGTCAACCCGGTGACGGATGGGTCTGCAGTAACTCCCTTGGAGGACATCTTCCCCTGATAGAGGCCCGCAGCGCAACGGAGGTATTCATGTCAAGACTCCTACAACCCTTGGTCATAGCACAGGGGGTGTAGGGACCCAGATCAGTATAGTGCCTCGACCTGCTCATTCCACCGTATCATGCCATCGCATTGCCTTGTAACTGAAGATACAAAATAAATCTAACCGTTGGATTTTGATCGGTGTATGGACTCTGTTAATGGGAGCAAAGGGAGGTTTCTGCACAACAGACTCGGTATATGCTCAGGACACCGGCCCGAGGAAACATTAGGAATTGGCCTTCACCTCGCCCACAAGTAGTGGGGAGGACATGGGCCGTAGCGCACCCTCACCCCTGTCGCGTGACATACCCCTAGGCTAAAGAGGACAGGGTGAGGGGGTGGTTGCTACAAAGAGAAGGGGACAGAAATAAAGAAGGAGAAAGAGAGAAATGGCTTCTTTCATCTCCTGACCTGTACTTGTGCCATACAAAAATGGCCCTTGTCAAACTTTATTTTACATTTTGTTTACAGGAAAAAAAAGTAAAAAAAAGGAATAAAAAATTTAAAGCAACAATGCACAAACAATTGTCATTAACACACAGAAGGGGAAGAACACAAATACAAAGAACAGTAAATGAATAAATTGAACTACCTTAAAGCAGAATTATACACAAAACTCACGCCTGTTTACAATTTTTTATTTTTTTCACACTGACTTTCCACTTTAAATACACCCCAAAAAAGTGAAAAAAAAGTTTTTTCTTCTGCCTTGGCAGCTCAGGTAGTCAAGGGACAGAGACAGCGAGGGAGATAAAGAGCAAGAAAGAGAGATATAGAAGGAAATAAGGAGTGGGACAGAGATAGCGAAGGAGATAAAGAGAAGGGGACAGAGATAGAGAAAGAGATAAAGAGAAGACGAGAGATAGAGAAGGTGATCAAAAGAAGGGACAGGGACAAGAAGATAAAGATAGAGAAGGAGATAAAGAGAAAGGAACAGAGATAGAGAAGGAGATAAAGAGAAGAGTACAGAAATAGAGAAAGAGATAAAGAGAAGGGGACAGAGATAGAGAAGGAGATAAAAAGAAGGGGACAGAAATAGAGAAGGAGATCAAGAGAAGGGGACAGAGCTAGAGAAGGAGATAAAGAGAAGGGGACAGAGATAGAGAAGGAGATAAAGAGAAGGGGACGGAGATAGAGAAGGAGATAAAGGGAAGAGGACAGAGATAGAGAAGGAGATAAAGAGAAGAGGACAGAGATAGAGAAGGAGATAAAGAGAAGAGGACAGAGATAGAGAAGGAGAGAAGGAGATAAAGGGAAGGGGACAGAGATAGAGAAGGAGATAAAGAGAAGAGGACAGAGATAGAGAAGAAGACAAAAGGAAGGTACAGAGACAGTGAGAAGGACAGAGATACAGAGGGGCGATAAAGAGAAGGGAACATAGAAAGGAAGGAGATAAAGAGAAGAGGACAGAGATAGAGAAGAAGATAAAGAGAAGGAGAAAGAGATAGGGAAGTAGATAAAGAGAAGGGGACATAAATAGAGAAAGAGATAAAGAGAAGGGGACAGAGATAAAGAAGGAGATAAAGAGAAAGGGAGAGAGATAGAGAAAGAGATAAAGAGAAGAGGGCAGAGATAGAGAAGGAGACAAAAGGAAGGGACAGAGACAGTGAGAAGGACAGAGATACCGAGGGGCGATAAAGAGAGGGGGACACTTTAAATACACCCCAAAAAAGTAAAAAAAAAAACGTTTTTTCTTCTGCCTTGACAGCTCAGGTAGTCAAATAGAGATTTTTCACGATCGGAAAAAATTTGTGGTTTGATCAATTTCGGCAAAATTAAACATTTTGGTAATGCAAAAAAGAAATTGGATCTGTGATTGTGACACCTATTGCCCTGCTGTCGTTCTTACAGCCCACCCTTCACCTCCCTGGCCCATCGTGTGCGTTTTTTTTTTTTTTTGCACACCACAACTATTCTCCACGGACAATTTGAAGCCGAGTTTGCCTATGAGAGCCGCGCGCAGGTTTTTGTGTGCCATCCAGGGCTGCGGCGTGTCGGAGGCTGTAAAACAATACGAGATTTATGGGGAATTAGCTGCATGTGGTTTTGTTTTGCCCCTTGATGTGGTTACGGAGAGGCTGCACTTAGCACTTCCAAGGCTCAGGAGCCAAATCAAACAAGTGACCTCATCCCGCTGTTCCGAATGCTCCAACTGAACGTTGAAAAAAAAAAAAAAGTCTTTATAAAAAAAACACACAAAAAAAAAAAAACGAGTGTAAATAAGTAACATATCAATGAGACGAAGTCTTAAGATTTCAGCACATTTAATCCGAGTGTTCCATCTCCGCATCCCTCGCTCGTGTTTATTGTGGTTACGGCCAAGTGCTCTCGGCGGATTCGGTGCTGTGGAAGCATTAAGGTAATCCTCCGGAACAATGGTTAACTTTTCCGTGTGTCCCGAGGTGAAGGAAATTCGGGTAACGGCGGAGCGCGCTCACTCACCAGGGGCTTTCCTCGGCCTGTCAGTAGATGAAAGTTGGCAGCGGATGTTGGCACGGGCAATCGAATTCCAAAAACGGTTTCAAGAGAACCGGTCTTATGCAAAGTTTTGCACCCCGTTCACACCAAGGGCTCGTTCACGCCATAAAGTTGCGTCGCGGAGTGCACGTTTTTTTTTTGCACGTTCCCTGTGCGATGCGTTTTTCATCAGTCCATTAATTTTAGTGGGCTGCCCAATGTGCTGGAAGGACAGTTGCAGTGTGGTTGCAGGGCACCACTATTCACTTGAATACTAGGGTTGCCACCTGTCCGGGATTGACCCGGATAGTCCAGGTTTTGAATCATGTGTCCGGGTTTCAGGCGGACTGAAACGCGGACACATTATTCCGACTGGGCTGTGTCTCCCCGCGTAACCAAGATAGTCACACACAAATCTGTTGTTGTCTGGGAGCTGCGGGCGGCTGTCTGGGGGCAGGTTCAGCATCATTGGAGGGAAGGGCGACAATGTCATCAAGAATAATTTGGCCACACCCACTGTTCGCTTTGGCACGCTATGTGCACCGCATTACGACACTCCTTGGGGCACCCAAAGGTGTCCCAGGCCACTAAAGTGTTCGGGTTTGGCTTGAAGAAAATGTGGCAACCCTAACTTTGGGGGGATGGGTAAAGGGGGGAAGGGTTGGGACTTTGAATGAGGTGTATGTAGTGGAACCAAAACATGATCATGTGGATGTAAATAAATGTCATTTATTGATACACCAAAATTTTTTGTTTCATAGCACAATGTGATTTGTATAAGAACTTTGACAATTCATTAACCAATAACATTATGACAATACAGCACATGGTAAAAGGATTTTACATACATAGTTCCCCATGTAGTGAATAAAACAGGTCACAGCATAAAATGGTAAAACCATCTATAATTGTTAAAATATATGTTTTGTGGATGCATCGGAAATAAGCTTGACGCGTTTCGTTGGGTTATACCCACTCGTCAGGAGCACGATGCATCAAATTCTGAAAGAAAAAGGGATAAAAAAGACCAATGATGCACTGCAATTACCCATGGGGAAAATAAGAAAAAATAATAAAGATGATGACTGTGTGCCCACTTAGTACTCACGTATGATCCAAAAAGAAACCATGTGAAGCCATATGCCCAAAGGGACGGCCATGAAGGTCTCACCCGGAAACTGGAGAGGGGAACCCAGGAAGAGTCGGGACCAGAAGCCCAGGCCCCCATAGTGACCTAGGTGGAGGGTCTTGGTGTTGAGGTTGGGAAGAGGTTCTATGAAGTAAAAATGATTATATAAGTGATGTGTAATCATCAAATGTGTAAATGTGGCAACCCTAACTGTGGGGGGATGGGACTGACTGGAGGAGGAGACAGATTAGTTCCTGATTAGTAGGAACAGCATACACACATCCCTGTTCTGGCTCTCGTGCCATGCTCATCGGGGTCCCCCGCCGTGCAGCGGGCATGTGCGCGCGCCTGCTGTAACCCTTAAAGGTGCCGATGTACACCTATGGAGATTTGCAGGGAACGAGCCAACCTGCCGCCGTATAATGACGGCGGCTGGTCGGCTAGTGGTTAATGAAATCTGCAGACTAGTGATGAGCCGAACACCCCTGGGTTCGGTTCGCACCAGAACCCGCGAACGGACCGAAAGTTCGTACGAACATTAGAACCCTATTAAATACAATGGATGCGAACGTTCGAATTCTAAAGTGCTAATTATAACAACTATTATGCATGTTATTGTCCTAAAAAGGGTTTGGGAACCCGGGTTCTGCACCAGGGGACATGTATCAATGCAAAAAGAAGTTTTAAAAACGGTCGTTTTTCGGGAGCAGTCATTTTAATGATGCATAAAGTGAAAAAAAAAAGTCAAATATTCCTTTAAATATTGTACCTGGGGGGTGTCTAAAGTATGCCTGTGAAGTGCCACGTGTTTCCCGTGTTTAGAACTGTCCCTGCACAAAATGACACTTCTAAAGGAAAAAAAAGCCATTTAAAACTTCTTGCGGCTTTAATGTAATGTCTGGTCCCGGTAATATGGATGAAAATCTTTAAGAAAAATGGCATAGCTACCCCATGACCCCCCCCCCTACCCCAGCCCATTACCAGCCCCTTTGGGTCTTGTATGGATATTAAGGGGAACCCCGCACATAAAATAAAAAAGGCCCTATATACTCTGAACAGCCGTATACAGGCGGTGCATACAAGACAGGGACTGTAGGTTTGTTCTTATGTAGAATGTGTTTGTAATTTTGAACAGGTACATTGTTGAAGTGTAGCTCCAGCCCAAAAATCTATTTTTAAACTTTTTGGGAAACATAGGTAAGGGTTATCACCCCTGTAACATTTGTTTTGCTGTCTGTGCCCCTGTTCAGAACATTTCACCTCACTTTCCGTCCCAATGACAACTGTTTTTGAAATGTGGTGTTTTTCTTGAAACAAGGATTGCTGATAAAGCATCAGTACAGAGGAGACACCTTTCTCCCATATTTATTCTTACAGGAGAGAATTTTCCTTCCTAGGGGTAGATTTCCTCTCACTTCCTGTTGTCTTCTTTCGTTTGCAAGTAGGAGTCGTTTGTAAGTTGGATGTTTGAAAGTAGGGACCTGCCGTATATACTCTGCAGAAATAGGCCCCTTAGTTGTTGGTGTTGGCACAACACTGTAAGCACTCACAGTTACTCTTGGTTGGTGCTGGAACGCCCTGCTGTCAACTATTATATCAGGAATTTTAATTACATATAATTCTTGAACAGTGGTAGTAAAAATTGGGGCTTTGATGGTGGTGCTGGTGCCACAACACTGTAAGCCCTGACAGTTACTCTTGGTGGGTGCAGCAATGGGCCCTGCTGTGAATTATTAGATCAAGAATTGTAATTGCATGCCCCTGTTGAACAGGGGCTGAAAAATTGGGCTTTTCGTGGTGGTGGTGGTGGTGGTGGTGTTGCCACAACACTGTAAGCCCTCAGAGTTACTCTTGGTGGGTGCAGGAATGGGCCCTGCTGTGAATTATTAGATCAAGAATTGTAATTACATGCCCCTTTTGAACAGGGGCTGAAAAATTGGGCCTTTCGTGGTGGTGGTGGTGGTGGCGTTGCCACAACACTGTAAGCCCTCAGACTTACTCTTGGTGGGTGCAGGAATGGGCCCTGCTGTGAATTATTACATCAAGAATTGTAATTGCATGCCCCTGTTGAACAGGGGCTGAAAAATTGGGCCTTAGGCACTGGTGGCACAACACTACAACCCCTCACAGATACTGTACTTGGAGCACAGCAATGAGCCCTGTTGCAAAGTATTGCTTCAAAAATTGTAATGACACGCCCCTGTAAAACAGGGGCTGAAAAATTGGGCCTTAGCCACTGGTGGCGGCACCCATAAACAAAAATGATCTTCCAAGCTATCATCATCAATCGTATCATTGAGGACTCGGAGGAGGAGGATAGCCAGTCAACATAACAGCACAGGCACTCAGCATCAGCATCAGTCTTGAAGGGACGTGACATGTTAAAATCAATTAGTCTGTTATATCAGCATCAGGTGTGTGGTAGCTGGTGGTGATCCAAGACTGGTTCATCTTGATGAAAGTCAGTCGATCAACCGAGTCGGTGGACAGGCGCACCCTGTGATCCGTGACAAATCCTCCAGCAGCACTGAATGTGCGTTCCGAAAGAACGCTGGATGCAGGACAGGCCAGTAGCTCAATTGCATACTGTGCAAGCTCTGGCCAGTGATCCATCCTCAAGACCCAGTAAGCCAGAGGATTTTCGGTGGGGAAGGTGTCCAAGTCTGACCTTGCCCCTAGATATTCCTGCACCATGTTTATCAGACGCTGGCGATGGTTGCTGGAACCAATCATACTTTGGGGCTGCGGACTAAAGAATTGTCTGAACGCATCGGTCAGACGGCCACCTTCCCCACCGCTCCTTCTTTGACTGGCCGAAGCCTCAGCAACTCGTTGTCCTGGACCAGGAGTTTGTAACCTCCCAGTCTCTGGGAACGCGTTGCACAGACCTTTCTACAAGGCCTCCCGGAGTTGTCTCATCCTCTGCTCCCTCTGCGACGGTAACATAAGGTCCGCAACCTTACCCTTGTACCGTGGATCAAGGAGAGTGGCCAGCCAGTAATGGTCCCTCTCCTTGATCCGAAGAATACGAGGATCCTTCCGCAGACTTTGCAGGATCAGGGAGGCCATGCAGCGTAGGTTTGCTGAGGCATTCGCTCCGGAGTCCTCTGGGTCACTAAGGACGACATGATCCGCAGTCACCTCCTCCCAGCCACGTACAAGTCCACTGGTTTCTTGGGACTGTAAATCATCCCTAAAAGACTGCTGCTGATGATGCTGAGTGCCAGCCTCCACCTCCATGCTGACACAATCCTCCTCCTCCTCCTCCTCCTCCTCTTCCTCTTCCTGTGCGATGGGTGGGACAGAAGGAACACTGCCTGGGTAAAGGGGGCCTTGAGAGGCAAGGAAGTCCTCCTCTTCCTGCCTCTGTTCTGCCTCAAGTGCCCTGTCCATTATTCCACGCAGCGTGTGCTCCAACAGGTGGACAAGAGGTACAGTGTCACTGATGCATGCACTGTCACTGCTCACCATCCTCGTGGCCTCCTCAAATGGTGCCAGGACAGTGCATGCATCCCTGATCATGCCCCACTGGCGTGGAGAAAAAAAACCAAGCTCCCCTGACCCTGTCCTGGTGCCGTAGTCGCACAGGTACTCATTGATGGCCCTCTGCTGCGTGTGCAGCCGCTGCAGCATGGCCAACGTTGAGTTCCACCTGGTGGGCATGTCACATATAAGGCGGTTCTTGGGCAGGTTCAACTCCTTTTGCAGCTCAGCCAGGCGAGCACTGGCATTATAAGATCTGCGGAAATGCACACAGACTTTCCTGGCCTGCCTCAGGACATCCTGTAAGCCCGGGTACCTGCCCAAGAACCGCTGCACCACCAGGTTAAGGACGTGAGCCACACAGGGCACATGGGTCAGTTGTCCCTGTCGGAGGGCGGAGAGGAGGTTGGTGCCATTGTCGCAAACCACCATTCCTGGCTTAAGCTGGCGTGGCGTCAACCACCTCTCGGCCTGGCCCTGCAGAGCAGACAGGACCTCTGCCCCAGTGTGGCTTCTGTCCCCCAAACACACCAGCGCAAGCACGGCATGGCATCTTTTTGCCTGCGTACTTGCGTAGCCCCGTGAACGGCTACGGAGCACCGCTGATTCATAGGACAAACCACAGGAAGAGGCCATGGAGGAAGAAGAAGAGGAGGGGGTGGAGGAGAGAGGTGTGTCACAACCAGTAGTAGCATTTTGGAGGCGTGGCGGTGGGACAACCTCCAACACTACTGCACCTTGTCCTGCATCCTTCCCAGCTGCCAAAAGAGTGACCCAATGGGCCGTGAAAGAAAGGTAACGTCCCTGTCCATGCCTGCTGGACCATGAGTCAGCGGTAATATGCACCTTACCGCTGACCGCCCTGTCCAGCGAGGCCAAGACATTGCCTTCCACATGCCGGTAGAGAGCCGGAATAGCCTTCCGTGAGAAAAAGTGGCGTTTGGGAACCTGCCACTGAGGAACCGCACATTGCACAAACTCACGGAAGGGGGCCGAGTCTACCAACTGAAAAGGCAGCAGTTGAAGCGCTAGCAATTTAGCCAAGCTAGCATTCAACCGCTGGGCATGTGGATGGCTGGGAGTGAACTTCTTTCGACGGTCCAGCAGCTGGGGCAGGGAAATTTGCCTGCTAGAATCGGACGTCGGTGTACTGCTAGCAGAGTGGCCGCAAGTACTTGGCTGTGACACGCCTAATTCTACACCTTCATTCCTCTCAGTGCATGTTTCAGAGAGGACTGAAGTTATAGTGGGGTTGGAGATCCCAGCTGATGCGGTGCAAGGAGAGGTCCGCTTTGTTCTTTGGTGTGGGTCTTTGAGGTAGGCTTGCCAACGAGCTGCATGGCAGGTCAACATATGTCTGGTCAGGCATGTGGTACCCAAGCGGCTGATGTTTTGGCCACGCGATATACGCTTGAGACATATGTTGCAAACAGCAGCTGTGCGATCTGATGCACTAGCCTCAAAAAAGGCCCACACCAAGGAACTTTTTGAATGACGGGCAGAGGCAGCGCCCTGCACAGGCGGAGCTCTGCGGTGTGATTCCGTCGGTGTACTGCCCTTACGCTGGCCACCAAAGGGCATCCTGTCTCGTTGGAGATGTGCCTCCTCCTCATCCTCCTCCTCCTCTCTCCTATTAGGCACCCACGTGGAGTCAGTGACCTCATCATCCCCTCCCTCCTCATCACTGGAGCCAATCTGGCAGTATGCTGCAGCTGCTGGAACATGACTGCCAGATTGGTGTCCTTCTTGAGCATCCCCTCTGTCTGCTCTCACCCTACTGCCTTCCTGTAGCTGGGTATCATCATCAGACCCTTCGAAACGCTGGGCATCCTCCTGGAGCATGTACCCAACACTGTGCTCAAACAGTTCGGGGGACTCCTCAGGAGGAGGACATGGTGGGTCTAGGGAAGGAGTGACTGATGATGAGTCTGACATTGATACCAGGGAAGAGGACGCTTTGGCAGCTGCTTTGCCAGTACCCTGAGCCTGGGTGAGAGAGGATGAGGAGGAGGAGGAGGAGGGCTTGGTCATCCACTCTACCAAGTCTTCGGCATGATGTGGCTCAACATGTCCAGCTGCCGAAAAGAAGGACAAGCGTGTCCCATGGCCATGTGCTGATGACAATGCACCGCGTCCACGACCAGCACTGTTGCCCCCAGACACAGAGCCTGCTTGCCCTCTTTTATTGCCTCCTGACTGTCTGCCTCTCCTTGTTTGCCTTCCAGACATTCTAATAGATGGCCTGCAGGGAGATGGGAAAAAAGCAATAAGGGCTACCTTCAGGTGTCCTTCTCTGTCCCTTGAAACAAGGACTTGCACAGTGAAAGAAACTGACACTCTCCCTACCTACAGTTTTCTGTCCCTAGAAAAAATGTTTTTTTTAAGCACAATATAGCACAAGGAGAATTCACTCACTGTCCTTCCAGGTCCCTGGAAACAAGGACTTGCACAGTGAAAGAAACTGACACTCTCCCTACCTATAGTTTTCTGTCCCTAGAAAAAAATGTTTTTTTTAAGCACAATATAGCACAAGGAGAATTCACTCACTGTCCTTCCAGGTCCCTAGAAACAAGGACTTGCACAGTGAAAGAAACTGACACTCTCCCTACCTACAGTTTTCTGTCCCTAGAAAAAATGTTTTTTTTAAGCACAATATAGCACAAGGAGAATTCACTCACTGTCCTTCCAGGTCCCTGGAAACAAGGACTTGCACAGTGAAAGAAACTGACACTCTCCCTACCTACAGTTTTCTGTCCCTAGAAAAAATGTTTTTTTTAAGCACAATATAGCACAAGGAGAATTCACTCACTGTCCTTCCAGGTCCCTGGAAACAAGGACTTGCACAGTGAAAGAAACTGACACTCTCCCTACCTACAGTTTTCTGTCCCTAGAAAAAAATGTTTTTTTTAAGCACAATATAGCACAAGGAGAATTCACTCACTGTCCTTCCAGGTCCCTGGAAACAAGGACTTGCACAGTGAAAGAAACTGACACTCTCCCTACCTACAGTTTTCTGTCCCTAGAAAAAATGTTTTTTTTAAGCACAATATAGCACAAGGAGAATTCACTCACTGTCCTTCCAGGTCCCTGGAAACAAGGACTTGCACAGTGAAAGAAACTGACACTCTCCCTACCTACAGTTTTCTGTCCCTAGAAAAAATGTTTTTTTTAAGCACAATATAGCACAAGGAGAATTCACTCACTGTCCTTCCAGGTCCCTGGAAACAAGGACTTGCACAGTGAAAGAAACTGACACTCTCCCTACCTACAGTTTTCTGTCCCTAGAAAAAATGTTTTTTTTAAGCACAATATAGCACAAGGAGAATTCACTCACTGTCCTTCCAGGTCCCTGGAAACAAGGACTTGCACAGTGAAATAAACTGACACTCTCCCTACCTACAGTTTTCTGTCCCTAGAAAAAATGTTTTTTTTAAGCACAATATAGCACAAGGAGAATTCACTCACTGTCCTTCCAGGTCCCTGGAAACAAGGACTTGCACAGTGAAAGAAACTGACACTCTCCCTACCTACAGTTTTCTGTCCCTAGAAAAAATGTTTTTTTTAAGCACAATATAGCACAAGGAGAATTCACTCACTGTCCTTCCAGGTCCCTAGAAACAAGGACTTGCACAGTGAAAGAAACTGACACTCTCCCTACCTACAGTTTTCTGTCCCTAGAAAAAATGTTTTTTTTAAGCACAATATAGCACAAGGAGAATTCACTCACTGTCCTTCCAGGTCCCTGGAAACAAGGACTTGCACAGTGAAAGAAACTGACACTCTCCCTACCTACAGTTTTCTGTCCCTAGAAAAAATGTTTTTTTTAAGCACAATATAGCACAAGGAGAATTCACTCACTGTCCTTCCAGGTCCCTGGAAACAAGGACTTGCACAGTGAAAGAAACTGACACTCTCCCTACCTACAGTTTTCTGTCCCTAGAAAAAAATGTTTTTTTTAAGCACAATATAGCACAAGGAGAATTCACTCACTGTCCTTCCAGGTCCCTGGAAACAAGGACTTGCACCGTGAAAGAAACTGACACTCTCCCTACCTACAGTTTTCTGTCCCTAGAAAAAATGTTTTTTTTAAGCACAATATAGCACAAGGAGAATTCACTCACTGTCCTTCCAGGTCCCTGGAAACAAGGACTTGCACAGTGAAAGAAACTGACACTCTCCCTACCTACAGTTTTCTGTCCCTAGAAAAAATGTTTTTTTTAAGCACAATATAGCACAAGGAGAATTCACTCACTGTCCTTCCAGGTCCCTGGAAACAAGGACTTGCACAGTGAAAGAAACTGACACTCTCCCTACCTACAGTTTTCTGTCCCTAGAAAAAATGTTTTTTTTAAGCACAATATAGCACAAGGAGAATTCACTCACTGTCCTTCCAGGTCCCTGGAAACAAGGACTTGCACAGTGAAAGAAACTGACACTCTCCCTACCTACAGTTTTCTGTCCCTAGAAAAAATGTTTTTTTTAAGCACAATATAGCACAAGGAGAATTCACTCACTGTCCTTCCAGGTCCCTAGAAACAAGGACTTGCACAGTGAAAGAAACTGACACTCTCCCTACCTACAGTTTTCTGTCCCTAGAAAAAATGTTTTTTTTAAGCACAATATAGCACAAGGAGAATTCACTCACTGTCCTTCCAGGTCCCTGGAAACAAGGACTTGTACAGTGAAAGAAACTGACACTCTCCCTACCTACAGTTTTCTGTCCCTAGAAAAAATGTTTTTTTTTAAGCACAATATAGCACAAGGAGAATTCACTCACTGTCCTTCCAGGTCCCTGGAAACAAGGACTTGCACAGTGAAAGAAACTGACACTCTCCCTACCTACAGTTTTCTGTCCCTAGAAAAAATGTTTTTTTTAAGCACACTATAGCACAAGGAGAATTCACTCACTGTCCTTCCCAGTCCCTAGAAACAAGGACTTGCACAGTGAAAGAAACTGACACTCTCCCTACCTACAGTTTTCTGTCCCTAGAAAAAATGTTTTTTTTAAGCACAATATAGCACAAGGAGAATTCACTCACTGTCCTTCCAGGTCCCTGGAAACAAGGACTTGCACAGTGAAAGAAACTGACACTCTCCCTACCTACAGTTTTCTGTCCCTAGAAAAAATGTTTTTTTTTAAGCACAATATAGCACAAGGAGAATTCACTCACTGTCCTTCCAGGTCCCTGGAAACAAGGACTTGCACAGTGAAAGAAACTGACACTCTCCCTACCTACAGTTTTCTGTCCCTAGAAAAAATGTTTTTTTAAGCACAATATAGCACAAGGAGAATTCACTCACTGTCCTTCCAGGTCCCTAGAAACAAGGACTTGCACAGTGAAAGAAACTGACACTCTCCCTACCTACAGTTTTCTGTCCCTAGAAAAAATGTTTTTTTTAAGCACACTATAGCACAAGCACAAAACACACTGACACTCTCCCTACCTATCCTTCTCTTTCCCTAAACTAAAGGAATCCAGGTTAAGCAAGAAAGAAATAAAAGTCACTGTCCCTGCCTATGCTGCTCTTTCCCTGCTCCGGAACACACTACACTAGGCCGCCGTGCTGGCGGCCTTTTATAGTGTGGGGCGTGTACTAAACACCCTCAGCAATAATTGGCCACAGGCATCCTGCCTGTGGCCAATCATTGCTCTCCTCGCTGCCGGCGCTGTGATTGGCCAAGCATGCGGGGTCACAGTGCATGCTTGGCCAATCACAGCGCCTGGATGACACTGCGATGGCGTAGTGCATTGTGGGCCGTTCGCGTCACTCGAATTTGGCGCGAACGGCCCAAATCGTTCGATCTTCGTCGAACGATCGAACAGCCGATGTTCGAGTCGAACGTATGTTCGAGTCGAACACGAAGCTCATCCATACTGCAGACTTAAAAAAAAGATAAAAAAATTATTTTTCAAATGACACTTAAGCAATATTAAACCCCAAAATGTCATATATTTCAGATTACTTATCTTTAGTTGTGGAGGCTGCATTAGTTTTCTTCTTTTTTAGGCTTTCCCCCTCTGTTTTCACCTAGTGATCTGACCAGTAACACGCCTCCTGTATCAGGACTCTAAAAGGCATCCTATTCCTAGAAGTAGATAATGACCCTGAATGATGCCTGAACAAAGATGGCGCTCTCCTGGAGAGAAAGGCAGATCTGTGTCAGACACATAGGTGTGCACAGCCAATCGCATTAGGGTGTGCACCTCAAAGCTCAAACACATGCATGTGTAAGTTTATGCTGACGTGTCAGTGGGGCAGAGATTGGTGTTGGTAGGGCAGTGGATAGTGTCAGTAGTTTTTATTTTTATTATTTTATTATTTAAAAAAATATATATATATATTTTTTACATTTTTAGGAGCCCCGTCAGGGGGATTTGCTAAAATTTTAGGGCTTTAAACTGGGTGAATCTGCACCACCTAGGGTGAATAGTGGCTGACACAGTGGATTATGTCTGTAGTTTTTATTTTTTATCATTTTAATTATTTTTTTTACAAATATTTTAGGAGCCCCGTCAGGGGGATTTGCTAAAATATCAGGGGTTTAAAATGGGGGAATCTGCACCACCCAGGGTGATTAGTGGCTGACACAGTGGATGGTGTCAGCAGTTTTTATTGTTATCATTTTATTTTTTATAATTTGTATTTTTTATTTTTTATTTTTAAAATTTTTTAGGAGCCCCGTCAGGGGGTTTTGCTAAAATTTCAAGGGTTTAAACAGGGGGAATCTGTGCCACCCAGGGTGATTAGTGGGTGACACAGTGGATGATGTCTGTAGTTTTTATTGTTATCGTTTTATTTTTTAAATTTTTTTTTAAATTGTATTTTTTTTTTAACAAATTTTTTAGGAGCCCCGTCAGGGGGTTTTGCTAAAATATCAGGGGTTTAAACAGGGGGAATCAGCACCACCCAGGGTGATTAGTGGGTGACACAGTGGATGATGTCTGTAGTTTTTATTTTTTTATCATTTTATTTTAATTATTTTTTTTTACAAAAATTTTAGGAGCCCCGTCAGGGTTTTTTTGCTAAAATATCAGGGGTTTAAACTGGGGGAATCTGCACCACCCAGGGCGATTAGTGGCTGACACTGTGGAGGGTGTCAGTAGTTTTTATTGTTATCATATTATTTTTTATATATTTTTTTAAATTGTATTTTTTTTATAATTTTTTTTAACAAATTTTTTAGGAGCCCCGTCAGGGGGTTTTGCTAAAATATCAAGGGTTTAAACAGGGGGGATCTGTCCCACCCAGATTGATTAGTGGGTGACACAGTGGATGGTGTCTAGTTTTTATATTTATCATTTTATTTTTTATTATTTTATTTTTGTATTATTTCTTTTTTTACAAATATTTTAGGAGCCCCGTCAGGGGTTTTTGCTCAAATATCAGGGGTTTAAACAGGGGGAATCTGCGCCACCCAGGGTGATTAGTGGGTGACACAGTGGATGATGTCTGTAGTTTTTATTTTATATCATTTTTTTATTTTTTTTTACAAATATTTTGGGAGCCCCGTCAGGGAGTTTTTGCTAAAATATCAGGGGGTTAAACTGGGGGAATCTGTACCACCCAGGGTAATTAGTGGGTGACATAGTGGATGGAGTCTGTAGTTTTTATATTGATCATTTTATTATTTTATTATTTTATTTTTTACAAATATTTTAGGAGCCCTGTCAGGGGGATTTGCTAAAATATCAGGGGTTTAAAATGGGGGAATCTGCACCACCCAGGGTGATTAGTGGCTGACACAGTGGATGGTGTCAGCAGTTTTTATTGTTATCATTTTATTTTTTATAATTTGTATTTTTTATTATTTTTTTTACAATTTTTCTAGGAGCCCCGTCAGGTGGTTTTGCTAAAACTTCAAACAGGGGGAATCTGCACCACCCAGGGTGATTAGTGGTTGACACATTGGATGGTGTCTGTAGTTTTTATTTTTATCATTTTTTTTTTACAATTTTTTTATTTATTTTTTATTTTTTTAGGAGCACCGTTTAGGGGGCTCTGCTGAAATATCAGGGGTTTAAACATAGGGAAACTGCGCCAAACAGAGTGATTAGGGTGTGCGCAGGCACACCTGGCATACCCTGTGCGCACGCCTAAGGCCAGACAGTATCACCGATGTAATTTCTATATATAAAAAAAAAAATACATAAAGAAATCATTTAAATATTATAATTATTAGACTATTCTAATAATATAATAAAATAGGATAATATAAGAATAATAATGGTATATTTCATAGAAATTCGGGCAGCTATGGTGAAGAAATGAAATTTTGCAGAGCTGGCCGGATGGAATGATGGGAATCGTTGAACACTAGATGGCGCAATAAACTCATTCTTTAGTCAGTGGCTACAGGACTGGCCATTGTTCTCGGTAGTGGCCGTTATCCCAAAAGAGGTCATTTTTAAGGATGAGCGAAATGAAGAGTTTTTCCTTTCCCTGGAAATTTCAGCAAAAATTCACCATGTCGGCGACATCCATTGGAGTCAACGGGGAAGGTTAAATAAAGGTGGTTTTTGTTGGTGCAATAGGCTTTAAAGCACAATTCCAGGTACGGCTTTTATTGCATAGTTACATTGTTCCGGCTTGATCCCATGTAAGTATATCTACCGTATATATACACCATCCCTGTGGGACCGCCGGGGAAGTGGAGAATCACTGTAGTAGTCCCTGCTGCATAGTGAACACAGGGGGTTGTTTGCTCAGCCCGGGCCCCATTCAGAGAATCCCGGGATTGCTGGAGACCGTCACATTGCCACATTGTATGCTGAATCTGAAATATGTGAAAAATTGTCTAAATCCATTCATCGTGTGCATTCTTCTTCAATCTCGGTGAGCTTTGTGTATTTCTTCCAGATCTGTGCAGTAATCCAGTGTGCGACTTCCTGTAATAAAGACCGCCCGCTGCTGCTCTCTCTCCTTGTGCAGGGAGACTGGTCTTGACTCCGCCCCCTTCCTGTAGCTTTCGCCAGGAAGCCTGTAGTGGGTGGAGCCTGTTGGGTTCATCCCACAGCTCTGCTTTCTGCACGGGTTATACAGTATCTCACAAAAGTAAGTACACCTCTCACATTTTTGTAAATATTTTATCCTTTCTTTTCATGTGACAACACTGAAGAAATGACACTTTGCTACAATGTAAAGTAGTGAGTGTACAGCTTGTATAACGGTGTAAATTTGCTGTCCCCTCAAAATAACTCAACACACAGCCATTGGCAACAAAAGTGAGTACACCCCTAAGTGAAAATGTCCAAATTGGGCCCAATTAGCCATTTTCCCTCCCTGGTGTCATGTGACTCGTTAGTGTAACAAGGTCTCAGGTGTGAATGGGGAGCAGGTGCGGTAAATTTGGTGTTATCGCTCTCACTCTCTCATACTGGTCACTGGAAGTTCAACATGGCACCTCATGGCAAAGAACTCTCTGAGGATCAGAAAAAAAGAATTGTTGTTCTACATAAAGATGTCCAAGGCCAGTGATGTTATACCGCTGTATGGTCTTGGCCATCGTGCTGCAGCTCAGTTTCAGGGTCTTGGCAATCTTCTTATAGCCTAGGCCAGTGATGGCGAACCTTGGCACCCCAGATGTTTTGGAACTACATTTCCCATGATGCTCAACTACACTGCTGAGTGCATGAGCATCATGGGAAATGTAGTTCCAAAACATCTGGGGTGCCAAGGTTCTCCACCACTGGCCTAGGCTATAAGAAGATTGCCAAGACCCTGAAACTGAGCTGCAGCGCGGTGGCCAAGACCATACAGCGGTATAACAGGACAGGATCCACTCAGAACAGGCCTCGCCATCGTCGACCAAAGAAGTTGAGGTCACGTGCTTAGCGTCATATCCAGAGGTTGTCTTTGGGAAATAGACGTATGAGTGCTGCCAGCATTGCTGCAGAGGTTGAGGGGGGTGGGGAAGGGGTCAGCCTGTCAGTGCTCAGACCATACGCCGCACACTGCATCAAATTGGTCTGCATGGCTGTCGTCCCAGAAGGAAGCCTCTTCTAAAGATGATACAAAAGAAAGCCAAGATAAATTTGGGTCAGATGGTGACAGGCGTGTGTGGCGGCAACCAGGTGAGGAGGACAAAGACAAGTGTGTCTTATCTACAGTCAAGCATGGTGGTGGGAGTGTCATGGTCTGGGGCTGCATGAGTGCTGCCGGCACTGGGGAGCTACAGATCATTGAGGGAACCATGAATGCCAACATGTACTGTGACATACTGATACAAGCTGTACACTCACTACTTTACATTGTAGCCAAGTGTCATTTCTTCAGTGTTGTCACATGAAAAAATGTAATAAAATATTTACAAAAATGTGAGGGGTGTATTCACTTTTGTGAGATACTGTATACAGCACAGTGATGATGTCACCTCTTTTTTTTACAAGGCAATAGCTAGGTTTGCAAAGGCACAAAGTGGACTTCTATCCTTTGCAACCATTAAAGAATGTGTTTTAATAAAGGCTCTTTGTCCCGGGCACATTCATTCCAGGACAATACAGTGTCCCGGAATGAAACTGACACCCCCCCGGGCCAATCTGATGCCCCCAAAAAAAGCCGCCACATCATCGCTTTACTCACTGACAGTACTTGTCCTGGCCGGGAATGCCTGGAGGAGCACAATCCCCGCCCCCTGCTTGTGATTGGAGAAATCATAAATCCCGCCTCTTATGTCCAATCACTGTGATGTGATTCGTTACAGCACAAGCTGATTTTTGGGAAGGGAGGGTGTCCCTGAATGGTAGTTTGGAAATGTGGTCACCCTAGTCGCCGCCATCTTGCTTCACCCTACACTACCCTTGTATGCTACCGCACATGCATCGAAGTCTCATCGAGCATGCGCGGGTTTACCTGGGACAGGTAAGCGTACACACGGCCGGTTTTCTCGTCAGGAAACACTCTGCCGCGAATCCCGACGAGAAAAATAGAGAGCAGGTTCTCTATTTTTCTCATTGAGATTCCCAGCAGTTTTCCCGACGAGAAACCATACACACGACCGGTTTTCTCGACAAAAAGCTCTCCCAGCAGTTTTCTTGCCGAGAAAACCGGCCGTGTGTACGAGGCTTAACAAGTAAATCTATTCCACCTGTTACACTATTAGGTGCTTATATGCTAATGTTACGGTATAACCAGGGCTTTTTTTCTCAGAGAATAGGTGCAGGAACTCCGACCTTCCCCCTTCATTTCTGCTCCCTACCCGCCCCTGAGCACCGTTCCTTGGTTCCACCTCCTACCGGCCTCCCTGTACTGCCCATTTTAGAGAATACAGAACCAAGTATCATTTTTGCTACTAAGTGATTTGCCCGAGATTTGTTAATGATAACAAAGAAAGACAGTAAAATAGATCCCCTTCAGTGAGCAACAATAGACCCTACCCCAGCAACAGTAGACCCTCACCCCAGCAAAAATAGAGCCCCCACACAACAAAATACCACCCCAGCAACAATAGACCCCCGGCAGCAACAACAGATGTCCCAGCAGACTGCATCAATAGACCCTCCAGGAGGCAGCAACAATAGACCTCTCCCTTAACAGTGGATCCCTTCCAGCAACAATTGCTCCCCCTAGAAACATAAGACCCCCCCCCACTAGCAACAATAGATCTACCCAGCAACAAGAGACCTCCACGCAAAAATAGATCCCCACCAGTGACAATAGATCTCCCAGCAGCAAGCATCAATAGAACATCCAGCACACCCCAGTACTCCGTGGTGGAGGTGCCGGAACTGTGTTCCCCCGTGTTACTGCTGAAAAAAAGCCCCGGGTATAACATTAGCATAAAAGCACCTAATAGTGTAATTTCATCATTAGGAGATTATTATATAACAATTACATTCTTTATCAATACAATGTAGATTTGCAGTGCTAGTCTGGATGCGTGAACTGGGCTGTCGGTGAGCACAGTATAATGAAATGGGTATATATAAATATCTACTTTTCAAGGGGATTAGGTACTGCGTTTTACAAGGAAATGTAATTTCAAAAGTCATTTGTAATCTTTTTAAAATCTGCAGCTTCCATTAACCACTTGATAGCCGGGCCATATACAAATGACGGCCTCAAGGTGGATCTAGAAATCCGGGAGGCCGTCATTATACGGCCTCGGCTATTCCGGCCACTGGGGGGAAAGTAAGCTGCAAGGTAAGTGCAGGGCTGGGGGGGGGGGGGACAGGCTGCATTTGGGGGGAACTGGCTGTATATGGGGGACAAACTGGCTGAATATGGGGGGAACTGGCTGTATATGGGGGACCAACTGGCTGTATATGGGGGACAAACTGGCTGTATATGGGGGGAACTGGCTGTATATGGGGGACAAACTGGCTGAATATGGGGGGAACTGGCTGTATATGGGGGACAAACTGGCTATATATGGGGGATAAACTGGCTGTATATGGGGGGAACTGGCTGTATATGGGGGACAAACTGGCTGAATATGGGGGGAACTGGCTGTATATGGGGGACAAACTGGCTGAATATGGGGGGAACTGGCTGTATATGGGGGACAAACTGGCTGAATATGAGGGGAACTGGCTGTATATGGGGGACAAACTGGCTGAATATGGGGGGAACTGGCTGTATATGGGGGACAAACTGGCTGTATATGGGGGGAACTGGCTGTATATGGGGGACAAACTGGCTGTATATGGGGGACAAACTGGCTGTATATGGGGGACAAACTGGCTGTATATGGGGGCACACTGGCTGTATATGGGGACAAACTGGCTGTATATGGGGGGCACACTGGCTGTATATATGGGGGCACACTGGTTATATATATATGGGGGCACACTGGTTATATATATATGGGGGCACACTGGTTATATATATATGGGGGCACACTGGTTATATATATATGGGGGCACACTGGCTGTATATGGAAACAAACTGGCTGCATTTGAGGGGGCAAACTGGTGGCGTTTGGGCACAGTGGCTGCGTTTAATGGGCACAGTGGCGGCAATTGATTTTTATTTTTTTTTCAGTTTGTTTGCGCCCCCCCAAAAATTTTGAGCACCAGCCGCCACTGTCCGCCAGGTACCCGCGATCGGCGTGTACACAGACAAGGACGTGGATTTCTGTGTGTAAACACAGAAATCCACGTCCTGTCAGGGAGAGGAGACCGATGCTGTGTCCCTTGTACGTAGGGACACAGATCGGTCACCTCCCCCAGTCAGTCCCCTCCCCCACACAGTAGTAATCACTCCTAGGTTACACATTTAACCCCTTCCTCACCCCCTAGTGTTAACCCCTTCCCTGCCAGTGTCATTTTTACAGTAACCAGTGCATTTTTATAGCACTGGTCGCTGTAAAAATGACAATGGTCCCAAAATGGTGTCAAAAGTGTCTGATGTGTCCGCCATAATGTCACAGTCACAATAAAAATCGCTGATCGCCGCCATTACTAGTAAAAAAAAAAAAAATCATAAAAATGCAATAAAACCATGCCCTATTTTGTAGACGCTAAAACTTTTGCGCAAACCAATCAATAAACGCTTATTGCGATTTTTTTAACCAAAAATATGTAGAAAAATACGTATCGGACTAAACTGAGGAAAAAAATATTTTTTTAAAAAAAAATTGGGATATTATTATAGCAAAAAAATAAAAAATATTTTTCAAAATCGTCGCTCTTTTTTTGTTTATAGCGCAAAAAATAAAAACCGCAGAGGTGATCAAATACCACCAAAAGAAAGCTCTGTGTGGGGGAAAAAAAGGACGTCAATTTTGTTTGGGAGCCACGTCGCACGACCGCGCAATTATCTTTCAAATCGTGACAGCGCTGAAAGCTGAAATTTGGCCTGGGCAGGAAGGGGGTTTAAGTGCCCAGTAAGCAAGTAGTTAAAGTGGTTGTAAACTCAACAATTATTTTTTTTTTAAACCTAACAACCTGCAAGACAAAGCCATAATGAGCTAGTGTGACTAGCATACTAGCTCATTATGCAATACTTACCTTAGATCGAAGCTCCCAAAGCCAGCCACGTCTCCCCCTCCGGCCGCAGTCATCTCTCCGGAAGGTTGCTTCCAGGTATCGGCGCTCCAGCGCTGTGATTGGCTGGAGCGGCGAAGACGTCACTCCGGTTTTATGAATGGGATTTTCACTGCGCCCGCGCTGTTGTCTACGGCGCGCATGCGCCGTACACAACTGTGCAATCCCATTCACAAATATCTCCTAAACCGTGCAGGTTTAGGAGATATTGAAAACACCTACAGGTAAGCCTTAATCTAGGCTTTCCTGTAGGTGAAACTTCCAGGGGGAGGGTTTACAACCACTTTAATAATCATTTCTGCTGATCCTGCCATGAAAACACTTCCTGATATCGGGTGACAACGCTTTGTTCATGTCCCCTAGTTGTGCTTCCAACGTTGTCACCCTGTCACATGGACTTCCAGTGGAGACTACAGGTGGTACACATTATGCAAGCATGGTCTACTGTTGTCACCACAAGGAAACCCACCCTGAAGCCCTGTACACACGACCGGTTTTCCCGAAAAGCCGTCAGTTTTCCCGACGGGATTCCTGCCAAGCTTGCCTTGTATATGCCTTGTATACACACGGTCACACAAAAGACCGCTGAACTTTTGAATGGCAGGAACGTGGTGACGTCAAAGACTACGACGAGCCGACTAAACAACGTTCTATGCTTCTGCGCATGCATCGAATTGTTAACGAGCATGCGCGGTTTATTTCCCCCTCGGGGAAGCATACAGACGACCGGTTTTCTCGCCAGGAAATAGTCCGCCGGGAATCCTGACGGGAAAATAGAGAGCAGGTTCTCTATTTTTTTTCCTGGCAGTTTTCCTGTCGGGAAAACTGCGTGGAGCATACACACGGCCCGGGATTCCCAGCCGAAAAGCTCTCATGGCAGTTTTCCTGCTGGGAAAAACGGTTGTGTTTACAGGGGCCTGAGAAATGCCATGCAGCCATCGCTGAAGTGTTTGTAGGTAGGAAATGGCGGCAAAGAGGTTATGGGAGATCGGAAGACCTGAGATGTAACAAAGGATAGAAAAAAGTGAAGACAAGTATTTTACAAAAAATAAAAAATAAATCATGTGTTTATGATACACATAAGCTACCGTATATACTCGAGTATAAGCCGAGTTTTCAGCACATATTTTTGTGCTGAAAATGCCCCCCTCGGCTTATACTCGAGTCACCTTTTTGCGCCTGATCTTCCGGACTTTGGGGACGAGGTACCGGCCGGCCGTATGTCCCCTGGACCCCAACCCTGGCACACATGTAGCCCCACTCTTCCTCTACAAGTGTGCAAAGTTTGTTGTCCAAGGGACCTACGGCCGGGTAGCATAGATTTTTCAAAGCCGGGCACCCCTTCCATAGACTCCCATGTTAAACGGTAATTTCTCCGATAACTTTGGGGACCCGGTACCGGCTGGCCGTAGGTCCACTGGACCCGAGACTTGGCACACATGTAGCCCCAGTTCTTTTCTACAAGTGTGCAAATTTTGCTGTCTGGGGGACCTACGACTGGGGAGCACCGATTTTTCAAAGCCGAGCACCCCTTCTATATACTCCCATGTTAAATGCAAGTCTAGTCATGGGCACAGTGAGGCATGGGCACAGTGAGGCATGGGCACAGTGAGGCATGGGCACAGTGAGGCATGGGCACAGTGAGGCATGGACACAGTGAGGCATGGACACAGTGAGGCATGCACATGGACACAGCGAGGCATGCAGATGGACACCCTAGGCTTATACTCGAGTCAATACGTTCTCCCAGTTTTTTGTGGTAAAATTAGGTGCCTCGGCTTATATTCGGGTCGGCTTATACTCGATTATATACGGGTAAATGTTATCCAGTTAAGGTTTTACTCATGACAAATAGCATTGGTGGTCACGGTCAGGTATCTTTGCACCCGGCGTATTGTGAGCATGGCGATCCTTACAGTAGGCAATCCCGGGAAGTCCATGTGACTTGATTTTATCTGGAGCTCGCATCGTCTGTCCCGTCACTTCATCTGTTTGATGTGCTCATTTGTAGTCTTCTGATTGTTATCAACAAAACACAGTAGCAGAAGGTGCAGGTGACGGCCATGTTCCCAGCTGCCCCCCGCGTTTGATCCACCTAATGGGACATGAAAAAGATGGTGATAGCCGGCAGAGTGCGGGTCTGAACGTACACGCCTGTCCAACGCCAAAAGCCTGATCGTCATCTTCCAGGTGACCGTGAACCATTGTCAATGACAAAATAACCCCAAAAGTGTTTGAAGCATAGCCCTTAACCACTTCAATACCGGGGGCATTTCACCCCCTTCCTGCCCAGACCAATTTTAAGTTTTCAGCGCTGTCGCACTTTGAATGACAATTGCGCGGTCATGCAACACTGTACCCAAATTACATTTTTTTTTCTTTTTTTTCCCCCACAAATAGAGCTTTCATTTGGTGGTATTTGATCACCTCTGCGGTTTTTATTTTTTTACGCTATAAACAAAA
Source organism: Rana muscosa (assembly GCA_029206835.1). Taxonomy (NCBI): domain Eukaryota; kingdom Metazoa; phylum Chordata; class Amphibia; order Anura; family Ranidae; genus Rana; species Rana muscosa. The sequence goes on from CM055122.1 coordinate 321,511,322, forward strand.
GAAGAGCGACAATTTTGAAAAAAAACACAATATTTTTTACTTTTTGATTTAATAAATATCAAAATAAAAAAAATAAAAAAACATTTCCTCAGTTTAGGCCGATACGTATTCTTCTACATATTTTTGGTAAAAAAAAAATATCGCAATAGGCATATATTGGTTTGGTTTGCACAAAAGTTATAGCGTCTACAAAATAGGGGATAGATTTATGGCATTTTTATCTATTTTTATTTCTTTACTAGTAATGGTGGCGATCTGCAATTTTTATTGTGACCGTGACATTGCGACGGACATATCGGACACTTTTGACACGTTTTTGGGACCATTGTCATTTATACAGCGATTAGTGCTATAAAACTGCACTGATTACTTTGTAAATGGGACTGGCAGGGAAGAAGTTAAAGCGGAGGTGCCGCGGAAAAAAAATATTAAAACCCAGCAGCTGCAAATACAGCAGCTGCTGACTTTTAATATATGGACACTTACCTGTCCTGGAGTCCAGCGACGTCCGCAGCAGAGGACGAGCAATTGCTCGTCACTCTGCTGCCCCCACCGCCATTCTCGGTGAGGGAACCAGGAAATGAAGCCTTGCGGCTTCATGCCCAGTTCCCTACGGCGCATGCGCGAGTCGCGCTGCGCCGTTCTGAATGGTCCCCTGTGTTCTGGAAGCCGAGTGTCTCCCAGAACACTACGGGTATTCTGCGGGAAGTGACGTGCTTCCCGCAGATTTCCCGCAGAGAGGACTCCCGGAAGTGGGTGCAAATACCTGTCTTAGACAGGTATTTGCAGCCCCCTCCCCCCTGAAAGGTGTCAATTGTGACACCGGAGGGGGGGGAGGGTTCCGATCAGCGGAAGTTCCACTTTAGGGTGGAGCTCCGCTTTAACACTAGGGGGCGATCAAGGGGTTAAATATGTTCCCTAGGGAGTGATTCTAACTGTAGGGGGAGGGGACTCACAAGGGGAGGAGACCAATCGGTGTTCCTCTGTACTGGGAACACACCATCGGTCTCCTCTCACCTGACAGGACGTGGATCTGTGTGTTTACACACACAGATCCACGGTCCTGCCGTGATCATGGGCAATCGCGGGTGCCCGGCGGACATCGCGGCCAACCGGGCATGCGCACTGGGCACGAGCGCGCGCCCCCTAGACGGCTGGAAAGCCCAGGACGTCATATGACGTCCACCCGGAGGGAGAGATGGTTCCTGCCAACGTCATTTTACTATGGCTCGGTAAGGAACTGGTTAAGGTAAGGTGACCAGATTTTTAAAATGAAATCCGGGGACATTTTTTTTTTATTATTGGCAAATGGAAAACTATTTTATAGGCATATTTTCCTCAAATTATATATGCAGAGTATGTGTTTATGTAATGATTGTATGATATATATACGTTATTTCAAATTCTCACATTTCATCAATGAGATAAAAAAAAAAAAAAGATACTTCTTAGAATTTTTTGGGGATATCACTACCAAATGTTAAGATAAGATAGGGAAAAATTTGGAGGAAGGAATGGGGTGCGCTACCTGTGCATGTGGCCAAAAAGTAGGTGTGACCAGCAAGTGGGCGTGGTCAGCAAGCAGAGGTTTCTTCATGGTGTACAATGGTGATCAGTATGTCCTGGCCTCTGTATACCAATAAAAAAGCCAACAAATGCAGCACAACCCTTTACTTCCTTTATACACTTCTAGGAATGAACTTATAAATGCAATGGTGACAGCTATAAAATAATATCAAGTGCAAATCAACCAATGTATTGCAATATAGTAGTGATGGTGTCACCCCCTCTGCAAAAATATTTGAGAAATTGCAGAGCTTGAATGTGCAAATAATGGTGAAACCCCCTATATATATATAATCATAATAGAATGTACAATTGATGTACATATTTTACATTTTATTATTATTATTATGATTATATATAGGGGTTTTTTACCATTATTTGCACATTTAAGCTCTGCAATTTCTCAAATATTTTTGCAGAGGGGGGTGACACCATCACTACTATATTGAAATACATTGGTTGATTTTCACTGGATATTCATGTATAGGTTTTATCATTGCACTTATAAGTCCATTTGTATATTTTAATTGATGACGTGTAGGGCAGTGCTGCATTTTTTGCTTTTTATTGATTAGCGTTATGCCGCGTACACACGATCGTGATTCACGGCGGTGAAAACACCGCCGTGAATCACGGCATGAAAAAAAATGAAAAACGAGGGAACGGCATGTTCCCCCACACACGACCGTTTTTCCCGTCATTTTTTTCTTTGACAAGAAAAACGACCGTCTGTGGGCTCCGCGGCAGTGTCTCCCTATGGGAAAACTGCCGCGGAAAAAAATGATGGAAAAAACGATGAGAAAATTTAGAACATGTTCTAATTTTTCTCGTCGTTTTTCCTGCCGTTTTTCTCAACGAGAAAAACGGCATAAAGCCCACAGACGATCGTTTTTCTCGGCGAAAAAAAAAAATGTAATTTTTCCCGACGGGAAAAATGATCGTGTGTACGCGGCATTAGATGAAAGAACCAGCTAACAAGATTCTCTTATTGCCATATACGCCCTGGCTTGTTCAGCAATCCCTGCTATGCTGGATAGATATTCACAATGCTGCAAGTCCTGCTAGGGCAGCAATGGGTATAGGCGCTGCCCCCGAATCCGGGGACAAATCCGGGGACATATTTTGTCCGAGGACAGTGTCCCCAGAAACCGGGGACTTCTGGTCACCCTACCTTAAGGCAGCCTTTCTCAACCTTTGCAACACAGAGGAACCCTTGAAAAAACTCTCTGTTCGCAAGGAACTCCCGCTAAAAATTTGTATATCTATCTACAAAACATGATACATTGGTGCGATGGTCGGTGGGAAGATTGCTCCTTACACTTGTGGTCATTGGGAAGCAGTGGCGGATGGTGCTCAGAATTTTTTTGGGGGGGGGGGGGGGCGCAAACAAACTGAAAAAAAAAACCCATCAATTGCCGCCAATGTGCCCATCAAATGCAGCCACTGTGCCCATCAATTGCCGCCAGTTTGCCCCATCAATTGCCGCCAGTTTGCCCCATCAAATGCAACCAGTTTGCCCCATCAAATGCTGCCAGTTTGCCCCCTCAAATGATGCCAGTTTCCCCATCAAATGCAGCCAGTTTCCCCATCAAATGCAACCAGTTTGCCCCATCAAACGCCGCCAGTTTGCCCCCTCAAATGATGCCAGTTTCCCCATCAAATGCAGCCAGTTTCCCTTCAAATGCAGCCAGTTTCCCCATCAAATGCAGCCACTTCCCCCCTCAAATTCAGCCAGTTTCCTCCTCAAATGATGCCAGTTTCCCCATCAAATGCAGCCAGTTTCCCTTTAAATGCAGCCAGTTTCCCTATCAAATGCAGCCAGTTTCCCCATCAAATGCAGCCACTTCCCCCCTCAAATTCAGCCAGTTTCCCCCTCAAATGATGCCAGTTTCCCCATCAAATGATGCCAGTTTCCCCATCAAATGTAGCCAGTTTCCCCATCAAATGCAGCCAGTTTCCCCCTCAAATGATGCCAGTTTCCCCATCAAATGCAGCCAGTTTCCCCATCAAATGATGCCAGTTTCCCAATCAAATGCAGCCAGTTTCCCCATCAAATGCAGCCAGTTTCCCAATCAAATGCAGCCAGTTTCCCCATCAAATGCAGCCAGTTTCCCAATCAAATGCAGCCAGTTTCCCCATCAAATGCAGCCAGTTTCCCCATCAAATGCAGCCAGTTTCCCCATCAAATGCAGCCAGTTTCCCCATCAAATGCAGCCAGTTTCCCCATCAAATGCAGCCAGTTTCCCCATCAAATGCAGCCAGTTTCCCCATCAAATGCAGCCAGTTTCCCCATCAAATGCAGCCAGTTTCCCCATCAAATGCAGCCAGTTTCCCCATCAAATGCAGCCAGTTTCCCCATCAAATGATACCAGTTTCCCCATCAAATGCAACCAGTTTCCCCATCAAATGCAACCAGTTTGCCCCCCCGCCCAGCACTTATCTTTCTCAGGTCAGCGCCATCCTCCTCCACGCTCCCTCCGAGTCCTCGATGTCATCTCTGCTATGATTGGACGCCTGATAGGCGCCCAATCACAGCGCCTGTCGCTTCAGCCAATCAGGTGACCGGTAACCAGAACCTTGAATAACGAAAGACAAACAAATACTCCTGCGCACAAGTGGAATACCGGACAGTTTGAAAGTGAACAAATGGATGACACTTGGCTTTGCTGCCTTCACAGATAGGGGTATCCTAGTGGTAAATAACAAGAAAAGAAAAAGAAAGGCGCACCAGCCTCGTGCATTACCGTTGGATAAATTTATTATAGCGAATAAAAGAATCCTACTTACAAACAAACGAAAAAGCCATGCGTTTACAAGGAACCACAGAGGCGCAGCAATGCGTCCAAAACGAATCCACTCGAATCGGTCACGGAGGGATTGACAAAGATCACTGCTGGCTGACGCGTTTCGAAGACAAGTCTTCTTCCTCAGAGCTCAGCAGACCGGTAACCAGACTCAGTGCACCTGATTGGCTGAGAGGCGGGTCAGTGTTAGGGAACCGATTCCCTAACACAGCACTGTTTAAACAGGGAAAGCATAGCAGTTGCTGTATAACAATTTGGAAGCCTATTAGAGCCCACAGGCTCTAATCAGGAAGCCTATTAGAGCCTATGGCTCTAATCAGGCACTTCCAAAACACACCCGATGGCCGGCGCTCAACAGGGGGCCAGACACCTGAATAATGGGCGGCAGTGGCGACAATAGATAGATTCATGCAATGCATGAATCTATCTATTGTTGATTGACGGGTGCAGTAGAGAGGGGGCGGCGCTTCTGTGCCCACTATGGACGCATCGCCACTGTTGGGAAGAATGTTCTTTACACCTGCGGTCATTGGAAAGAATGCTCCTTAAACTTGTGGTCATTGGGAAGAATGTCCCTTACACTTGTGGTCATTGGGAAGAATGCTCCTTACATTGGAGGCCATTGCGGAAGAATGTCCCTTACACTTGTGGTCATTGGGAAGAATTCTCCCTAAACCTGTGGACATTAGGAAGAATGCTCCTTACATTGGAGGCCATTGGGAAGAATGCTCCTTACATTGGAGGCCATTGGGAAGAATGCTCCTTACATTGGAGGCCATTGGGAAGAATGCTCCTTACATTGGAGGCCATTGGGAAGAATGTCCCATACACGTGTGGTCATTGGGAAGAATACTCCTTACATGTGTGGTCATTGGGAAGAATTCTCCTTACACGTGTGTTCATTGGGAAGAATGTCCCTTACACTTGTGTTCATTAGGAAGAATGCTCCTTACACTTGTGTTCATTAGGGAGAATGCTCCTTACACTTGTGTTCATTGGGAAGAATGTCCCTTACACTTGTGTTCATTGGGAAGAATGTCCCTTACATGTGTGGTCATTGGGAAGAATTCTCCTTACACTAGTGGTCATTGGGAAGAATGTCCCTTACACTTGTGGTCATTGGGAAGAATGTCCCTTACACTTGTGGTCATTGGGAAGAATTCTCCTTACACTTGTGGTCATTGGGAAGAATGTCCCTTACACTTGTGGTCATTGGGAAGAATTCTCCTTACACTTGTGGTCATTGGGAAGAATGTCCCTTACACTTGTGGTCATTGGGAAGAATGTCCCTTACACTTGTGGTCATTGGGAAGAATTCTCCTTAAACCTGTGAACATTAGGAAGAATGCTCCTTACATGTGTGGTCATTGGGAAGAATGCTCCTTACATTGGAGGCCATTGGGAAGAATGTCCCATACACGTGTGGTCATTGGGAAGAATACTCCTTACATGTGTGGTCATTGGGAAGAATTCTCCTTACACGTGTGTTCATTGGGAAGCAAGTCCCTTACACTTGTGGTCATTGGGAAGAATGTCCCTTACACTTGTGGTCATTGGAAAGAATTCTCCTTACACTTGTGGTCATTGGGAAGAATTCTCCTTACATGTGTGGTCATTGGGAAGAATACTCCTTACATGTGTGGTCATTGGGAAGAATGCTCATTACTTTTGTGGTCATTGGGAAAAATTCTCCTTACACTTGTGGTCATTGGGAAGAATGCTCCTTACATTGGAGGCCATTGGGAAGAATGTCCCATACACGTGTGGTCATTGGGAAGAATGCTCCTTACTTTTGTGGTCATTGGGAAGAATTCTCCTTACACGTGTGTTCATTGGGAAGAATGTTCCTTACACTTGTGTTCATTGGGAAGAATGCTCCTTACATTGGTGGTCAGTGGGAAGAATGTCCCTTACATGTGTGGTCATTGGGAAGAATACTCCTTACACTTGTGGTCATTGGGAAGAAATATCCCCTTACATATAGCTAGAAAGATCAATGGTGTCAATAGGAACTTATCTGAGAGACAGAAATTGCTCATAACTTAAAGAACCCCTAGCAACCTCTGGATTAACTCTGGTTGAAATGCTCTGCCTTAAAAAAAAAGTACAATTTTCCTAATGGATATACAGCTGTCACATGACCAAGCTCTCTCCCAGCCTGTCTGCAGGGAAACATAAGCAGGAGGAGCTTCAAGTCCTCTGCGGCTGATCACATGTTCAAAATAAAAAAACAGCCTTTGGAATACAGAGTAAAAATAAATAGTTAATATCAATAAACTGATATAAATATATATTTGAAATCAAATCTTTATTATTTTTTTGGATATAACATCATGTGGGCAGATTTCTGCCAGTCACAGGCTGTGTCAAGCTCCACCTGCCTGTGTCTTAGAATAAGAGGGAGGTGAAGCCATCATTGATATTCATGTAATATCCCGTCCCCATTGGGCCCATTGGTTAGTGGGCATGGAGGCGAAGGGAGGGAGTGGGCTGTCGTTTATCACTGTGTATACTCCCACATGCGTGACTCTATAAAGTCACATGGGCTGCTCAGATGTGATAGGGAGGAAATGCTCAGCATAGAAACTCACTGAAAACTGAGCATGTGCAGAACTGCCACCGCAGCTGCAAAATAAATAATCCCTAGCTTCATTGGGGACATGAACAGAAGGGGGGGAGATAGAGAACAGCAGGCTCAACCAGTTTTTTTGCAGAATACAGAAAACAAATTTCATAGTGACTGAGTATGAACAGCATGTAATTCACCATTTATTGAAAGTTTTTTAATGATGCGGGTTTGGTGACACTTTACGGTGTATCTAAAGCCGTGGTTTTTGTTAGTTTTGGATAAAATGTTTAAAACCCTTGCCAGTTTTTCTTCTTTTTTTTTTTTTGCTGTGTAGATTCCTCCTCTGTCTCTGTCCTGCTGACAGACAGAGAAACAAATGGAAAATCCTAAATAGCACAGGTGGCACCAGAACAGGAAGTGAGGGGAAATCTTCCGTTAGGGACCCCTGTTCAGAAGACAGATCTGTCTAATGCCCCGTACACACGATCCGAATATCGTACGACAGATCGTAGGACTTTTTTCGGTTAATAGTCGCAAGTAGAAATTGAATAGGTTACCAAAGTCACGAAAATTCTCGTACGACAGCAAAAAAAAAAAAAATCGGAAGTGATGTCATGTGTTGTAATGTATTTGTATTGTATTTTCGGACGACAACTAAACTGATTAAACGAAAATCGATACGATCTGACATCGTACGAGGAAAATTTTTGTGCTTGTCCGATCTAATAATATCGGATGAACTGTTATGATCGACTCTCGAAAGTAGTGTACACACGATCCGAAAATCGTACGATTCATCTTCGGACGATTGTTTTTGTCCGATATTCGGAACGTGTGTACGGGCCATAAGAGGGGACTTCTCTCACGGTGGAGAAATTTTCACCTCCTGTAGTGTTTGGGACAGAAAGTGAAGAAAAATTGACACAGGCAGCAAAAAAAATTACTGAGGTTCTATCCATCCCCTGCATTGGTTGGCTGCGGACTCACTGGACTCAATTTTGAGTTGTCCTTTGCTTGCCTTTATCTGGCCAGCGGGACACTATTCCTCCCACTGATATCAATGATGGGGCACTATTCCTCCTACTGATACCAATAATAGGACACTATTCCTCCCACTGATACCAATAATGGGGCACTATTCCTCCCACTGATACCAATAATAGGACACTATTCCTCCCACTGATACCAATAATAGGACACTATTCCTCCCACTGATACCAATAATGGGACACTATTCCTCCCACCGACACCAATGATGAGACACACTATTCCTCCCACTGACACCAATGATGGGGAACTATTCCTCCAACTGACACCAATAATGGGACACTATTCCTCCCACTGACACCAATGATGAGACACACTATTCCTCCCACTGACACCAATGATGGGGAACTATTCCTCCAACTGACACCAATAATGGGACACTATTCCTCCCACCGACACCAATGATGAGACACACTATTCCTCCCACTGACACCAATGATGGGGAACTATTCCTCCAACTGACACCAATAATGGGACACTATTGATCTTTTATTGAAAAGAATCAAGCAACCAATTTTATACAAAAGTAAAAAACAAAACCATAGTACAAAACTTCAACAGAAAACAAAGGAATACACATCCATGTTCAGAATATATACAATATATACATAATCCACTACCAAAACATCCCTAGAAAACTATCTACTAGGCTTGTGCAATTCGTTTCGTAACGAATTGAAATTCGTCCGAATTTAGCAACTTTCGGACATTCGGAAGCATTCGAATTTCCGAACAAAGCAATTACGAATAAGACCGAATCCGAAATAAATTATACCGCAAATAGCGAATGCCCGAATGTCTTCGGCATAATTCGTTATGAAAAAGTTACGAATGTACGAATCCATACGAAGCACAATAACACTCACTCTGCTCTGCTCTCTGCTTCTCCCACACCGTGCTGAACTCCCTCTCAAAATGGTGTACAGGGGCGGAGGTTATAGCCGCATGTAAAAAACGAAAGTAAAATACGAGATTTCGAATCCATTCGAAGCACAATAACACTCACTCTGCTCTGCTCTCTGCTTCTCCCTCACCGTGCTGAACCCTCTCAAAATGGTGTACAGGGGCGGAGCCTATAGCCGCATGTTAAAAACGAAAGTAAAATACGAGATTTTGAATCGTTACAAATAACCGCAATGTATTTAGAAAAGTACAAATCCATTCGAAGCACATTAGGCATAATAGGCAGCGTCGTTGTGAGAGAGACACGGAAAATTACGAATCAACGAACCCAAAAAAAGTTACGAAAGTAGGAGTTGTGTCCAGAATCAACGAAAAACAACGTACTCTACCGAAAGTACGAACCCAAAAAAAGTTACGAAAGTAGGAGTTGTGTCCAGAATCAACGAAAAACAACGTACTCTACCGAAAGTACGAATTATAAAGCAACAAAAAATTCAACGAAAAATGTCGCTTGCAAAAATACGAATGAGTCCGAACACGAAAAATCCCGTCTAGCAAAATTACGAATGATTACGAATCAACAGGACCGGAAAGAAACGAACCGAAACGGAACGAATTTTTCCGTTGTGCACAAGTCTACTATCTACATAAAGCAGCAGAGAGGGCCTAAGAGGCACAACCCATCACCTATGTACGCAGCCATTTATCAAAAATTCATCAAAAATACTGATAATCTAGGGTGATAAGAGACAGACAGCCACACCCGGGAAAGAGACTCCTGGCAGTCAGGGAGGCTTGAAACCCCTCCACGCCTTCAACCAAGTCCCCTGACCCCGCTTGTCTCTCTCAAGCTCCCGAATCTTCCCCACCTCATGCAAAATGTCACACACCACCACCTCAACAGGAAGGAGTTTTTGCCGAATGCTGACCTGACACCGTGCATTCCAGGTGAAATAACGGACTAGTAGGCTAACTAAAAAAAGTGTATCCAAACAAAAAACTCCACCGGTATTGAATGCTCCGTACACCCACTCAGCATAACCCAGCCTGGAGAGGAAAGGGACACCGAGGGCCCGCCCCACCTGTTTGTACACCTCTATGTTAAAAGGGCAATGAAGCAGAAAATGGTCCATAGTCTCCTCCTCATCTGCACACTCCTCCCGAGGACAGCTACGATCCATCCCACTGCGGAATTTCAAATTGCCCCGAACATAGAGCTTCCCATGGAAGCACAACCAGGCCAGATCCCTAAATTTAGGGGGTACTCTATCCAAATTAATCAGTCTTAACCCCGCCCTCAAAACTGGGCCCGGGCAATCCCTTAAGGCCAGTGGGTCATGAAAGACTTCGCTCAAGACTCGACTCATAAGGACTTTCCTTGGAACCAATCTGAGATCTTCAGCCGACAATCGCCACTGCCGCAGTAACTTCAGGCACGGAGCGACATAGGCTGGTAGCTGACCACGATGACCCCTGCGATTCTTCACTTGGCCACCTTCTTCCCAAAGTCGTAGAAAAGGCCTAAACCAAGATCTAAATATGCCTACCCATCCAGGAGGTTCCACTGCAAGCATATTACCAATGTTAAACTTTAGAAATAGCAGTGAAAAGAAAAGAACTGGGTTGACCATACCTAAGCCACCCTCCCTCCTGGATAGGTAGGTGACATTCCTCTTGATGGGGTTCAGTCTGTTCCCCCACAGCATCTGGAAGAACACACTACTGACCCTAGCATAGAGAGACACTGGCAAGATGCAGACAAAGCTGACATACAAGAAGATCGGAATCAGGTAAGTCTTAATCAGATCAACCCTTTCCCTCATAGATAACTTCCATCTCTTCCAGCTGACCACCTTAGTATTGGCAATTTCCAGTCTGCCTTCCCAGTTTTTGAGGCCATAATCGCCGGGTCCAAATTCAATGCCTAGTATCTTAATTCTTTCCTGGGGCACTGGAAAGGTGCCCGGGAGATCAAACCCCTCACCTTCCTTTCCCATCCAGAAAACTTCAGTCTTTTCCTGATTGATCTTGGAGCCTGATGCTTCAGAATACCGTGATGTCAGAGAGACCACCTCCTCCGCTTCATCCGTCCCAGTGACAATCACCGACACATCATCCGCATAGGCAACAACCCTCAATGGCGGCTCACCCGGGAGCCCCACTGGTACCCCACACAACATGCCGCTCTCTAGCCTCCTGACGAAGGGGTCGATTGCAAACACATAGAGCAGGGGACTCAGGGGACAACCCTGGCGCACCCCGGAGCCAACCCCAAAGGACTGTCCAACCCAACCATTAACAAGAGGGAAGCTTTCTGCCCCCTTATACAAGACTTTCAGCCAATCGACAAAACCACCCGGCAGACCGTACTTACTAAGGAGCAACCACAGGTACTCATGGTTAACACGATCAAAAGCCTTGGCCTGATCCAATGTCAGCAAATACTTTCCCCAGCCTGCAGCCCTGCACCGCTCCAAGGCCTCCCGGACAGCTAAAACCGCTGTGAAGGTGCTCCTACCCTGGACCGAACAGTGCTGATGGCGAGAAAGCAAAGACTCTGCCACTGACGATAGGCGCCAGAAAAATATCTTTGCCAGTATCTTTCTATCGACATTAAGAAGGCTGATGGGGCGCCAATTCTCAATCATCGAAGGATCTTTACCCTTTGAAAGAAGAATCACAGCCGAGTGCCTCATGGAAGGGGAAAGCACCCCCTCAGCAAGGCAACTGTTAAAAACCTCTACCAAATGCGGGGCCAGAATAGACTTAAAGGCTTTGTAAAACTCAGCCGTCAAGCCATCCGGTCCAGGCGACTTTTTGATGGCAAGCTGTTCAATTGCCCTCATCACCTCTTCGACTGTGATCTCCTCTGTCAAATTCATCAATGGAACATCTCCACCATTTAGACCTGGAGTAGAGTCCAAAAAGCTTTCCATCTTGTCACGATCAAGCTCTTTCCTCCCAAGAAGGTCGGCATAAAAGGACCTCACGACCTCCAGAATCCCTGACCTGGACTTTGTCAAGGAACCTGTACTGTCCTTAAGGCCAACGACCGTTTTAACAGCTACACCTTGTTTGCAGTTCTGGTAAGGGTCAGGCGAGTGGTACTTCCCATAGTCCCTCTCCAGAACCAAAGAGGCATGCCGGTCATATTGACACTTCCTGAGAAGGAGTTTCACTTCGGAGATTGCCCCAGGATCTCCTCCTCTCGAGACAAGAATATCCAGCTTCCTCCGTAAACGTTGGTAGGTCATGTATTTATTAAACTGATTTCTATTGGCTAGGCCCCTGAAGAATCCAGCGATCCTCTTTTTGGTCAGCTCCCACCACTCAGCCTTGCTGCTACAAAAGTCCAGGATGGTCACCTGTGCCTGAAAGAATTCCTCAAAGGATTGTCTAACATGTTCTTCCTTGAGTAGTGTCGAATTTAATCTCCAGATGCCCTTGCCCCTCTGAGGGGCGTCTGAAGCATTCAGTACCACAGATAGCATACAGTGATCAGAGAACTCTACTGCCTGCACCACTGGGGGCGAGAAAGCAGAGGCCTCCTTCAAAAAAAACCTATCTATCCTACTCTGACTATTACCACGATGAAAAGTGAACCCGGTGTCATCTGGGAGGTGCTTAATGTGCACATCCACAAGACCAGCATCCCTAACCATACTATTTAAAAAAACGCTATCATATCCCAGCCTGTCCTTGAAGTCCTTCCTGTCCTTGGGCCTAGTTACTGTATTAAAGTCACCTCCAAAGACCACTTGCCGGGATGTAAAAAGAAATGGCTTGATCCTTGTAAAAAGGCATTTCCTGTCCCACTTTGTGTGCGGCCCATAAACATTGATTAGGCGCAGGTCCTGCCCTCCCACAAGGATGTCTAAGACCATACATCTCCCAATCTCCACCTCAATAACCTGCCGGACAGTTACCATGCCGGTTTTAAACAACACCACCACACCGCCGTAAGGCTCGGCCGCAAGAGACCAGTAAGATGGACCATACCTCCACTCTCTCTTGGCCATATGAATATCTGCCAAGGAGGTGAGCCTAATCTCTTGCAAAAATAAAATTTCAGCATCTAATTGGCTGAACAAAAAGAAGGCCATAGAACGAGCTCTTACTGACTTAATGCTGGCGACATTTATTGTCACCACTTTTAACGGAGGGGGAACCGCCATTTGGGTTATTGGGTGGATTGCTTCTTAGCTCCCCTCTGCTGCTCATCACCAGAAGCCTCTCTCTTTCTAGAGGCCGCCTCAAAGTCCATTTCGGAATCGGAACTTCTCTCAGAAGAAGCTCCGGATGAAGAAATATCCCACTTGGAGGACCTATGACGGCTGGAGACAGGAACCGGAGCTTCCCGTCCCCGTTCCGTCCTCACCGCCTGCCTCTTCCGCCTCCCAACCTTCCTTCTCTCTTCCAGGTACTGCAGGTCAGCCTCAGAGATGCCCTCATCTCTTACTTTTTTCTTTAAAGTCTTTCTAGAAGACTTCTTTACAGAGGAAGAAGCAACCTTTTTAGTACACGCTGGTGGGGGGGGGGTGATCCCTTTAAGTCAGACTCAGGAGGGGTAGACTCCTGGGGGGTAACTGACTCGGGGGGCACAGACTTGGAAGGTTCTGACACAAGAGGAGAGGGTACAGTAGGCTGGGGGGACACAGAGACAGAAACAGAAGGAGTACTTACAGACACAGGAGGGGTGGCCACAGGAACTGGAGAGGGATCCTGAGCAGGACCGGGGGAGGGGGTCACCGCAGAGGAGGATGGTACACCAGGGGTCTCACCCTCCATCCTGTCCAGCCTTGACATGTCATCTACTACCTCCTTCTCCATATTGTGCCAGGCTTCAGGACACCTGCTGTAGGGGTGGCCAAGGCGCAGGCACAGGTTGCACCTGATCTTCCTGGTACAGTCCTTAGCCATATGACCCTGACCCCGACACACTGAACACATCAAGGCTGAACAGGAGGAGCTCAAGTGCCCCTTTTCTCCACAGCGGTGACACAGCTTCGGCTGACCAGGGTAGAAAACTGTCATCCTATACCTCCCTATGAAAGCTGAGGAGGGCAGGTGACGGACAACATTCCCATCCCTGGCCAACCTGACTGTTACCGACCATCCCCCAGTCCAGATGTTACGCTCATCATGGATTTTATTAGGTTTGGTCAAAACCTCCCCATAGTTCCTTAACAAGACCTCTAGATCCCGAGCAGGAACACTCTCATTGGTCAGGATAATGGTAATTTTTTTTACTGTTGACCTCTGAGAAACCGCAACTGGGACCAGACCTTCCCATTCAGGTCTTGACCTGCACCGAGCCTCATATCGCTCCCAGAACAGGTCAAGACCCTCTGGCCTGGTGAAACTAACCGTATAGTCCCTTGTCCCAGCTACGTGTATAAAGGCATACAGGTCATTTGCACCAAAACCCATCTCCAATATCATATCTACCACCGCACGCCGTGCTGGAGGGATGGCACCACCTTCCCATTTCAGAATAACTACATTCCGTCTGGGACCCCCAGCAGAAGCCAGAGACCCAAGACCAGATCCTGGGGCGCTCAAAGTGGCAGCTTGTAGGGGAAAACCCCGCTTGGGAGCGGGACTACCAGGAGCAGAGTGTGCCACCTCTGCAAATGTAGGTTTCTCAGGGCCAGGGGCCCACACTGAAGTCACATTAGTCTGCACATTATCTGCATGAACAGAGTTGGTAGGATTGTCCATCACACGTGTACTGGGACCATTGTTCATCACACCTGAACTGGGAGGATTTTTTTCAGCCACACACACATTCCCATCAGCAATAGTCACAGTTGCTGCAATACCAGTTGTCTCCTGATGCTGCACTGTAGAGCCCTCAGCAGCAGTGGGGCAAACAGCTTTGGACTCAGTCAAAGAAAGGTTAATGGGCTCTTCTGACACTTGCAGTTCATTTACAGAAATGACATTTTTTAAATGCAAACCTTGCTGCATTGCAGCCTCAGCAGGCACAACATTGTCATTAGGCACATTATCAGTCATGGTGCTAGATGGCACAAAAACAGTCTTATCCACAACATGGGACTTAGCAGGCTTTACTTTATCAGGCACATCATCAGTAATGTCTTCCTCGTTAAACACCATCTGATCCCCCCGCATAGGAGACTCCATTACCTGGATGGCCCTTAGCATGCCTCCTGAGTCCTGGGAAGGCCTGGGGCTTCTTACCTCTCCCTGGGGGGGCAGGGGGTCAGAACTGGGGGTCTCCTCCTCCTCCACCTTTGTCACCCTTCCAAACCTCTTGTCGTTGCAAAACTTCTCTTTAAAGGGCCCATCTCTGCCTTCCATCATGGCCACGATGGTTTCCTGATGATCCACACGGACCTTGGCCAGCTGGATTTCCGGATCCATGGATCCCCGTTTCTGGCTATGTAAGCCCTCACGTTGCCTTCGCAGGCGCTTCAACTCCGCTCTCAGCTTGTACAGCTTGTCCCTCTCCCTGTTCAGGACCTTAATCCCGGCCACCACTCGCTCCCGAATGGCCTCCGAGCCTTCATCCTCACCAGGGGTAGAGAGATCAGCTTGTGCAGAGGCAGGCAGTTCACCTGATGGCCCAGGAGATGGCTGGGAGCCTCCAGCAGGAGACGCCCTGCTGGCCTCCATGGCCTCCCCAGAAAGGGGGCCAGGGAGCTGGGATAGATTTCACCACCACTCCCCTCTCACAGAGCAGCTTCAGAGGCACCTTCCTCCTGACACACCTGTGCTCCAATGATGGGCGGGACACTATTCCTCCCACTGACACCAATGATGAGACACTATTCCTCCAACTGACACCAATGATGGGACACTATTCCTCCCACTGACACCAATGATGGGGCACTATTCCTCCCACTGACACCAATGATGGGGCACTATTCCTCCCACTGACACCAATGATGGAACACTATTCCACCCACTGACACCAATGATGGGACACTATTCCACCCACTGACACCAATGATGAGACAATATTTCTCCGACTGGCACCAATGATGAGGGTCAATTCCTCCCACTGATACCAACAAACAGGCACTATTCTTTCCACTGACACCAAAGATGGGGGACTGACAGCATTTTCTACTCCCACTGGTCACTGTCCGGCCCCCCCCCTAAAATCTAAGGGGCAGTAAACTGGCCCTTTGTTTCAAAAGTTTAGAGACCCCCTGATCTAGCTGATGATGTCTTCCTATCACCCAGGTACTGCATGAAGTCAAAGATGAAAAGCTGGCAACTCGTTATCCAGAAAGCAAATGAATAATGAATTTCATTTGCTTTCTGGATGATGATTTGCCGGCTATACATCTTCGTAGGTGTGATGGTCAGGTGTCCACAACTGATTGGCTATATTGAGAATTTCATGGGATCGGTTCCTCTGCAAAATTGTACCATAGTTCCTAAACAATGTAATGTATATGTTGGGGGTTGGGGGGTGCTGTTGATTTAAAGCAAGTAAAAGTGAACAAGATTCTGTGTTTTTTTGTTGTTTTTTCTTTGTTTTGTTTTTTGCATTCAGTCATCCCCAGCTGAAGATCAGGATTTTTGGGATTCTTCTAATTGGATGAAGTTAATTTGCTTAGGTGATCCTTAACCCCTGCTGTGATCCGGGAGGGGGATGATCTCTTTGGATGAGGTTGGAGGAACAGAGAAGGGTATTTGCCTCTAATAGAGCTGATTAGGTTTAGCTGCTTAATCCTTTTCTCCTGAGAATCCCATTCTGAAAGGCGAGCGCAACAGAGAGGCCTAAACCCACTCTGATCTCCAGCAAGTCCCATCTTCCCCCATTCACCAGCAGCCTTTCAACTTTTGGATGTCCCATCAGCTGATATGCATTAGAAGTGCTCCTAGATATCAAGGGGGCCTGCAACCATGATCCAAGTGACCTTAGGCTAGGGGAGGGCTGGTAGCCTTAGGCCTGGGGGGGGGGCAAGTCCAGTCAAGTGGCCCACTGAACCGCCGAATCAGCTCACCATCCATGGCCCACCTGGTTTTTCAATGCAGCCTCACCAGTGCCCATCAGTGCAGCCAACTCCAGTGCCCATCAATGAAGCCTGATCACTGGGGCAGGTTACATGGGGTGAATGGTGGGGGGTCAGCTAGGGGTGTCAGGGTCTCTCACCTCAGCGATCTCAGCTCAGCAGGTCCTTGCACGAAACGGTCTCCTGGGGGGGGTAACGCTCCTGATCCTGGGGTCAAGTTGCAGCCAGCGCCCAGCCCTGCAGCCCTGCGTTCCAACTAGGGTGACACATGTCCCGGATTGCCCGGGACAGTCCCGCATTTTGCAGGTCTGTCCCCGGGACATTCATTCCAGGACAATACAGTGTCCCGGAATGAAACTGACACAGCCACCCCTGGGCCAATCTGATGCCCCCAAAAAAGGCCGCCACATCACCGCTTTACTCATTGACAGTACTTGTCCTGGCCGGGAATGTCTGGAGGAGCACAATCCCTGCCCCCTGCTTGTGATTGGAGAAATCATAAATCCCGCCTCTTGTGTCCAATCACTGTGCTGTGATTCGTTATAGCACAAGCTGATTTTTGGGAAGGGAGGGTGTCCCTGAATGGTAGTTTGGAAATGTGGCCACCCTAGTTCCAACTCCCTGGCACGCCCTGCCTCTGCCTGCTTCCAAGAATACGGTCCCGGGGAGTTGTAGTTTGCTCTGCGCTGCTGTGTTTTCCACCCACCGGAAGCTTGAGTGCGGACTACAACTCCCGGAATGCAACAGCTAGTGGTCGCCCACCAAGGCCATGCCCCCGGCCCGACTTCCTAGACCAGAATAAAAAAGAAAATGGTAGCCAACAGCGGCTGCCGTACATAAGTTAGGGCGGCCTGGGAGGCAATTGCCACCCTGCCCCCTGGCCCAGCCCTCCCCTGCCTTAGGCACTCCAGTCTGTTTACATAAATGGTGTTCCTGTTTAAAGCGGAACTATACTTAGTGGAACATAAAGCGGAACATATATTATACTATATTAGGTCTCTTCTGCAATAAAACCTTCGTATCCGCCACCCTCTTACACCAGAGGCGCCTCTAGGGCTTTGTGAGGCCTTAGGCAAAACTTGACATGGGGCCCCACTCACGCCCATGATGGGAAAAATAATTCAAGAACAAGATCCTCTTCCCTACAACCCTGGCCGGTGGTTGTGGGGGTCTGTGGGCAGGGGGCTTATCAGAATCTGGAAGCCCCCTTTAACAAGGCTGCCCCCAGATCCTGCTCTTTAATAACTAAGGGGCGGGGGCCACCCGGTGATGTTACCTGGTGAACCCGCCCCCTGGTGACGACATTGACTAAGGGCATGCTGGGTCATTGACGTCACAAGGGGTGGTGTCACCGATATTCACTGGTTGTTAGGGATGCTGGCGGTCC
Organism: Rana muscosa; assembly: GCA_029206835.1. Taxonomy (NCBI): domain Eukaryota; kingdom Metazoa; phylum Chordata; class Amphibia; order Anura; family Ranidae; genus Rana; species Rana muscosa. Next base: position 321,529,589 of record CM055122.1, read on the forward strand.
CCCCACTCCTCTGAGTCGGGGCTCATAACGCTGCCTGAGCACAGCCGCGTTAAGGTCCCCTGTCGCTCAAAATTGGGGTAATGCATTGGGCAAGTTAGGCGGCCGCGAGGCCCCTGTGAGTGTGAGGCCTTAGGCGACCGCCTAATTTGCCTAAGTAAAGAGCCGACTCTGCTCTTACCCAATCTTTTTGGGACTTCTCGGCATTCCTCTGTGCCAAGGTAAATCAATGTATATACGCTGTGACAGCAGGAAGGTAAAGTCACCTGGTTGCATCCAGGGGGGTAGATATATTTCGCCCAGATTCAGGCTTTACGCCGACTTATACAACTAGGTGGAGAGTTGTATAAGCCCAGCTGGGGCTAGTGGGCTCATGGATGACTCATACCTCTAGGGAGAGTGTGGGGCATCGTGCAGTGAGGGAGTTGATGAGACCAGCTGAAGCTTGTCAGCTCATTTAGGCCTCTATAAGAACTCCCAGCTTCATTAGGGGTTAGCTCATGCCTGGAAGCAGACCTGTGTGGACTTCCTGGAGAGAGTGAACCCTTGTGCGGTGAGACAAAGCCTGTGTGGCTATTTGCTTGGACATTTAAAACCAGGGACTTAGGGACTAGGACAGCACTAGGCTGATCCCAGTTGTTAGTTAGGAAACCTGTATGTTTAGTCAGAGGTCAAATTGACCAGGATTTATTTTGTTTATGTTTCTTTTGCTTTGCTGTGTTTTTGTCACTGTAAATAGAAAATAAACCGCACCTTTTTGATTTTGAAAACCACAACCTCCGTCTGCTGGGCCTGTTTTTGTGTGGGGAGCCCATCCCGGGGGTCACACACACCCGCTTCCGAGCTAACCCCCTCACAGTTGGTGGAGAACCAGTGGCAGTTTTTTTTAAGCCAGCATGGAGGAGATACTGAAACAGCTGGCTCTAGCAAATGCCAATCAACAGCAGACAAATGCAGGTTTGCAAAAGAGCCTTGCAGCTCATCAACAGAGCCTTGCAGCTCAACAACAGAACTTCGCAGCCCAGCAGCAAGCTCATCAACAGAGCCTTGCAGCCCAGCAGCAGACAAACGCAACTTTGCAACAGAGTCTGGAGGCTCAGCAACAAGCCCAGCAGCAATCTGAGGCCCGCTTCATAGACCTGTTGCAGAAGCAAGAGCAGAGACTACAACAACAGATGGAAGCAGTAATGCAGCAACGTCCGCAGACCAGTGAGGAAAGCCGTCCCACTAATACCGCGTCCTTTGGGGTGAGTCGTTTATTGACAAAAATGACTGGAGAGGATGATCCAGAGGTATTTTTGACCACATTTGAAAGGACTGCTGAAAGAGAAAAGTGGCCTGAGGAGCAGTGGGCTGGACTAGTGGCTCCTCTATTAACTGGTGAATCGCAGAACGCTTACTATGACCTAGAGCCTAACCAAGCAAAAGACTATGTGATGCTAAAAGCTGAAATATTGGCAAGGCTGGGTGTCACCCTGGCTGTCCGGGCTCAGCGTGTGCATAACTGGACTTTCCAGCTTGGAAAACCCCCCAGGTCTCAAATGTATGATCTCATTCACCTGAGCAGAAAGTGGCTACAGCCAGAGACTTTGTCCGCACCAAAGATTGTGGAACGTGTTGTAATGGATCGGTTTTTGAGAGCTCTTCCTACTGCCATCCAAAAGTGGGTAAGCCATGGAGACCCAGAGACGGCCGATGGTCTTGTGGATCGTGTGGAGAAATACTTGGCTACAGAGAACCTGACGGTCTCTTCCAGAGACACTCGGACTTTCCACCCTAAGACCAGACCATCCCCAGGGGCGGATAAGATGATTCCAAGGGGTAAGGGTGGAGAGAGTGAGAGGGTGGGAGCTCTACCCCAAGTTTGGTGAGAACAGCCTGGGAAATCAGCGGCTCAAGAGGCGGCAAGAAGGATCGTTTGCTACCGCTGCCGGCAAGCGGGACATATTGCAGCAAATTGCCCGGTTGTGGAGGAACCCATGCAGTGTGACTTTCTGACGGGCAGACGTCAGTCGCTGTGTGCGACAGTCGCATGCACTGCCATTCGAGGAACTGAGAAACATTTATGCAAAATGTGTGTTAATGGTAGAAATGTTGTGGTATTGCTGGATTCAGGTAGCCTTGTGACCCTAATAAAGGCTGAGTTAGTTAAAACAGAGGTCTCTGGGAATAGCAAGGTAGCTGTTATTTGTGTGCATGGGGACACCCGAGAGTATCCAGTGACTACAGTGTGTTTCGAGACCCCCAAAGGTACCCTCTCTCATCCAGTGGGCTTAGTATCTCAGTTACCGCATGACGCCATTGTGGGAAGGGATTTTCCGAAGTTCTGGGAACTGTGGGATGATCCTGAGCCCCCCACTGGTGCCCCTATGTACCAGGAATGTGATAGCCAGAACTCCCCTGAGAGTGGTGAGGACTCTCCGGAATTTCCCTTGTCAGTATTGGCAGGGGAGACTCAAGAAACTGGAGAGGAGCCCACCTCCTCAGACGAAAACCTACCGTCTGTGGAGTTTTCTGATCTTGAGGTTCACAGGGAAAACTTTGCCACAGAACAGTTGAAAGACCCCGCCCTAATAAAGGCACGGGAAAACGTAGTGAAAATAGATGGCGAGTTAGTGAACCCAGATAATACCTGCACTTACCCATACTTCAGCGTAGAGAAGGACCTACTGTATCGGGTGGCAAAAAGGGCAGAAGAAACCGTTGAGCAGCTTGTGGTGCCCAAACCGTACAGGAAGTTGGTGTTGGAGTTGGCCCATGGGCACATTCTTGGAGGTCATCTGGGGACAGAGAAAACCCGAGAGAGGGTATTACAGAGATTCTATTGGCCGGGGGTGATGAAGGACATAGAAAATTATTGTTCCTCCTGCCCTGTGTGTCAGAGGTCGGCCCCGATGCCACATTTCCGTAGCCCGCTGGTCCCTCTACCCATCATTGAGGTCCCGTTTGAGAGGATCGCCATGGATTTGGTAGGTCCTATAATCAAGTCCGCTAGGGGGCACCAGTACATATTAGTTATAATGGACTATGCCACCCGTTATCCAGAAGCGATCCCTCTCCGAAATACCTCGGCCAAAACCATAGCCAAAGAGCTATCTCTTGTGTTTAGCCGGGTGGGTATTTGTAAAGAACTGCTTACGGACCAAGGTACACCCTTTATGTCCCGGGTTATGAAGGAGCTATGTAAATTGTTCAAAGTGACGCAATTACGTACATCTGTGTATCACCCCCAAACCGAGGGGCTGGTTGAAAGATTCAACAAAACCCTAAAACAAATGTTGAAGAAAGTTGTGAATAGAGATGGAAAGGATTGGGACTGTCTACTTCCTTATCTGATGTTTGCTATTAGGGAGGTGCCCCAATCCTCTACGGGATTCTCCCCCTTTGAGTTACTGTATGGGAGACACCCAAGAGGGCTGTTGGATATTGCCAAGGAAACTTGGGAAAGTGAGAGTTCTCCCCACAGGAGTGTGATTGAGCATGTCGCCCTGATGCAAGACCGAATTGCACAGGTAATGCCCATCGTGAAGGAACATTTGGCCCAAGCGCAGTTAGCACAGCAGAGAGTGTACAACCGTGGAGCCAAGACCCGTACCTTTTCCCCGGGGGATAGGATACTGGTACTGGTCCCTACGGTTGAAAGTAAATTCCTTGCCAAATGGCAAGGCCCCTACGAGATAATGGAAAAAGTGAGCGAAGTGAATTACAAGGTCAGACAACCAGGAAGGCGAAAGCCCGAACAGATCTATCACGTTAATCTGTTGAAAGCCTGGAGGGATAGAGAGTCCCTAGTCGCAGACACTTGGTCACCAGCTCAAACTGGTTGCGTGATTCCTGAGGTTGGAATCGCAGCCACCTTGTCACAACCCCAACAACAGGAGGTTAAGGAGTTTGTGCTTCGCAACAAGGAGGTATTCTCTGAGCTGCCGGGACAAACATCTGGGGTAGAGCATGACATTATTACCCCGCCCGGTGAAAGGGTGAAGTTAAAACCCTATTGGATCCCAGAGGCCCGACGGGAGGCAATACGGGAGGAAGTACAGAAAATGCTGAACTTAGGGGTGATAGAGGAGTCCCAAAGTGATTGGTCTAGTCCCATTGTGTTGGTGCCTAAACCGGATGGGAGCTGGCGATTTTGTAACGATTTTCGTCAGTTGAACAAAGTTACAAAATTTGACACCTACCCCATGCCACGTATAGATGAGTTGATCGACCGGCTGGGAACAGCCCGATACATGACGACTCTTGACCTCACAAAAGGGTATTGGCAAATCCCCCTGGCCAAGTCGGCCAAAGAGAAAAACGCATTTGTAACCCCAGACGGGGCGTTCCAATATAAAAGAATGCCGTTCGGGTTACAGAATGCGCCGGCCACATTCCAGCGGAAAATGGACCAGATGCTGAGGCCCCATCGGAAGTATGCTGCGGCTTACCTGGATGACGTAATTGTCCATAGCACAGATTGGGCCTCACATCTGCCAAAAGTGCAAGCAGTCCTGGACTCTGTTCGGGAAGCGGGGTTTACGGCTAACCCCAAGAAGTGTACCATTGGGCAGGAGGAGGCCAAATATCTTGGGTACACCATTGGGAGGGGAGTAATAAAACCCCAACTCAACAAAGTCGAGGCCATCCAGAGTTGGCCATGTCCCAACAGCAAGAAGCAGGTACGAGCCTTTCTGGGAATCGCTGGGTATTATCGGCGATTCATTCCCCACTTTGCTTCTAAGGCTGTGCCCCTAACCAACCTGACGAAGGGGAAAGGGTCGGTCATGATTAAATGGACCCCCGAGGCTGAGGCAGCATTCCAATTCTTGAAACAAGCCTTATGTAGCCAGCCAGTGTTGTACTCACCCGACTTCTCTAAAGACTTTGTCGTACAAAGTGATGCGTCAGATGTGGGGTTAGGAGCAGTATTGTCCCAGGTCTGGAACGGGGAAGAGCACCCAGTCATTTACCTCAGCAGGAAGTTGAAGTCCCATGAGGTAAATTACGCCACCGTTGAAAAGGAGTGTTTAGCGGTGAAGTGGGCTCTAGATTCCCTTCGGTACTACCTGCTAGGTAGGCACTTTGACATGGTTACGGATCACGCTCCGTTAAAGTGGATGGCTCAAAACAAGGAAACAAATAGAAGAGTGAATAGGTGGTTCCTGGCCCTCCAGGAATTCAACTTCACAGTAAAGCATCGCCCTGGCGTTCAAATGGGGAATGTGGATGCTTTGTCTCGAGTACATGAATGCCTGATTGCTGGTGTTCCAACCCCGAGGTTAAAACAAGAGGGGGGGTATGTGACAGCAGGAAGGTAAAGTCACCTGGTTGCATCCAGGGGGGTAGATATATTTCGCCCAGATTCAGGCTTTACGCCGACTTATACAACTAGGTGGAGAGTTGTATAAGCCCAGCTGAGGATAGTGGGCTCATGGATGACTCATACCTCTAGGGAGAGTGTGGGGCGTCGTGCAGACAGGGAGTTGATGAGACCAGCTGAAGCTTGTCAGCTCATTTAGGCCTCTATAAGAACTCCCAGCTTCATTAGGGGTTAGCTCATGCCTGGAACCAGACCTGTGTGGACTGTCTAGGGAGAGTGAACCCCTGTGCGGTGAGACAAAGCCTGTGTGGCTATTTGCTTGGACATTTAAAACCAGGGACTTAGGGACTAGGACAGCACTAGGCTGATCCCAGTTGTTAGTTAGGAAACCTGTATGTTTAGTCAGAGGTCAAATTGACCAGGATTTATTTTGTTTATGTTTCTTTTGCTTTGCTGTGTTTTTGTCACTGTAAATAGAAAATAAACCACACCTTTTTGATTTTGAAAACCACAACCTCCGTCTGCTGGGCCTGTTTTTGTGTGGGGAGCCCATCCCGGGGGTCACACACACCCGCTGCCGAGCTAACCCCCTCACAACGCATACGTGGGAGTTACAGCATCCTGGCCTGGCCAACCAAGATAATTTCAAACCCAGAAGAAGACCAGGTGAAGATGTTGGTGGAAGTAAGAGCAGGTGAGTATAGTTCATCTTTAAAGTAGATTTAGACCCAAGCACTAACATCTCATATAAGCAGATGCAAACCATAACTGAAGTTTTAAACCTTTTTTTTTCTGACCCTTTGGTTCTCAGTGCTGTCACTTTGTAGCCCCTTCCTATCTACATGCACTCCCAATGATGGTTGCATGGCATTTCTCAGGACAGCTTTCTCAATGGTGACAACATGTAGGCGCATGTTGCACTCCCCACTGCAGATGGCGCTCAACGAAAGCAGAAGGGAAAGGAAGCCATGGGGAAATCTATGACTTCCTGTGGTCAACAGGGGAACAGCTGTCTGATGGACTCTGGTGCATCTGTGACCTCAGCGGCCATCTTGGGTCAGGGCAGTGTCTATTTAAGACATTTCTGGCTCAGGGAAAGTGCTCAGAGTTAGGGAAAGGTTCCGGAGGAGTAGGGAAAAAGCATGGACTTCTCCCTTCCTCGGTTCTAGGAAACCCCTCAGCTGGGTGTGAACGGCCAGGCCGCATTCCCACTCCTCATTGCCGGCATCAGTTTAAGATACGCTCCTCTGCTACAGCTTTGTAAGTGGCTCCAAACGGCTGTGCCTACCCACAGGGCCTGATTGTGCATTGTTGGGACTTTTCTAATACAGTGTTCTCATTTACCTCCTCTATGTGTTCTCTGCTCGCTGACACACCATGCTGCACCCTGCTCTCATCAGGTGGGCCACTGTGACAGGGTTACCTTTCAGGAGAACAATTGGGAGACATGGACCCCTCTCTATTGAAAGAAGAGCCTTGTAATCCCATCTTGAAGGTCTTTTCTCAGGCACTTCCTGTTACGGGGTCACCACTGCACTCCTGTGTTGTCACTTTTCACATGGTCCTCTGGTGGAGACTACAAACAGCTATGTTGGGGTACTATTTCTCCCATTGACACCAATGACAGGGTACTATTTCTCCCACTAATATCAATGATGAGACACTATTCCTCCCACTTACACCAGTGATGGGGCACTATCCCTCCCAATGACAACGACAATGGGACAATATTTCTCCCATTGTCACCAATAATGGGGCACTATTCATCCCATGGACACCAATGATGGGGCTCTATTCCTCCCACTGACACCAATGATGGGGCACTATTCCTCCCACTGATAACAATGATTAAGCACTATTCCTCCCACTGATACCAATGATGGGACACTATCCCCCCCAATGACACCAACGATGGGGCACTATTTCCTCTATTGACACCAATGATGGGGCAATATTCCTCCCACTGATACCAATGATGGGACACTATTCCTTCCACTGATATCAATGATGGGGCTCTATTTCTCCCACTGATACCAATGGTGGGGCACTATTCCTCCCACTGACATCAATGATTGAGCACTATTCCTCTCAATGACACCAACAATGGGGCACTATTTCTCCCATTGACACCAATGATGGGGCACTATTCCTCTCCCTGATACCAATGATGGAGCTATATTCCTCAGATTAACACCAATTATGGGGCTCTATTCCTCCCACTGACACCAATGATGGGGCACTATTTCTTCCACTTATACCAATGATGGGGCACTATTGTTCTCTCTGACACCAATCATGGGACACTATTCCTCCCACTAAAACCAATGATTGGACACTATTCCTCCCACTGACACCAATGATGGGGCACTATTTCTCCCACTGATACAAATGATGGGGCACTATTCCTTCCACTGATACCAATAATGGGACACTATCTCTCTCAATGACACCAACAATGGGGCACTATTTCTCCCATTGACACCAATGATGGGGCACTATACCTTCCACTGATACCAATTATGGGGCATTATTCCTCCCACTGACACCAATAATGGAGCACTATTCTTTCCATTGACACCAATGATGGGACACTATTCTTCCCACTGACACCAATGATGGGGCACTATTCCTCTTACTGACACCAACAATGGGGCACTATTCCTCCCACTGATACCAATGTTGGGACACTATTCCTCTCATGATACCAAAGATGAGGCATTTTTTACTCCCACTGGCCATGCTCTGGCCGTCCTATGGTGTGAAGGACAGTAAACTGGCCCTTAGTAAGTTTGGAGATCCCTGGCCTAGAGCAATGATGATGTGAAGCTGGTGCTGGAGCCAGTGCATGTAGATAGGTAGTTGCCGAAAGAGTCCGAAGGACATCAGAAGTGCAAAATTATGAAAAATAAATAAAAGCATTATTCATTAAAAAGAGCACTGTTTATGATACACAGTGCAAATGAAATGTCATTCATTTGGAGTTCTACTTTAATGCAGGCCAGGTGGTGGATGAAGATAATCGTTGATGGGAAATGCAACTGGTACAATTTTTCGAAACTGTTTGATCAACTTTCCCGCTTGATGGCCAGCATCAATTTGGAGACCTTAATGCCGCGTACACACGACCGTTTTTAATGTCTTTGAAAAAAACTGCATTTTTCTCGATGTGATTCTTCTCAAGCCTGCCTTGCCTACACACTATCGTGGAAAAAAATGCTTGAGCAAAGCGCGGTGACGTACAACACGTACGACGGCACTATAAAGGGGAAGTTCCATTCAGATGGCGCCACCCTTCATGTTAGTAAAGTTTGTTGAGCGACGATTCGCGCTTTTCAGCCTCGTCCTTTTCAGTCCGTTACAGCGTGACGAATGTGCTATCTCCATTACGAGTTTTACCAGAACGAGCGCTCCCGTCTCATACTTGATTCTGAGCATGCGCATTTTTTTCCATGTCGTTAAAGCCCACACATGGCCGTTTTTCATGACGAGAAAAACGACGATGTAAAAAACGACGTGAAAAATTAGAGCATGTTCCAATTTTTTCATGGCCGTTTTTCACATCGTGAAAAATGCTCTGGAGCCCACGTACGATCGTTTTTAATGACCATTTTAAAAAATGGCATTTTTCTCGTCATGAAAAACGGTCGTGTGTACACGACATTAGACTTGAAACATACAGTGGGGATCGAAAGTTTGGGCACCCCAGGTAAAAATGTGTATTAATGTGCATAACGAAGCCAAGGAAAGATGGAAAAATCTCCAAATGGCATCAAATTACAGATTAGACATTCTTATAATATGCCAAAAAAAGTTAGATTTTATTTCCATCATTTACACTTTCAAAATTACAGAAAACAATAAAATGGCGTCTGCAAAAGTTTGGGCACCCTGCAGAATTTATAGCAGGGATATGCAATTAGCGGACCTCCAGCTGTTGCCAAACTACAAGTCCCATGAGGCATAGTGAGACTCTGACAGCAGCAAGCATGACACCCAGAGGCAGAGGCATGATGGGACTTGTAGTTTTGCAACAGCTGGAGGTCCACTAATTGCATATCCATGATTTATAGCATGCACTGCCCCCTTTGCAAAGCTGAGACCTGCCAGTGTCATGGATTGTTCTCAATCATCATCTGGGAAGACCAGGTGATGTCAATCTCAAAGGTTTTAAATGGCCAGACTCATCTGACCTTGCCCCAACAATCAGCACCATGGGTTCTTCTAAGCAGTTGTCTAGAAAACTGAAACTGAAAATAGTTGACGCTCACAAAGCTGGAGAAGTCTATAAGAAGATAGCAAAGCGTTTTCAGATGTCAATATCCTCTGTTCGGAATGTAATTAAGAAATGGCAGTCATCAGGAACAGTGGAAGTTAAAGCAAGATCTGGAAGACCAAGAAAAATATCAGACAGAACAGCTTGCAGGATTGTGATAAAAGCAATTCAAAACCCACGTTTGACTGCACGATCCCTCCAGAAAGATCTGGCAGACACTGGAGTTGTGGTACACTATTCCACTATAAAGAGATACTTGTACAAATATGGTCTTCATGGAAGAGTCATCAGAAGAAAACCTCTTCTACGTCCTCACCACAAAAATCAGCGTTTGAACTTTGCAAATGAACATATAGACAAGCCTGAGGCATTTTGGAAACAAGTTCTGTGGACCGATGAGGTTAAAATAGAACTTTTTGGCCGGAATGAGCAAAGGTACGTTTGGAGAAGAAAGGGCACAGAATTTAATGAAAAGAACCTCTGTCCAACTGTGAAGCATGGGGGTGGATCAATCATGCTTTGGGGTTGTATTGCAGCCAGTGGCACAGGGAACATTTCACGAGTAGAAGGAAAAATGGATTCAATAAAATTTCAGAAAATTTTGGATGGTAACTTGATGCCATCTGTGAAAAAGCTGAAGTTAAAGAGAAGATGGCTTCTACAAATGGATAATGATCCTAAACACACCTCAAAATCCACGGGGGATTACATCAAGAGGCATAAACTGAAGGTTTTGCCATGGCCTTCACAATCTCCTGACCTCAAGATTATTGAAAACCTATGGATAGACCTTAAAAGAGCAGTGCGTGACAGACAGCCCAAAAATCTCAAAGAACTGGAAGACTTTTGTAAAGAAGAATGGGCAAAGATACCTCAAACAAGAATTGAAAGACTCTTGGCTGGCTACAAAAAGCGATTACAAGCTGTGATACTTGCCAAAGTGGGCAGTACAAGATATTAACTCTGCAGGGTGCCCAAACTTTTGCAGATGCCATTTTTTTGTTTTCTGTAATTTTGAAAGTGTAAATGATGGAAATAAAATCTAACTTTTTTTGGCATATTATAAGAATGTCTACTCTGTAATTTGATGCCATTTGGAGATTTTTCCATCTTTCCTTGGCTTCGTTATGCACATTATTACACGTTTTTACCTGGGGTGCCCAAACTTTCGATCCCCACTGTACACCTGATTCAGCTAATAATAGCTGGATGAGCTGATTGTTGAATGTATAAGCAGATTACGGGGCATCCTGGTTGCTCAACGCATCTCAAGATGGTCATTGTAGATAAAATAAAGAATGAAGCACAGACATATGTACATATCTTAAAATTAAAAACTAGGACATATTATACGCTGACTAGACATGTGCACACTAAAATATTTCGTTTTGGAATTTCGTTTTTGTCCGAAAAATAAATTTATTTAGTTACTTCCGAAATTTGTTTTTATTTATTTTGTTTTTCGTTAGAAATTGCATTTGTCCGAAAATCTGAATTAATTAAAGGTCGAATCTGTCATTGAAGGCTTATGGTGTCTGTCGAATGTTCAAAGAAGATTCGACGGAGCAGCGAAACTGTACGACGCCGCAATCGTACATTTCTGGTCGAATGTTTGGCCTACAAGCTATAGTAGAATTCTAATGTTGTATGACTAGTAATAATTATATTTATTAATTACTATTACTAGTCAACCAACATTAGAATTCTTCTATAGCCTATGGGCCGAGCATTTGACCGAAAATGTACGATTGCAGCGTCGTACAGTTTAGCTGCACCGTCGAATCTTCTAAGACTACATTCACACCTGAGCGTAGCGCTTCGAGGGTTTTTAACGACGTTTTTACCGGCGTTTTGTCGCGCGAATTTGTGCCCGTCGAAACGCTCATTGTCGCGCTAAACGCATGAATCGAGCGTTTCCATTACATTCTATGACTCCTAAAATGCCCAAATCTGCCCGATTCGCGCAAATTGAAAAGGGTCCGGAACTTGTTTGAGCTTCAGGCGTTCGGCTTCAGGCATTTTGGAGTGGAGATGTGAACCATCTCCATAGAGAATAATGTTTTTTTTCCCCCTCTAGCGTTTTGTAGCTTCAGGCTTCAGGCTACAAAACGCTCAGGTGTGAATGCAGCCTAACTTTCGACAGACACCATAAGCCTTCAATGACAGATTCAACGTTTGTATGTTTTTCGATGCTTCGTTGAATCTTCGTCGTTCACGTTGAATTGTCAAGTTAGTTCTATCTATTTTACTGCTCCTCCTCTTTGGTTACAATCAGCCAATAACATTCATCATCATCATCATTATTTTTATTTTACTTCCCCACCCAATTCCAGCAGCAATCTTTTCTCTCTATGTCGAATCTTTTCTCTCTATGTAGAATAATCTTGGACTAATAGAGTTAAAGTGGAGCTCCACCCTAAATTTCAACTTCTGTTCATCGGAACCCTCCCCCCCTCCGGTGTCACAATTGACACCTTTCAGGGGGGGGGGGTGCAGATACCTGTCTAAGACAGGTATTTTCACCCACATCCGGGAGTCCTCTCTGCGGGAAATCTGCGGGAAGCACATCACTTCCCGCAGAATACCCATAGTGTTCTGGGAGACACTCGGCTCCCAGAACACAGGAGGACCAATCAGAACGGTGCAGCGCGACTCGCGCATGCGCCGTAGGGAACCGGGCAGCGAAGCCGCAAGGCTTCACTTCCTGGTTCCCTCACCGAGGATGGCGGTGGGGGCAGCAGAGTGACGAGCGATCGCTCGTCCTCTGCTGCGGACGTCGCTGGACTCCAGGACAGGTAAGTGTCCAAATATTAAAAGTCAGCAGCTGCTGTAGCTGTAGCTGCTGGCTTTTAATTATTTTTTTTTTGGCGGAGCTCCGCTTTAAGGTTAGGCACATTCAACCACAGGTTCGATAGACACAGATTGTTATTGTCAGCGTCACGTCAAATCTCCTATCTATATCCAACTGTTGTCGCAACGAAAACGAAAATAAAGCATTTGTTTATGTCGGATCTTTCGGTTTTCGGATTCTGTGCTTTCGTTTTCGTTTGTTAAAATGATAACGAAAATACCTGAAATTCGGACGAAAATGCATTCTGACGAAAACGAATGCACATGTCTAACGCTGACCCAGGCTGCACAAATGTGCCCTAATTTGGTCATGTCAGGATCAAACCACTCCTAATTTTGATAATCTACATTCCTCGTTTGACTTGTTGGATTGCCTTTTGGTTGAGTCAGAATTTTAATGACCTTGTACTCTTCATGACCTTTTGGAATTTAGTGAATTCCTAGTCTTTCCTATGCAGGTTTTAGTGCGGTCAACTTCCCGGCATAATGTAGCACTATTGATAGCCACCATAGCAAAATTTGGAGACGCATGGCTATTCAGCCACCCAATAGCTACATTACGAATGTCCCAGACTCACCTACGTACCAAAACCTGTCTCAGGCAAATTCATCTCATGGTGCAGTTTGGTCTTTGGATGTTCAACATGATAGGTGCAAGTCACTTTGCTTTAGGATTTTAGAGATTTTATTTCTCTAGTGCAGCCATTCTCAACCAGAGTTCCCCCAAAAGTTGCTAATAGTTTCTTCAATTGATTGACCTCCAATTCAGTGCTTGTAAAGATCCAGAGCCAGTTCCACTTAGAGACAGCTGCATGACACCAATGATTTTTTGTATGTAAAAATGGCATTCTGACCACCATTATACAGACATTATTCCTACTGGCTTCCAATGTAAGGGTATTCTTCCTCCTGGCCACCAATGTCAGGAGCATTCTTCCTACTCGCCAGTCGCCACCAATGTCAGGAGCATTCTTCCCACTGATCACCAATGTAAGGGGCATTCTTCCTACTGGCCACCAATGTAAGGGGCATTCTTCCTCCTCGCCACCAATGTCAGGAGCATTCTTCCCACTGATCACCAATGTAAGGGGCATCCTTCCTACTGGCCACCAATGTAAGGGGCATTCTTCCTACTGGCCACCAATGTAAGGGGCATTCTTCCTACTGGCCCCCAATGTGAGGGGCATTCTTCCTACTCGCCACCAATGTCAGGAGCATTCTTCCTACTCGCCACCAATGTCAGGAGCATTCTTCCTACTCGCCACCAATTTCAAGAGCATTCTTCCTACTGGCCACCAATGTAAGGGGCATTCTTCCTACTGGCCACCAATGTCAGGAGCATTCTTCCTACTGGCCACCAATGTAAGGGGCATTCTTCCTACTCGCCACCAATGTCAGGAGCATTCTTCCTACTCGCCACCAATGTCAGGAGCATTCTTCCTACTGGCCACCAATGTAAGGGGCATTCTTCCTACTGGCCACCAATGTCAGGAGCATTCTTCCTACTGGCCACCAATGTAAGGGGCATTCTTCCTACTGGCCACCAATGTCAGGAGCATTCTTCCTACTGGCCATCAATGTAAGGGGCATTCTTCCTACTGGCCACCAATGTCAGGAGCATTCTTCCTACTGGCCACCAATGTCAGGAGCATTCTTCCTACTCGCCACCAATATCAGGAGCATTCTTCCTACTGGCCACCAATGTCAGGAGCATTCTTCCTACTGGCCACCAATGTAAGGGGCATTCTTCCTACTGGCCACCAATGTCAGGAGCATTCTTCCTACTCGCCACCAATGTCAGGAGCATTCTTCCTACTCGCCACCAATATCAGGAGCATTCTTACTACTGGCCACAAATGTAAGGGGCATTCTTCCTACTGGCCACCAATGTAAGGAGCATTTTTCCCATTAATCTCCATAAATTGGTTTTAGCAGGTGTTCTCCAAGACCTGATGAATATTTCTGGGGTTCCCCATGGGTAAAAAGGTTGGGAAAAGTTCCTCTAGTGCTTGCAGAAATAGAAGGGCGGCTGGAGGAAGTACAGGATACCTGTAGATTTTTCTTAAAACTCAGTTATTGGTCTTCTGCATATTTTTCTAAGCTTCTGAGTCCCTCTCTCACAGCGATATACTGGCTGGACCCTTAAACTTTAACCACTTGCCGCCCGCCCTATAGCGGATTGACGGCGGCAAAGTGGTTTCAAAATCCTGACTGGATGTCATATGACGTGATCAGGATTTTGAGCCCCTGCACGCCCCCGGGGGCGCGCATCGCGGCGATCGTTGCTGCAGGGTGTCAGTCTGACACCCCGCAACACCAATCTAGGTAAAGAGTCTCCGACAAAGACTCTTTACCATGTAATCAGCCGTGTCCAATCACGGCTGATCACGATGTAAACAGGAAAAGCCGGTCATCGGCTTTTCCTCACTCTCGTCTGTCAGACACGAGTAGAGGAGAGCCGATCGGCTGCTCCTCTGACAGGGGGGGTTTGTGCTGATCGATTATCAGCACAGCCCCCCCGAGGATGCCCACACTGGACCACCAGGGATGCCACTGGACCACCAGGGATGCCCACCACCAGGTATGCCTCCCTAGACCACCAGGGATGCCATTCAGTGCCCCTAATGGATGCCAATCAGTGCCCACAATGGATGCCAATCAGTGCCCACAATGGGCATCACTGATTGGCAGGCATTATTGTTTGGCACTGATTGGCATCCATTAGTAACACATTACAGCACAGTGCCACCTATCAGTGCCCATCCATGGCACCTATCAGTGCCCATCCATGCCCATCCGTGCCACCTATCAGTGCCCATCCATGCCACCTATCAGTGCCCATCCGTGCCGCCTATCGGTGCCCATCCGTGCCGCCTATCTGTGCCCATCCATGCCGCCTATCTGTGCTCATCCGTGCCCATCCGTGCCGCCTATCTTTGCCCATCCGTGCCGCCTACCGGTGCCCATCCGTGCTGCCTATCGGTGCCCATCCGTGCTGCCTATCGGTGCCCATCCGTGCCGCCTATCGGTGCCCATCCGTGCCGCCTCATCGGTGCCCATCAGTGCTGCCTTATCAGTGCCCGTCAGTGCAGCCCCATCAGTGCCCATCAGTGAAGGAGAAAACTTACTTATTTACAAAGTTTTGTAACTGAAACAAAAAAAATATGTTTTTTTCAAAAAAAAATCCGTCTTTTTAAAAAAAACATAGCAGAAAAAAAAATCGCAGAGGTGATCAAATACCACCAAAAGAAAGCTCTATTTGTGGGAACAAAATGATAAAAATTTAGTTTGGGTACAATGTAGCATGACCGCACAATTGTCATTCAAAGTGCAACAGCGCAGAAAGCTGAAAATTGGTCTGGGCAGGAAGCTGTATAAGTGCCCAGTATGGAAGTGGTTAAAGTGGCTCCTAGACATCTGAGGTTCTAGTGCATGGTTTCTTAGTCAGGGTTCCATGGAGCCCTAGGGTTCCGCCAGAGGTTGCTAGGGGTTCCCTGAATAATGAGCAATTTCAGCTTTTAAGATATGTACCCACTGACACCATTGATCTTTTTAGCCATCTGTAAGGGGGTAATTGTTCCAAATGACCACAAGTGTAAGGAGCAGGGCTTTTTTTCAGCGGGAACGTGGGGGGACGCAGTTCCGGCACCTCCTGGACTGACTGTATGTAATGGCAAGGGTTGCTGGGGTGTGCTGCAGGGTATTAATGTTTACTGCTGGGGGATCTATTCTAACTGGAGGGGATCTATTTTTGCAGGGGGGTCTATTGTTGCTGAGGAGGTCTATTGTTGCTGGTGGGGGACCTATTGTTGTTGGGGGGGGTCTTTTGTTGCTGGGGGGGTCAGTTTTTGCTGCAAGAGATCTAATGTTGGAGGAGGGGTCTATTGTTGATGGCTTCCAGAGAGTCTATTAATGCTGGCTGTGCGGAGATCTGTTAATGCTGCTGGGAGTCTATTTTTTCTGGGGAGGGGGGGGGATTTTGTTGTCGCTGGTCCATTGTTGTTAGAGGAATCTATTGTTACTGGCTGCAGGGAATCTATTTTACTGCTTTTTTTGATATCATTTGCAAATTCCATACAAATTTCTTAGCACCACAAAATGATACTTGGTTCTGTATTGTCTAAAAGGGGTGGTAATGGGAGGTGGGTATAGGATGGAATCAAGGGACGGTGCTCGGAGGTGGGTAGGGGCAAGGAAGAGGGGTGACCTGCACCTATTGTCTGAGAAAAAAAGCCCTGGTAAGGAGCATTCTTCCCACTGACCATCACACCAATATTTCATGATTTGTAGATAAAGTCATTATTAGCAGGGGTTCCCCCTGTCAAGGCTGGGCTCTTAGCCCTTTCTTCTCTGTGCTCAGGTTGCTCAGCTGTTAGTTAATTGCCAGTACTCATCGTTCCACAGTGGCTCACCTGTTGATCATCTCCTGCTTGTCAGTCAAGCCCATAGCCAGCCCTCTTCTGGCTATTTAAACTGTCTGGTTAATTTCTTCAATGCCTTTGCTTGGTCAACATATCTAGAGACTCTCTGCTGTGTTCCTGTTGAAGACTTGCCTGGCTGATTCCCTTCTGGTTCCTGATCCTGTCTGCTGCCTCTGACCACACTGATCTCTGGCTTCCTGATTTCCTGGCTTGTTCAGACTACCTGATTTGGCTACCGAACCCTGGATATGTTTTGACTATGTTTACCAGTTGTACAATTTTAACCATTTTATTAAAAGGTGTGATTTTTACTGCATTTTCTGTCTCCATCTGTTTCATGGTTCCTGATACCCTGAGACCAGGAAGTTATTTGAAGGGTTCCTCTGTGTTGAAAAAGTTGAGAAAGGCTGTTCTATTTGTAGCCCAGAGTCTAAGTTTAGGTCAGGACTGCATGGAAAGCTTCCCATGTTCCTTCCTACTCAGTTGATCATTCCCACCTCCATGTGTGGGACAATCACAATCTGCCTCCTCTAGGCCTAAACCAGCACTCCATGGTGGACAGTATCCTCAAGTTTTCCTTACTGGAGGGAAGATCCTTGCAGCTTCCCACATCATCAGGCCCTAAGGTCTAGGACAAGACAGATGTTACAGATGCAAAAGCCATAATGGGAAGACCATGGAGATAATACACTCCATGCTTAGAGAATGCTAGCCAGCTCACAGCTAAGCTGACTAAAGCTCACTTCCAGATCACAAAAATACAAAGAGAATTTGTAAAAATACTACATCCTTACAATGTAAAGAGTCATAAAGTTCCACAAACTGTAATTCTGTGGAGCTCATTGGGCGAGTACCTTGGAAGAACTTTCTTGTTAGGACCGCAAGATGAGTGCAAGAGGTTGGATCCAATGCCAGTAGTTTAGCGACAACATTGGTAAGAGGGCCTTGTGGAACACAAATTATTTTAGCTGTTGGGTTACAGGATCGTCTCCATCCAACTTGAGATTAACTATAGGTGCTCATCCCTCTAAGGCAGTGGTTTCCAACCACAGTCCTCAAGTACCCCCAACAGGTCATATTTTCAGTTTCCTTCACCCTGCACAGGTGTTTTTAATCAATGGCTTGTTATTTATAATAGCTATTTTATCTAAGAGAAATTCACAAAACATGGCCTGTGGGGGTATTTGAGGACTGAGGTTGGGAACCATTGTTCTAGGGGTGCAAAAGGGACATTATATGTGTAGCACACCCCCGTAGGAGCTGCTGGTTTAATTTTGGGCCTGTGCTCTGCCTATCAACCCCTGTACCCTTTGGCTCGACTCCCTTTGGCACAACTGGACAATAATAGCAAGAGTGTGGTTGTGGACCCCCAAAGGCTATAGAGGGCCACAATGATATCACAAAACAATAGATATAATTAAATATCGTTACCTTGTTGTGGTTTCCTGCCACACAGCTGCAAAAGACAGAGTCCCACACAAGGAGTAGTTCAACCAAGAAGGAATATTTTTACTTGGTAAAGCAATAAAGATTATACATGCAACATTTGACTCAGACAGATCCCTGTGAAAGTTTACTGACATACATATGCACAACAGTTCTAGAGTTTCGCTTATAGACTAAGAAACCCAACTTTAGAGTCAGACCTGAAGAAGTGCACAGTGGAGAAATCTCCCACTGCTATATTATCTACAGTGGGGTACTTCTATACCAGGCCCAACCCAGCTCAACAAACAGCACAACAAAAGCAAATAAATGCAACAGTTGATTCACACGTGCAATTTCAACAACCTTTCCGGCTCCCCCTGGTGGGCAGCTTTACTGTTAGGTGTCCCGCTGTATCAATCTAGTCAATGATCTGAACTGATGATTGATCCAAAAGTCTCCAGTAATCTTCGCTAGCTTTTGTTGGTGCACTTAAAGTGGTTGTAAACCCGATATATATATATTTTTTTTCATAACCACCTGTAAGAGAAAGGCATAATGAGCTAATATGACTAGCATAATAGCTCATTATGCATCACTTACCTTAGATCGGGGCCCCCAAAGCCGTCCTGGTCTCCCTCTTCAGCCGCATCCATCGCTGCGGCGATAGCCGAAAGGTTACCTCTGGGTATCGCCGCACCAGCCAATCACAGCGCCGCTCCGGCGCTGTGATTGGCCGGAGCGGCGGAGACGTCACTCTGCGCATGCGCGTGAGAGCCGTCACATTCGGCTACGCCCAGCGATTGCTGGGAAGTAGCCGATTTTGTGAATGGGATTAACCCCATGAATGCGCCGTTGTCTACGGCGCGCATGCGCCGTAGACAGCGGCGCCTGTGATTTTTAGTAAATATCTCCTAAACCGTGTAGGTTTAGGAGATATTTCTTGCACCTACAGGTAAGCCTTAATCTAGGCTTACCTGTAGGTGCAAGTTGAAAAAATGGGTTTACAACCACTTTAAGAATTTGTAATCCAAAGAAATGATAAAGAAAGATTTAACCATTAACATGTGTGGTAGAGAGGGCATGTGAAATGCTGTTCCTTCCCAGGCGCTAACTCAATCCTGAATGTAACGTGTCCCTGATTGCCGTATTGCAATTACCAGCAAGCGTGAGTAAAAGTATAGAAGTCACCTTCCTGCGACACAGTTAGTTATATTGATGGGCAGGTGCCCTCTCACCACATGAGGCCTTACCTCGCTGATATCCTCTGACAGGGCCCTCCTGGCTCACAACCTCCGGACGAGCCACGGCCCCCGGCCCTCCGACCAGCCGCCCACAAGGCGCCGGTGGATAGGTAACTCTGGATGCTCAGGGGTGTGTAGCTGTCCTTCTCCCGAGTCCGATCAGTCAGGCTGTAGCGGGAATCCCTCAGACAGGTGATCCGGCCTCCGTTACTTTAGGCCCAGGCTTCTCCGGCCTAAGCACCCTCGCTGCAGGCCTCTTGCCTCTTTCAAGATGGCGTCCCAAGAGAACGAACCCAAGCCCCGCCTTCCCTTTTAACAGGACCTTCCAGCAGGCAGTGCGTGGCGCCACGCTCCTTCACAACACAGTGGCGTTGTGGGTCTTGTAGTCTATTTCTGACCCATAGCAATAGAGTCTCTGTCTCTCCGCACCACAAGGCCTGTCATGCATTGTTCTTACCATAGCTGAACCCAAAAACTTGCAGCAGTATGGGGCAAACGGACAATGAAAAGAGTTAAGTTCTTATAGGTACAAACTGTAGTCCATAGCTACGTACAAAAGTAACACCTTGCTACATATGGATATGCTCATCAGCACATACAAGCTAATGGTGTGTTATTAAGGCTAATGCCGCGTACACACGATTGGACATTCCGACAACAAAACCGTGGATTTTTTTCCGAAGAATTTTGTCTTGCATACAGACGGTCACACAAATGTTATCGGAAATTCGGAACGCCAAGAACGCGGTGACGTACAAGACGTACGACGAGCCGAGAAAAATGAAGTTTAATAGCCAGTGCGGCTCTTCTGCTTAATTCCGAGCATGCGTGGATATTTGTGTGTTGGAATTGTGTACACTCGCTCGGAATTTCCAACAACAAGTTTTGTTGTCGGAAAATTTGAGAACCAGCTCTCAAACATTTGTTGTCGGAAATTCCGACAGCAAATCCCCGATGGAGCCTACACACTGTCGGATTTTCCGACAACAAGCTCACATTGAACATTTGTTGTCGGAAATTCCGACCGTGTGTAGGCATAAATGTCATTGTTATTTAAAGCCTGCAATTAAACTGAATTATCATCAGTCTCTACTGGACTTTGTTAGTGATAGCAGATATTTGAGTAAAGCATTTAGAAATCACCTGTTTGCTTGGTTCTTCTTCACTCCAGATACTGTGTGTTTTCTGCTTAACGTGGTCCTGCAACCTATCTAAAGAAACTACAAGGTAGGGCCATGGTAATAGACAAACATAGGAAGGGACCAGGGTGAAAGCACCCAAATTACTATAAAAATTTGGTTTTTGGCCTATTTGTGATATAGGTTTTGGAGACAGAAGGCCTGTTACTGATTGTTAGACTGCAAGCAGTAGCTCTTTTCTTCCAGGGCGGTGCAGGTTGGGAATAGGACATAAAATTTGACAGGGAAGACGTGTTTGGAGAATGTTGGAGAGACTTCATTGAGCTGCTTCCTTTCCTCCTATGGCAGAGCCATATGCGTGCGCACAGGGTGTGCCGGGTGTGCCCAGGCACACCCTAATCACCCCATGTGCATTAGTGTTATCGCTCTGTGTAGCAGCAGGAACATGGGAAAGATCTCCCTCTTACCGTCTCTGCCATAAGAGAAGTGTTTATGCTCTTCCCTTTCACTGTGTCGGCAGGGAGATCAATGTGCCGGGGTCATATATATGTAAACACATACACATGCATGTGTGTTTGAGCTTAAGGGTGCACACCCTAATGCAATAGGGGCAGAGCCTGGCCTCAGCAGCCATGTATTGAGTAGGCAACCCAACCTCAGGTGACCCCTGCAGCGCATAGCGTTACCATAGGAGTTCTGAGGATGCAACGCTGGAAGCATAGCAACAAACCCATGTTTGCGAAGACTGAAAGAACCTACTTGCTCTGCCATTCTGCTAGCTTTTCATACTGGATCATGTATAAAAAAAATCACATCCTTTTAATATGTTTTAAATGGGGTTCATTAAAAATGAAAACAATGTATGGTCTAGTCTAGTGTTTTGGAGTTTTTCAATGGAGTTCAGACTTGTAGTGGAAGGTGTCTGCACTTCTTCTAAACATATGTAGCACATGGACCCTTTTTCCTACCTTTGGCTCACTTGCAGGAAAAAGGGCACACCGTACTATATGCTCGTACCCTCCTGGATGAGGAGGTTGAGCGGTATCATGTATTTGGGTCCCACAGCTAGGTTCTTCCGTCAGTTGGTTCTCGTCTCCTAGGATATAGGGACAAGTCTCTGTTTTCCCCCCAAGTAATTCCAATGTCCACACCACTCCAAACTCCAATGTTGAGCCCACTTTCTCAATGTTCAGCAGATAGGAAAAGGGTGGATGAGAGACAGGACAGCAAGGTTTGGGAGGTCAGTCCAGGCACAAATGGATTTTACACTCGCTACTCTATCCCAGAGTAGGTTTAGCTCACCCAGATAGTCGCCTGCAAAGTGGATCCTAGCAGCCGAAGTGACGCTTGAACGATCAATCAGGTTCTTTTCCTAGATACGATCGGGAGACTCTCTGCCACAGAATCTATCATGTCCCAAACTTCTCAGTTTTTGGTATATAAGGACAGGTGCCAGCAGCAGCACATTGCTAGGCCCTTGGTGGATAAATGAATCCCTCCAGAAAGTTACCGGGCCCCTTACTTCACCGTGAACTCTCACCGGTCCGTCAGAAAGGTCCTCCCCCGGCCTCCTCTTCTTAGAAGCGGGCTCCCTCACGAGGGACACACTGGGACTCCTCTTTCCAGAAGTGGGCTCCAGCTAAAGGTGCTTGGCCCAGTGTTGAAGATGCAGCCCCAGGACTAAAGGTGCCTGGGACTGATGCACACGTGGCCCCATGGCCTGGAGGGCCATGCGCCACGCACTTGGACTCCGACTCCTCTCCTCCTCCGAAGACCCCTCCCAGGCGGCGTCTGCCCCTTATGTATCCTCTCCCACAGCAGGCCAACCACGCCCCCAGGGTACCGCTGCCGAGAGAGGACACCCCAAGGCACAGCACTAGTACTGACGGTTCAACCCTGACCTGTCATGGCAGTGCCACCTACAGGCCGCAGGGAACGGCACACCAGTATACCACCTGGTGAAAATAAAATAGCACAACCTATAAATTGAGAACGGTCTGAGCCCAACTACTATCTCAGACCAGCCCCTAAATTTGGGTATATAGCACCCCTAAATGGGGTGGGCACTACACATATTTAAAACTTTGAGGACACCTGACAATTACACCTTGCTGGACATCCTGATAAAAAAACTATAGACATCTTTATGAAGCTCTTCTTCCTTTGCAGCATTAACAGACTTCACTTTTCTTGGAAGGCTTTCCACAAGATGTTAGAGGATATCTGTAGGAATTTGTGAGTTTAGGTACTAATGTTGGATGAGAAAACCTGGCTGACGATCGGCATTCCAACTCATCCCAAAGGCATTCAGTAGGGTTGAGGTCAGGGCCCTGTGCAGGACACTCAATGTCCTCCACACCAGACTGGTCAAACCATGTCAGTAGTTGGTTGAGAAGACTGGCATCCTAAAGGTGTTCAGTAGGTTGAGGAATTGTGCAGGACACTCGAGTTCCTCCACACCAAACCGGTCAAACCATGTTGTTATGGAGCTGGCTTTGTACACAGGGGTAAACAACAAAGAAAGGTGCTACTACCCCAAGTTAATGAAACTCCTCCTGAGCTGTCAGGTGCAGGATGTAAAGTTGCTCAGCTGCCAATGTGATGAATAGATAAGGGACAATCCGCAACTCCATACATGCTCTTTAACCACTTAAGGACCGCCTCACGCCAATATACGTCGGCAGAATAGCACGGCTGGGCACAAGCACGTACAGGTACGTCCTCTTTAAGAAGCCCAGCTGTGGGTCGCCTGAGCGCCGCCGGTGGCACGCTCGTGACCCGGTCCGGAGCTCCGTGACCGCGCCCGCGGGACCCGCGGACCCAATCGCTGCCAGTGTCCCGCGATTGGGTCACAGAGCTGAAGAACGGGGAGAGGTAAGTGTAAACAAACCTTTCCCCGTGCTTCCTAGTGTGAGTGTCACTGATCGTCTGTTCCCTGTCATAGGGAACGACGATCAGTGAAGTCACACGCCAAGCCACGCCCCCCACACAGTTGTAATCACTCCCTAGAAAACACTTAACCCCTTCAGCGCCCCCTAAAGGTTTACCCCTTCACTGCCAGTGTCATTTTCACAGTAATCAGTGCATTTTTATAGCACTGATCGCTGTAAAAATGACAATGGTCCCAAAATGGTGTCAAAAGTGTCCGATGTGTCCACCATAATGTCGCAGTCATGATAAAAATCGCTGATCGCCGCCATTACTAGTAAAAAAAAAAAATATTAATAAAAATGCCATAAAACTATCCCCTATTTTGTAGACGCTATAACATTTGCGCAAACCAAACAATAAACGCTTATTGCAATTTTTTTTACCAAAAATATGTAGAAGAATACGTATCGGCCTAAACTGAGGAAAAAAATCGTTTTTTTTTTTATATTTTTGGGGGGATATTTATTATAGCAAAAAGTAAAAAATATAGAATTTTTTTCAAAATTGTCGCTCTATTTTTGTTTATAGCGCAAAAAAAAATAAAACGCAGAGGTGATCAAATACCACCAAAAGAAAGCTCTATTTGTGGGGAAAAAAAAGGAAGTCAATTTTGTTTGGGAGCCACGTCGCACGACCGCGCAATTGTCAGTTAAAGCGACGCAGTGCCGAATCTCAAAAAGGGGCCTGGTCCTTTAGCTGCAAAATGGTCCGGGGCTGAAGTGGTTAAATCAGTCCAAATTTATTTTATCTCCATAAAAGATAAAAGTACAGCAGAGGTTAGATGCGTTTCAGCCGCAATGGCCTTTGTACACAGGGGTACAGTCATTATGGAACAGAAAAGGAGAGAGTTACCGCTCAGATGTGACTGGTGACTCATTCACAAGATCCAGAGCCGTGGGTGCAGGCAATGCATATGACAATGCAAAAATCTGAGGAAAACGCTTGGACAGCCGCACTCCAAAAAAGGTTCTTTTATTAAAACAAAAGCACAAATGACATATCACAGCAAAAAAAAAAAAAACAGCAAGTATGAGCTGACGTTTTGCACTGCGATTCAGTGCTTATTCATAGCTATGAATAAGCACTAGGCTTGTGCAATTCGTTTAGTAACGAATCGAAATTTGTCTGAATTTAGCAACTTTCGGACATTCGGAAGCATTCGAATTTCCGAACAAAGCAATTACGAATAAAACCGAATCCAAAATAAATTATACCGCAAAATAGCGAATGCCCGAATGTCTTCGGCATAATTCGTTATGAAAAAAGTTCCGAATGTACGAATCCATACGAAGCACAATAACACTCACTCTGCTCTGCTCTCTGCTTCTCCCACACCGTGCTGAACTCCCTCTCAAAATGGTGTACAGGGGCGGAGGCTATAGCCGCATGTAAAAAACGAAAGTAAAATACGAGATTTCAAATCCATTCGAAGCACAATAACACTCTGCTCTGCTCTGCTCTCTGCTACTCCCTCACCGTGCTGAACCCTCTCAAAATGGTGTACAGGGGCGGAGGCTATAGCCGCATGTAAAAAACGAAAGTAAAATACGAGATTTCGAATCGTTACAAATAACCGCTATGTATTTAGAAAAGTACAAATCCATTCGAAGCACATTAGGCATAATAGGCAGCGTCGTTGTGAGAGAGACACCGAAAATTACGAATCAACGAACCCAAAAAAAGTTACGAAAGTAGGAGTTCTATCCAGAATCAACAAAAACAACGTACTCTACCGAAAGTACGAATTATAAAGCAACAAAAAATTCAACGAAAAATGTCGCTTGCAAAAATACGAATTAGTCCGAACACGAAAAATCCCGTCTAGCAAAATTACGAATGATTACGAATCAACAGGACCGGAAAGAAACGAACCGAAACGGAACAAATTTTTCCGTTGTGCACAAGTCTAATAAGCACTGATCTGTAGTGCGAAACGCGTCAGCTCCATTGCTGTGTTTTGCTGTGATTTTGTGTTGATGTGATCTTTTCCTTTTTTTTTTATAAAAACAACCAATTTTTGGAGTGCGGCTGTTCAAGCTTTTTCTTCAGTCTCT
Source organism: Rana muscosa (assembly GCA_029206835.1). NCBI lineage: Eukaryota > Metazoa > Chordata > Amphibia > Anura > Ranidae > Rana > Rana muscosa. Next base: position 321,555,228 of record CM055122.1, read on the forward strand.
GCAATGTGATGGTCAGGTGTCCACAAATGTTTGACCATAAAGGGTATAAATCATAAGGTATAAGTGTACAACAGTTCTAGGAGAAAATGTTGTGATAGTTTCCTAGTTTCAGAATGCCACTGAATGTACATATGTAGCTTTAGGTGCTAAGACCCCCTGCCTCATGCAATAAAATGCCACCAATGTAACTATATGGGACAGGGGGGGCATCAGAATTCCAACAAGCTGCCTCAGGCTATGTTTTTTTTTTAGGATTCTTTTAATTAACATAGCAATTAACCAATTAACTTTGTTCTCCGTGTCATTAGAAAGAAAAGCTCCTTTGTAACAAGAAAAAAAGCAACGTGAATAAACTACAAAGGGTTATGTTGACAGGACCCTTAGCTGGGAAGAGAGCTGTAGCATGAAATAGAAGCAAACCCAAGCAGAGCATTACAATCTCATATAAATATTGACATGGTAATGCATTTTAAAATTCCTTTGAAATATTTTAAAGTCTTCAGCTTTCAATAAATTACGCCTAATGATCCTGCAATAGAGGTCCATGTGCAGGAACTTCCTGTTAAATAATGACAACGCTCCACGCTCCATCCTCGTTTCCCAATTGTGCTCCTGTGTTGTCACCCTGTCACATGAGCTGGAGACTACAAGGCAGCACAGTGGTGTAGTGGTTAGCACTTTCTCCTAGTATAAGGTGACCAGATTTTTAAAATGAAATCCGGGGACAGATTTTTTTTTCTTTACTAGTAATGGCGGCAATCAGCGACTCTCTGCCCGTCTCTGCCCCCCTCACAGCCGGTCAAGTCTTATGCGGCGTACACACGATCGTTTTTCATGCCGTTAAAAATTCCATTTTTTAAAATGGCCATTAAAACCGATCGTGTGTGGGCTCCAGAGCATTTTTAACGGCGTGAAAAACGGCCATTAAAAATTTCGAACATGCTCTATTTTTTCACGTCGTTTTTCATGTCGTTTTTTTTAGCGACGTGAAAAACGATAGTGTGTATGCTTTTACGAGGGGGAAAAAAACGCGCATGCTCAGAATCAAGTATGAGACGGGAGCGCTCGTTCTGGTAAAACTAGCGTTCGTAATGGAGATAGCACATTCCTCGCGCTGTAACGGACTGAAAAGCACGAGGCTGAAAAGCGCGAATCGTCTCTCAACAAACTTTTACTAACATGAAGGGTGGCGCCATCCGAACGGAACTTCCCCTTTATAGTGCCGTCGTACGTGTTGTACGTCACTGCGCTTTGCTCGAGCGTTTTTTTTTAATGATCGTGTGTACGCAAGACAGGCTTGAGAGGAAACATGAAAAAAAAAACGACGAGAAAAACGTTGGTTAAAAAAATGGCATGAAAAACGATCGTGTGTACGAGGCATTACTCTCCAGGCCCCCGGCTACTACTGGGTGGGGACCGGAGGAAGATCACTCCGCCAGGGAAGGCAAGGAGATAAGCAGGCAGGCGGCTGGCCGGGACTTGAGCCAAGGCAGAAGAACATGCGAGCGGAGCGGAATGAGCACCCAAAACTGAAGAAATATTCCCTTCCCTTCCGCTCCGACCAGCACATGATCATCAGAAAGGGGCACAGATAATGAACAAAAAAAATACACCCCCCTAAGCTGGTAGGAGCGGCGGAGTGGGGGGGGGGTGTAATTCAGAATTTTTTTTTTTTAATTCTGCACTGACTGTCTTTGAAATTTCCCCAGCCCCTGTTCAAATCCAATCCGGGGACAAAACCGGGGACAGACTTGGTCCGGGGACTGTCCCCTGAAACCGGGGATGTCTGGTCACCCTATCCTAGCAGCAAAAGGGTCGCCGGTTTGAATCCCGACCACGACACCGTTTGCATGTTCTCCTTGTGTCTGCGTGGGTTTCCTCCCACATTCCAAAGACATGCTGGTAGGTTAATTGGATCTTGTCCAAATTGGCCCAGTATATATGTGTACAAATGTGTGTCCCAAGTGTGTCGAGATCCTAACGGGGTTAATAACCACACTGGCTGCAAAAAGCACCTTGAGGCGATTCAGTTCGCATTTGTAGTTCTATACCAGTCATTTATTCATTCATTAACACATATTAAGCAGGTGGCGACCATCTTTGGAATGCTGGAAACCATTGGCACTGTTCAAAGTGAATTAGCTGTTGCCCTTGGGTGCTGTTGGAGAGGCTGCCCAACCTCTGCGAAACAAAACGGCAGCACAACCAAGAGATCCAACGTGTACATTCAAGCTTTTTGCTCTTGACATCTCATTGATCCCACCTTGAACCTCACATCCTAACACGTTGCACCCAACAATTGGAAATAGAGAATTGTCATGTATTACTTACTGGAGTGCATGAAGATGTGGCTACCAAGAAGCTAAACATGGAAAGTGCTTTCAATATATACTCTCCGGTCACTTTATTAGGTACACCTTGCGGGTTGGACCCCCTTTTGCCTTCATTCTTCATGCCATAGATTCAACAAGGTGTTGGAAACGTTCCTCAGAGATTTTGCTCCATAGTGACATGATGGGCATCACACAGTTGTTGCAGATTTGTCGGCTGCACATCCATGATGCCAATCCCCCATTCCACCACATCCCAAAGGTCCTCTATTGCAGTGTTTCTCAACTCAAGTCCTCAAGGTGCCCCAACAGGTCATGTTTTCAGGATTTCCCTTAGATGAAATGGCTGTGGTAATTACTAAGGCAGTGAAACTGATCAACTCACCTGTACAAAATAATGGAAAGCCTGAAAACATGACCTGTTGGGGCGCCTTGAGGACTGGAGTTGAGAAACACTGCTCTATTGGATGAGATGTGGTGGGTGTGGAGACCATTGGAGTACAGGGACCTCATTGTCCAGTGGTGAGATGATTGGAGATTTGTGACATGGTGACATTATCCTGCTGGAAGGAGCCATCAGAAGATGGGGACACTGTAGTCATAAAGGGATGGACATGGTCAGCAACAATACTCAGGTAGGGCGTGGTGTGTAAATGATGCTCAATTGTTACTAAGGGGCCCAAAGCGTGCCAAGAAAATATCCCCCCCCCCACACCATTACACCCCCACCACTACCAGCCTGAACCGGTGATAGAATGCAGGATGGATCAATGCGCCAAATTCTGACCCCTCCATCTGAATGTCGCAACTGAAATCCGGACTCATCAGACCAGGCAACGTTTTTCCAATCTTCTATTGTCCAATTTTGGTGAGCCTGTGCGAATTGTAGCCTCAGTTTCCTGTTCTTAGCTGATAGGAGTGGCACCCGGTGTTGTCCTCTGCTGCTGTAGTCCATCTGCTTCAAGGTTCGTTGTGTTGTGCATTCAGAGATGGTATTCTGCATACATTGGGTGTAACAAGTGGTTATTTGAGTTGCTGTTGCCTTTCTATCATCTCAAACCGGTCTGCCCATTCTCCTCGGACCTCTGACATCAACAAGGCATTTTCCTCCACACAACTGCCACTCACTGGATATTTTCTCTTTTCCCCACCATTCTCTGTAAACCCGAGAGATGGTTGTACATGAAAATTCTAGGAGATCAGCAGTTTTTGAAATACTCAGACCAGCCCGTCTGACACCAACAACTATGTCTCGTTCAAAGTCAATTAAATCCTCTTTCTTCCCCATTCTGATGCACAATTTGGACTTCAGCAAGTCCTCTTCACCACGTCTAGATGCCTAAGTGCATTGAGTTGCTGCCATGTGATTGGCTGATTAACAATTTGTGTAAACAAGCAATTGGAAAGGTGTACCTAATAAAGTGGCCAGTGAGTCTACTTTACCAATGATATTTTGCAACAACAATGTCGAACAGCATTCATCATTGCTTGATTCAAGTATATATATATATATATATATATATATATATAGCGGACCCCCAAAATTGGGGTCGCTATGCCTGAAATTTAGAGGGCAGCCCGAGCAATAGTTTGGCTCAGGCTATTTGATTTGCCTAAATTGGACTCTGCTCTGCTGGAATACTACCTGGGTGTATAGTTCCCTTTGACCTGCAGGTTGCATTGTTGCCCAGGTCTTGGGTCAAACCACAGGTGGCATTGCGGCGTGATTGGGTGTCCTCTCTCGGCAGCTGTGCAGTGAGCGTGGCCTGCCTGCTGTGCATGCCGGGAGGGGATACATAAGGGGCAGACGCCATGATCTAAGGAGTTCGGTCCGCGCCCTTTGGCCCTCCAGGCCAGGGGTGTGTGTGTGTGTTCTGGTCCCGGGCACCTACAGCCCGAGGCTACATCTCTGCTCGCCAGGCCCAGGCCTGCTGGTTTGGGCCTACGTTTCTGAGGAGTATCCCAAGCTGTCCGTCCATGGGAGGGAAGCTCTTTAGGAGGGAGCCAGGGGAGGACCTACCCCAGAGGAGACTGGCAAGGCGCCGATGTCTCGGGAGAGGCCTGGAAACTCATTCAAGGAGGGATATACTCAAAAGTTCTATTATTGCTTGTCGGGAGGTTTGGGACATTTAAAATCCTGTGGCAGAGCATTCCCGGACGCATCCTAAAGCTCATCAGGTCTGTGGCAGAGACCCAAGTTCATCTATAGCAGGTCTGTGGCAGAGACCCAAGTTCATCTATAGCAGGTCTGTGGCAGAGACCCAAGTTCATCAGGTCTGTGGCAGAGACCCAAGTTTGTGGCAGAGACTGTCTAAATCCTATCACTGCATCACTCCGGCTGCTAGAACCGTGAGAGGGATCTATCCGGGTGAGCAATACCCACTCAGGCTTGAGAGGCGACGAGGGTAAATAAGTGCCGCGTGCCTGAACCTACCTCCCTACCCAACTCTATAGCCCTGTACACACGATCGGATTTCCTATGGTTTTTAAACCGATGGATTTTTCCATCTGAAAACCGATGACGCTGACTTCCATCAGTCTTGCCTACACACCATCAGTCAAAAAACCGACCGTTCCAAACGCGGTGACGTAAAACACTCCGATGAGCCGAGAAAAATGAAGTTCAATGCTTCTGAGCATGCGTCGACTTGATTCTGAGCGTGCGTGGGTTTTTTTATCCGATGGAGTTCCCCACAGACGATAGTAATTTCCTATCGGTTTTTTAACCATCGGAATAAATTTAAAACATGTTCTATTTTTAAACACTGATGGAAAAAAGACCGATGGGGCCCATACACGATCGGTTTGTCCGATGAAAAAAGTCCATCGGTAAAACCGATCGTGTGTACAGGGCTTATCTCTATCTTCAGTTTTTCAGACTAAGCAAGAAAAATAAACTCGTCTGTTGGAGTTTTAACACCGTCTGGACATTGGCCTTCTTTTAGGAAAGAGAATAGACTTTTCCCTACACTCTGGGGACGAGAACCAATGGAGGGAGGTAACTCTCTGCAGGACCCAACAATAGTATGAACACCGTTCACCCTCTTATACCAGGAGGATACGGGCATGTGGCATGGTGTGCCTTACCCTGCAAGTGGAGGTAGGCAGGAGAAAAAGGGTCCGTGTGTTACATGTATAAAGCCATTTCTTCTAATTTTGGACAGAGTGGGGAAGGTTTGAACCCCCCCACCAGGTTTTTATTGATGTCTTTGTCCCCTCTGGGGCTGATTCTTCATCCTCCCTGTTTGTCCTGGTGACTTACGGTGTCGGCGACCATTATCACTGGAACATAAAGTGATGGGAAATCCAACATTATCAATTATTACAAAAACTGAAGAGGACACTTTCAAAAAGGAAACGCTTGTTTTGATGACAACAAGAGAGGAAATTCTCACCAATGGGACACAGACTACAAAACACAAAAATAAACCACAACAAACAAAACATGACGGGCGTTTTAACCCTTTCCTGTATCCAAAATGCGTCCATGAAGTTTTGACTTTGCAAGCTTTTTCTTCATAGCATTGCTTCTCTACAATTGCATAGACCTGGTATAACATTTCGGCATGAATGGCTAACCATTACCGTACCCTTCCCCTCTAACTCAAAGCCCAGGTTCACACTGGGGCTGCGGGAGTGAAGCCGTGCGAGTTCAGCTGAAGTCGCACAATTTCACTCCTGCCTGTCAGTCCCGATTTCGGCCGCGATTACAGGGACATCTGTGCAGGTTTCTGCACAGATGTCAATGTAAATCGCGACCCGAAATCGCAAAAAGTACAGAAAATACTTTTTGAAATCGGTGCAGCGCCGCAGATGCGGCGTCGCACCGATTAGGACGGTGCCATTACCCGCAATTTGCGGCAAATATCGCAGATTTGACATGCGATTTGACATTTCAAATCGCATGTCAAATCGCACCAGTGTGAACCAGGGCTAAGAACTACAACTAGATGTCCAAGAACTCGATGAGCTCCAGTGATTGGGGTAAGACCAGCTGCTAACTCTATCAAACTGCATGAAGTTAGCAGCATGAGTGACTTCAATGGCACACTTGCTGTTGTTCCACACAACTTTATTGTGTCCAACATTTATTCCATGCAGACAAATATATTCTTTTGACTACGAATAACATTTGGCATGTTACAGCATGATTTCCCGATAGTCCTGGGCAGGGCTTTTTTTCTCAGACAATAGGTGCAGGAACTCCCCCTTTCCAAGTCACCCCTTTTTCTCCGCCCCCTACCCACCTCCCGGTACCGTCCCTTTTAGACAATATAGAACCAAGTATCATTTTGTGGTGCTAAGTCATTTGTATGGAATTTGGTAATGATATGAAGAAAAGCAGTAAAATAGATCCCCTGCAGCCAGCAACAATAGATCCCCCTAACAAAAGTGGACCACCCACAACAAAATTTCCCCGCCAGCAACAATAGACTCCCGGCAGCATCAACAGACCTCCGCACAGCCAGCATTAATAGACTCTCTGGCTGCCATCAACAATAGACCCCCTCCCCCAACAGTAGATCTCTTTCAGCAACAACTGGCTCCCCAGCAACATAAGACCCCCCCAGCAACAATAGGTCCCCCACCAGCAACAATAGACCTCCCCAGCAACAATAGACCCCCCCCCTGCAAAAATAGATCCCCAGCAGTGAGCATCAATACCCTGCAGCACACCCCAGCACCCCTTGCCATTACATACAGTCAGTCCAGGAGGTGCCGGAACTGCATTCCTCCGCGTTCCCGCTGAAAAAAAGCCCTGGTCCTGGGGCAATCAAACTGGGTGATCAGCTTGGCCAGAGATTATTTACTCACCAGTCACAACAAGGTCTACTCCACATTCAGTAGTTGCACTCTTAAGCCCTGTACACACGATCGGTTTTACCGATGAAAACAGTCCGATGGACTTTTTTCATCGGACGAACCGATCGTGTATGGACCCCATTGGTCTTTTTTCCACCTGTGTGAAAAAATAGAACATGTTTTAAATTTATCCGATGGGAAAAAAAACGATAGCAAAATCCGATCGTCTGTGTGGAAATCCATCGGATAAAAAACCCACGCATGCTCAGAATCAAGTCAACGCATGCTCAGAAGCATTGAACTTAATTTTTCTCGGCTCATCGGAGTGTTTTACGTCACCACGTTTGAAACGGTCGGTTTTTTGACTGATGGTGAGTAGGCAAGACTGATGTAAGACAGTTTCATCGGATTTCCGATGGAAAAAACCATCGGATTAGAATCCATATGAAATCCGATCGTGTGTACAGGGCTTAATACCCCGTACACGCGATCGGATTTTCCCTCGGGATAAACTCCGACGGGTTTTTCCGACAGGATTCCCTCCAAGCTGTCTTGCATACACACCGTCACACCAAATTCCGACCGTCAAGAACGCGGTGACGAACAACACTGCGACGAGCCTAGAAAAATGAAGTTCAATGCTTCCGAGCATGCGTCGACTTGATACTGAGCATGCGTGTTTTTTTCTCCGTCGGAGTTCCATACAGACAAATGGAATTTCCGATAGAAATTTCTCTTTCTCACTTCTTTTCTCACCCTGTCGGAATTTCTGACGGAAAAAGTCAGGTGGGGCACACACACGGTCGGAATATCCGATGAAAAACGGCAGCACAACCAAGAGATCCAACATGTACATTCAAGCTTTATACTCTTGACACCTCATTGATCCCACCTTGAACCTCACATCCTAACACGTTGCACCCAACAATTGGAAATAGAGAATTGTCATGTATCAATTACTGGAGTGCATGAAAAAGTCCGATGGGGCACACACACGGTCGGAATATCCGATGAAAAAATTCCGTCTGACTTTTTTCATCGGAAATTCCGACCGTCTGTACAAGGCATAAGGCATCCCATACATTCATCATATTTTTTTCGTTCAACCAGCTGGTTGAAAAAAAAAAAAAAAAAAAGATTTGATTTCCCCCATCCAAATATTCAATGTAGATTTGGGAATTTTTCCCGCTGTGTTATTGTATTCTGACGGCAGGGAGGCTTCTCTGCTGTCAGAATGCATTGATCAGTCATGCCGGCCGCAGTCGGCAGTGCCGATCGATGAAGAAAAACCTGACAGACTGGTTGTAGTCGATAGATCGACTTCTGTTCAACCAGTTTGCCCACACTTGGATAAAAATTTGTCTGGTCTCTGTTGAACCGTTCATATATAAAGAAAAATCCACCAGGATAGAGCGCCCCAAAGGCTACTATAGCGGTATACAGAAAAACCTGGCTTTGAGAGTAACTTGGTTTGAGAACGTTTTGCAAGACAAGCAAAATGTTTTACTGCATTTTGGCTTGATATACAAGCAATGTCTTGATATACAAGTAGCGTCACATCACATCTGAGTATAAAAGAGAAGAGAGGCGCCTCTAAGTGTAGCAATATGGTTACATGTAATGAATGAACAACATTTAGCAACATATTGCTACACTAATGCCTTGTACACACGATCGGAATTTCCGATGAAACGAGTCCGATGGACTTGTTTCATCGGAAATTCCGATCGTGTATGGGCCCCATCTGACTTTTTTCCATCAGTGTTTAAAAATAGAACATGTTTTAAATTTTTCCGATGGAAAAAAAAAAACGATAGGAAATTCTGATCGTCTGTGTGGAACTCCAACGGAGAAAAAACTCACGCATGTTCAGAATCAAGTCGACGCATGCTCAGAAGCATTGAACTTAATTTTTCTCGGCTCGTCGAGGTGTTTTACGCCACCGCGTTTTTGGACGGTCAGAATTTAGTCTGACAGTGTGTATGCAAGACAGCTTGAACGGAATTCCGATGAAAAATTCCATCGGATTTTAGACCATCGGTAACTCCGATCATGTGCACAAGGCATTAGAGGCGCCTCTCTTCTCTTTTATACTCTGTAGCTCCTGCTGGATTTTGCTTCTAATCCCATTGTGGAGGCTTCCATTTGTGGATGGAAATGTTATGGTTACACAACCAATCACATTGCTATAATCTTTTCATATGGACTATAAACTGTAGGACTTATGAATAAATGGTTGTGGAACAAATCATTTGAGTTTCCATTATTTCTTATGGGGAAATTTGCTTTGATATACAAGTGCTTTGGATTACAAACATGTTTCTGGAACGAATTATGCTCGCAATCCAAGGTTTTACTGTAAATATAATTCATTGAACATCAAAAATGCAATTACAGTACAAACCCATTGACCGAATCGGTCCACCGGTCGATGATAACCTCCAAAGACACAAAAAAGGCTGATGGCCCAGAAAAAAGCTATTCATCTCGTGAAGCAGGTAGTTCAATATCCAGTGTTGGTGCAACCAGATCAGGATTGTTCAAGCATGCATGAGATTCTCTCTCTTTTTTAACTATTTCCATCAGACTGGATTTTTTTTAGCCTGGTCTGGATTTTTCTGGGCCATGTGCCTTTTTTGCGTCTTTGGAGGTTATCATCGGCCGGTGGAGGGGAGGACTGGGGTTTTTGAGGGGATTTTAGGTGATAGGGTCCCCTTTTGTACACTGGAGTGGGGGGAGGGGCCTTTGGATGGGAGAGCTGCTTAGGGGGGAGGGAGGGATTTTGGGGATGTTTGGGGGCTGGGGTCCCCCTCATTGGGTAGCTGACTGATTCAGTCAATGGATTTGTACTGTAATTGCATTTTTGATGTCCAATAAATTATATTTATACCGTTATAGTAGCCTTTGAGGTGCTCTATCCTGGTGTTTTTTTTATTTTTATATATGTATGGCTTTTTGGATGCACTTCCCCTAATGAGTGGTGTGGCACTAAGCAAGTATTTCCACTCCCAGGACTCTGCTTTGGTTGGGTTTTTTTATATCTCTGCTAAACCGGCCAAATATCGATCCATGTATGGTCAGCTGGTTGGTAAAACCTTTATGCCTTGTACACACGATTGGATTTTCCGTCGGGATAAACGCCGACGGATTTTTCCGACAGAATTCCGTTTAAGCTGTCTTGCATACACACTGTCACACCAAATTCCGACCGTCAAGAACGCGGTGACGTACAACACTACGACGAGCCGAGAAAAATTAAGTTCAACGCTTCCGAGCATGCGTCGACTTGAATCTGAGCATGCGTGTTTTTTTTCTCCGTCGGAGTTCCATACAGTTGGACGGAATTTCCGATAGGAATTTTTTCCATCGGAAAAAAAGAGAACATGTTCTCTTTCTAAATTCCGACGGATAAAAATCAGATGGGGCACACACACGGTCGGAATATCCGATGAAAAAATTCCGTCTGACTTTTTTCATCGGAAATTCCGACCGTGTGTACAAGGCATAAGTCTCAATCTAGAAATGGATTAGGGCAAAAGGGGGGTTCAAGACAAGGTAGCAGCTTTGCCTACCCATCCATCAGTTTGATTGACATTGATAAGAATTGTAGTAGGCAAAAATAAGTCACCACATTTGTACTGTCTGTACACAGCTTCGACCAATTGCACCATCCACCTGGTTTACAGGAGAAGCATGGAGGTTGTAGCTGGGCCTCCTGGACGTCTATCCAACCCTGGGCTCCTGCTTAGATTGCCTTGTGTGTTTCCTTTACATGTCTAAACCTCAAGGAAACCTACAGAGGACCACTAAGGAAGGAGGATCTTCAGAATTACAGTTAACAAAATTGTCTAGATGCTAGAAACGTGCCATAAAGTCAACCCTATTGCAATAGTTCAAGCCAGGAAAACATATTGCTAATACCTCATTACCCGTGCATGTGACTGGGTGGAAGAAGAAGGATTGTTTGAAAGTCAAAATATTTCCTTACGTTTAACCGTTAGTGTCACTTAACTCCCCAAGATGCACGACAAGTGACCGCTTTGCCTCGCCATTAAGACATCATAACTTCAGCTAATTTGCAAGCTGTGTGAAAGAGCAGATCCAGCCCCAGCACTGTGAAGCCTCTGCAGAGCCTGGGGACATGACCTGCCACAAAAAGAGAAAGCAGACTACTGCCGTGTTAAAAAACTAACTCTTTTCATTTTATAATGGAGGGAAGAAAAACAAAACAGAAGGCATTGTCATTCATTTTCCTGCCTGGGTCTTTGTCGCTCTTTTGTCCTGGCCTGAATGTTTGTGTATTGACTCAACTTTCTTTATCTGGCTCTTGTAAATACCAAATCAGCTGGTTTTCATTTCTTTTAAATCTTGTTGAGTTTTAGTGTCCCAGAACAGATGGTCTCAGCCGATGTTTGCTGGCCTATAGAGGACAAAAAGGTTCTAGCTATTCATGGCATTGAGGGGGCAGTGCTAATGAGGTTGGAAACAAGTCACTAAAATGTTATTTAATAACTAGGTGGCAGGTTTGGAGTGGTGAGCAAACCATTAACAGTTGATATCTAGTAGCAGTTAATCACATTCAACCTGACTTGTTTTGTAATGTTGAAGACTCTTTTTAGCTTCTCCAAACCACTTCTTCAGTTCTATTTAGAAGTGGCCCAGAAAAGATATGAAACATCTTCAACATTACAAAACAAGGCCAGTCGAATGTGTTCAAGGCTTGGACACATCCAACTGGACAGGTTCTGTAATGTTGTAGGCTCTTCGTAGCTTCTTCAAACCACTTCTTCAGTTCGAATTTGAATTGGTCCAGAGAAGATATAAAACATCTTCAACATTACAGAACAAGGCCAGTCGAATGTGTCCAAGGCTTGGACACAAACAAGCAGGGCCCTCTGATTCCTCCTGTATTGAATTGTATTGTAACTGTACTGTCTGCCCACATGTTGTAAGGTACACCGCAAACTGTTGACCCTATATAAATCCTGTATAATAATAATCCCAATTTACTGGTTTTGTAATGTTGAAGACTCTTTGTAGCTTCTGCAAACCATTTCTTCACTTTTAATTACAAGTGGCCCAGAGAAGATATGAAAATTCTTCAACATTACAGAGCAAGTCTAGTCAAAAGTGTCCAAGGCTTGGACACATCCAACTGGACTTGTTCTTTAATTTTGAAGACTCTTTGTAGCTTTTCCAAACCACTTCTTCAGTTCTATTCAGAAGTTGCCCAGAGAATTTGAATTGGTCCAGAGAAGATATGAAACATCTTCAACATTACAGAACAAGGCGAGTTGAATGTTTCCAAGCCTTGGACACATTTAACTGGACTTGTCCTGTAATGTTGAAGACTCTTCGTAGCTTCTTCAAATCACGTCTTCAGTTCTGATTAGAAGTGGCCCAGAGAAGATATGAAACGTCTTCAACATTACAGAGCAAGTCCAGTCGAATGCGTCCAAGGCTTGGACACATTAAACTGGACCTGTTCCGTAATGTTGACGTTTCGTAGCGTTTTTAAGCCACTTATTCTGTTCTAATTGGAAATGGCTTGAACTCCAAGCCACTTCTAATTAGAACTGAAGAAGTGGCTTGGAGAAGCCATGAAAGGTCTTCCACATTACAGAACAAGTCCAGTGTGTCTGAGCCATTTCTAACTAGAACTAAAGAAGTGGCTTGGAGAAGCTGCAGAGTATCACAACTAGTGATGAGCCGAACACCCCCGGGTTCGGTTCGCACCAGAACCCGCGAACGGACCGAAAGTTCGAACGAACATTAGAACCCTATTAAATACAATGGATGCGAACGTTCGAATTCTAAAGTGCTAATTATAACAACTATTATGCATGTTATTGTCATAAATAGGGTTTGGGAACCCGGGTTGTGCACCAGGGGACATGTATCAATGCAAAAAGAAGTTTTAAAAACGGTCGTTTTTCGGGAGCAGTCATTTTAATGATGCATAAAGTGAAAAAAAAAAAGTCAAATATTCCTTTAAATATCGTACCTGGGGGGTGTCTAAAGTATGCCTGTGAAGTGCCACGTGTTTCCCGTGTTTAGAACTGTCCCTGCACAAAATGACACTTCTAAAGGAAAAAAAAGCCATTTAAAACTGCTTGCGGCTTTAATGTAATGTCTGGTCCCGGTAATATGGATGAAATTCTTTAAGAAAAATGGCATAGCTACCCCATGACCCCCCCCCCTACCCCAGCCCATTACCAGCCCCTTTGGGTCTTGTATGGATATTAAGGGGAACCCCGCACATAAAATAAAAAAGGCCCTATATACTCTGAACAGCCGTATACAGGCGGTGCATACAAGACAGGGACTGTAGGTTTGTTCTTATGTAGAATCTGTTTGTAATTTTGAACAGGTACATTGTTGAAGTGTAGCTCCAGCCCAAAAATCTATTTTTAAACTTTTTGGGAAACATAGGTAAGGGTTATCACCCCTGTAACATTTGTTTTGCTGTCTGTGCCCCTGTTCAGAACATTTCACCTCACTTTCCGTCCCAATGACAACTGTTTTTGAAATGTGGTGTTTTTCTTGAAACAAGGATTGCTGATAAAGCATCAGTACAGATGAGACCCCTTTCTCCCATATTTATTCTTACAGGAGAGAATTTTCCTTTCTAGGGGTAGATTTCCTCTCACTTCCTGTTGTCTTCTTTCGTTTGCAAGTAGGAGTCGTTTGTAAGTTGGATGTTTGAAAGTAGGGACCTGCCGTATATACTCTGCAGAAATAGGCCCCTTAGTTGTTGGTGTTGGCACAACACTGTAAGCACTCAGTTACTCTTGGTTGGTGCTGGAACGCCCTGCTGTCAACTATTATATCAGGAATTTTAATTACATATAATTGTTGAACAGTGGTAGTAAAAATTGGGGCTTTGATGGTGGTGCTGGTGCCACAACACTGTAAGCCCTGACAGTTACTCTTGGTGGGTGCAGCAATGGGCCCTGCTGTGAATTATTAGATCAAGAATTGTAATTACATGCCCCTTTTGAACAGGGGCTGAAAAATTGGGCCTTTCGTGGTGGTGGTGGTGGTGGCGTTGCCACAAGACTGTAAGCCCTCAGAGTTACTCTTGGTGGGTGCAGCAATGGACCCTGCTGTGAATTATTAGATCAAGAATTGTAATTGCATGCCCCTGTTGAACAGGGGCTGAAAAATTGGGCCTTAGGCACTGGTGGCACAACACTACAACCCCTCACAGATACTGTACTTGGAGCACAGCAATGAGCCCTGTTGCAAAGTATTGCTTCAAAAATTGTAATGACACGCCCCTGTTAAACAGGGGCTGAAAAATTGGGCCTTAGGCACTGGTGCCACAACACTCCAACCCCTCACAGATACTGTACTTGGAGCACAGCAATGAGCCCTATGGCAAATTATTGCTAAAAAAATTGTAATTACACGCCCCTGTAAAACAGGGGCTGAAAAATTGGGCCTTAGCCACTGGTGGCGGCACCCATAAACAAAAATGATCTTCCAAGCTATCATCATCAATCGTATCATTGAGGACTCGGAGGAGGAGGATAGCCAGTCAACATAACAGCACAGGCACTCAGCATCAGCATCAGTCTTGAAGGGATGTGACATGTTAAAATCAATTAGTCTGTTATATCAGCATCAGGTGTGTGGTAGCTGGTGGTGATCCAAGACTGGTTCATCTTGATGAAAGTCAGTCGATCAACCGAGTCGATGGACAGGCGCACCCTGTGATCCGTGACAAATCCTCCAGCAGCACTGAATGTGCGTTCCGAAAGAACGCTGGATGCAGGACAGGCCAGTAGCTCAATTGCATACTGTGCAAGCTCTGGCCAGTGATCCATCCTCAAGACCCAGTAAGCCAGAGGATTTTCGGTGGGGAAGGTGTCCAAGTCTGACCTTGCCCCTAGATATTCCTGCACCATGTTTATCAGACGCTGGCGATGGTTGCTGGAACCGATCATACTTTGGGGCTGCGGACTAAAGAATTGTCTGAACGCATCGGTCAGACGGCCACCTTCCCCACCGCTCCTTCTTTGACTGGCCGAAGCCTCAGCAACTCGTTGTCCAGGACCAGGAGTTTGTAACCTCCCAGTCTCTGGGAACGCGTTGCACAGACCTTTCTGCAAGGCCTCCCGGAGTTGTCTCATCCTCTGCTCCCTCTGCGACGGTAACATAAGGTCCGCAACCTTACCCTTGTACCGTGGATCAAGGAGAGTGGCCAGCCAGTAATGGTCCCTCTCCTTGATCCGAAGAATACGAGGATCCTTCCGCAGACTTTGCAGGATCAGGGAGGCCATGCAGCGTAGGTTTGCTGAGGCATTCGCTCCGGAGTCCTCTGGGTCACTAAGGACGACATGATCCGCAGCCACCTCCTCCCAGCCACGTACAAGTCCACTGGTTTCTTGGGACTGTAAATCATCCCTAAAAGACTGCTGCTGATGATGCTGAGTGCCAGCCTCCACCTCCATGCTGACACAATCCTCCTCCTCCTCCTCCTCCTCCTCCTCTTCCTGTGCGATGGGTGGGACAGAAGGAACACTGTCTGGGTAAAGGGGGCCTTGAGAGGCAAGGAAGTCCTCCTCTTCCTGCCTCTGTTCTGCCTCAAGTGCCCTGTCCATTATTCCACGCAGCGTGTGCTCCAACAGGTGGACAAGAGGTACAGTGTCACTGATGCATGCACTGTCACTGCTCACCATCCTCGTGGCCTCCTCAAATGGTGCCAGGACAGTGCATGCATCCCTGATCATGCCCCACTGGCGTGGAGAAAAAAAACCAAGCTCCCCTGACCCTGTCCTGGTGCCGTAGTCGCACAGGTACTCATTGATGGCCCTCTGCTGCGTGTGCAGCCGCTGCAGCATGGCCAACGTTGAGTTCCACCTGGTGGGCATGTCACATATAAGGCGGTTCTTGGGCAGGTTCAACTCCTTTTGCAGCTCAGCCAGGCGAGCACTGGCATTATAAGATCTGCGGAAATGCACACAGACTTTCCTGGCCTGCCTCAGGACATCCTGTAAGCCCGGGTACCTGCCCAAGAACCGCTGCACCACCAGGTTAAGGACGTGAGCCACACAGGGCACATGGGTCAGTTGTCCCTGTCGGAGGGCGGAGAGGAGGTTGGTGCCATTGTCGCAAACCACCATTCCTGGCTTAAGCTGGCGTGGCGTCAACCACCTCTCGGCCTGGCCCTGCAGAGCAGACAGGACCTCTGCCCCAGTGTGGCTTCTGTCCCCCAAACACACCAGCGCAAGCACGGCATGGCATCTTTTTGCCTGCGTACTTGCGTAGCCCCGTGAACGGCTACGGAGCACCGCTGGTTCCGAGGACAAACCACAGGAAGAGGCCATGGAGGAAGAGGAGGGGGTGGAGGAGAGAGGTGTGTCACAACCAGTAGTAGCATTTTGGAGGCGTGGCGGTGGGACAACCTCCAACACTACTGCACCTTGTCCTGCATCCTTCCCAGCTGCCAAAAGAGTGACCCAATGGGCTGTGAAAGAAAGGTAACGTCCCTGTCCATGCCTGCTGGACCATGAGTCAGCGGTAATATGCACCTTACCGCTGACCGCCCTGTCCAGCGAGGCCAAGACATTGCCTTCCACATGCCGGTAGAGAGCCGGAATAGCCTTCCGTGAGAAAAAGTGGCGTTTGGGAACCTGCCACTGAGGAACCGCACATTGCACAAACTCACGGAAGGGGGCCGAGTCTACCAACTGAAAAGGCAGCAGTTGAAGCGCTAGCAATTTAGCCAAGCTAGCATTCAACCGCTGGGCATGTGGATGGCTGGGAGTGAACTTCTTTCGACGGTCCAGCAGCTGGGGCAGGGAAATTTGCCTGCTAGAATCGGACGTCGGTGTACTGCTAGCAGAGTGGCCGCAAGTACTTGGCTGTGACACACCTAATTCTACACCTTCATTCCTCTCAGTGCATGTTTCAGAGAGGACTGAAGTTATAGTGGGGTTGGAGATCCCAGCTGATGCGGTGCAAGGAGAGGTCCGCTTTGTTCTTTGGTGTGGGTCTTTGAGGTAGGCTTGCCAACGAGCTGCATGGCAGGTCAACATATGTCTGGTCAGGCATGTGGTACCCAAGCGGCTGATGTTTTGGCCACGCGATATACGCTTGAGACATATGTTGCAAACAGCAGCTGTGCGATCTGATGCACTAGCCTCAAAAAAGGCCCACACCAAAGAACTTTTTGAATGACGGGCAGAGGCAGCGCCCTGCACAGGCGGAGCTCTGCGGTGTGATTCCGTCGGTGTACTGCCCTTACGCTGGCCACCAAAGGGCATCCTGCCTCGTTGGAGATGTGCCTCCTCCTCATCCTCCTCCTCCTCCTCTCTCCTATTAGGCACCCACGTGGAGTCAGTGACCTCATCATCACCTCCCTCCTCATCACTGGAGCCAATCTGGCAGTATGCTGCAGCTGCTGGAACATGACTGCCAGATTGGTGTCCTTCTTGAGCATCCCCTCTGTCTGCTCTCACGCTACTGCCTTCCTCTAGCTGGGTTTCATCATCAGACCCTTCGAAACGCTGGGCATCCTCCTGGAGCATGTACCCAACACTGTGCTGAAACAGTTCGGGGGACTCCTCAGGAGGAGGACATGGTGGGTCTAGGGAAGGAGTGACTGATGATGAGTCTGACATTGATACCAGGGAAGAGGACGCTTTGGCAGCTGCTTTTCCAGTACCCTGAGCCTGGGTGAGAGAGGATGAGGAGGAGGAGGAGGGCTTGGTCATCCACTCTACCAAGTCTTCGGCATGATGTGGCTCAACATGTCCAGCTGCCGAAAAGAAGGACAAGCGTGTCCCATGGCCATGTGCTGATGACAACGCACCGCGTCCACGACCAGCACTGTTGCCCCCAGACACAGAGCCTGCTTGCCCTCTTTTATTGCCTCCTGACTGTCTGCCTCTCCTTGTTTGCCTTCCAGACATTCTAATAGATGGCCTGCAGGGAGATGGGAAAAAAGCAATAAGGGCTACCTTCAGGTGTCCTTCTCTGTCCCTTGAAACAAGGACTTTGACAGTGAAAGAAACTGACACACTCTCCCTACCTACAGTTTTCTGTCCCTAGAAAAAATGTTTTTTTTAAGCACAATTTAGCACAAGGAGAATTCACTCACTGTCCTTCCAGGTCCCTGGAAACAAGGACTTTGACAGTGAAAGAAACTGACACACTCTCCCTACCTACAGTTTTCTGTCCCTAGAAAAAATGTTTTTTTTAAGCACAATTTAGCACAAGGAGAATTACCTCACTGTCCTTCCAGGTCCCTGGAAACAAGGACTTTGACAGTGAAAGAAACTGACACACTCTCCCTACCTACAGTTTTCTGTCCCTAGAAAAAATGTTTTTTTTAAGCACAATTTAGCACAAGGAGAATTACCTCACTGTCCTTCCAGGTCCCTGGAAACAAGGACTTTGACAGTGAAAGAAACTGACACACTCTCCCTACCTACAGTTTTCTGTCCCTAGAAAAAATGTTTTTTTTAAGCACAATTTAGCACAAGGAGAATTACCTCACTGTCCTTCCAGGTCCCTGGAAACAAGGACTTTGACAGTGAAAGAAACTGACACACTCTCCCTACCTACAGTTTTCTGTCCCTAGAAAAAATGTTTTTTTTAAGCACAATTTAGCACAAGGAGAATTACCTCACTGTCCTTCCAGGTCCCTGGAAACAAGGACTTTGACAGTGAAAGAAACTGACACACTCTCCCTACCTACAGTTTTCTGTCCCTAGAAAAAATGTTTTTTTTTAAGCACAATTTAGCACAAGGAGAATTACCTCACTGTCCTTCCAGGTCCCTGGAAACAAGGACTTTGACAGTGAAAGAAACTGACACACTCTCCCTACCTACAGTTTTCTGTCCCTAGAAAAAATGTTTTTTTTAAGCACAATTTAGCACAAGGAGAATTCACTCACTGTCCTTCCAGGTCCCTGGAAACAAGGACTTTGACAGTGAAAGAAACTGACACACTCTCCCTACCTACAGTTTTCTGTCCCTAGAAAAAATGTTTTTTTTAAGCACAATTTAGCACAAGGAGAATTACCTCACTGTCCTTCCAGGTCCCTGGAAACAAGGACTTTGACAGTGAAAGAAACTGACACACTCTCCCTACCTACAGTTTTCTGTCCCTAGAAAAAATGTTTTTTTTAAGCACAATTTAGCACAAGGAGAATTACCTCACTGTCCTTCCAGGTCCCTGGAAACAAGGACTTTGACAGTGAAAGAAACTGACACACTCTCCCTACCTACAGTTTTCTGTCCCTAGAAAAAATGTTTTTTTTAAGCACAATTTAGCACAAGGAGAATTACCTCACTGTCCTTCCAGGTCCCTGGAAACAAGGACTTTGACAGTGAAAGAAACTGACACACTCTCCCTACCTACAGTTTTCTGTCCCTAGAAAAAATGTTTTTTTTAAGCACAATATAGCACAAGGAGAATTCACTCACTGTCCTTCCAGGTCCCTGGAAACAAGGACTTTGACAGTGAAAGAAACTGACACACTCTCCCTACCTACAGTTTTCTGTCCCTAGAAAAAATGTTTTTTTTAAGCACAATTTAGCACAAGGAGAATTCACTCACTGTCCTTCCAGGTCCCTGGAAACAAGGACTTTGACAGTGAAAGAAACTGACACACTCTCCCTACCTACAGTTTTCTGTCCCTAGAAAAAATGTTTTTTTTAAGCACAATTTAGCACAAGGAGAATTACCTCACTGTCCTTCCAGGTCCCTGGAAACAAGGACTTTCACAGTGAAAGAAACTGACACACTCTCCCTACCTACAGTTTTCTGTCCCTAGAAAAAATGATTTTTTTTAAGCACAATTTAGCACAAGGAGAATTACCTCACTGTCCTTCCAGGTCCCTGGAAACAAGGACTTTGAAAGTGAAAGAAACTGACACACTCTCCCTACCTACAGTTTTCTGTCCCTAGAAAAAATGTTTTTTTTAAGCACAATTTAGCACAAGGAGAATTACCTCACTGTCCTTCCAGGTCCCTGGAAACAAGGACTTTGACAGTGAAAGAAACTGACACACTCTCCCTACCTACAGTTTTCTGTCCCTAGAAAAAATGTTTTTTTTAAGCACAATTTAGCACAAGGAGAATTACCTCACTGTCCTTCCAGGTCCCTGGAAACAAGGACTTTGACAGTGAAAGAAACTGACACACTCTCCCTACCTACAGTTTTCTGTCCCTAGAAAAAATGTTTTTTTTAAGCACAATTTAGCACAAGGAGAATTACCTCACTGTCCTTCCAGGTCCCTGGAAACAAGGACTTTCACAGTGAAAGAAACTGACACACTCTCCCTACCTACAGTTTTCTGTCCCTAGAAAAAATGTTTTTTTTAAGCACAATTTAGCACAAGGAGAATTACCTCACTGTCCTTCCAGGTCCCTGGAAACAAGGACTTTGACAGTGAAAGAAACTGACACACTCTCCCTACCTACAGTTTTCTGTCCCTAGAAAAAATGTTTTTTTTAAGCACAATTTAGCACAAGGAGAATTACCTCACTGTCCTTCCAGGTCCCTGGAAACAAGGACTTTGACAGTGAAAGAAACTGACACACTCTCCCTACCTACAGTTTTCTGTCCCTAGAAAAAATGTTTTTTTTTAAGCACAATTTAGCACAAGGAGAATTACCTCACTGTCCTTCCAGGTCCCTGGAAACAAGGACTTTGACAGTGAAAGAAACTGACACACTCTCCCTACCTACAGTTTTCTGTCCCTAGAAAAAATGTTTTTTTTAAGCACAATTTAGCACAAGGAGAATTACCTCACTGTCCTTCCAGGTCCCTGGAAACAAGGACTTTGACAGTGAAAGAAAATGACACACTCTCCCTACCTACAGTTTTCTGTCCCTAGAAAAAATGTTTTTTTTAAGCACAATTTAGCACAAGGAGAATTACCTCACTGTCCTTCCAGGTCCCTGGAAACAAGGACTTTGACAGTGAAAGAAACTGACACACTCTCCCTACCTACAGTTTTCTGTCCCTAGAAAAAATGTTTTTTTTAAGCACAATATAGCACAAGGAGAATTCACTCACTGTCCTTCCAGGTCCCTGGAAACAAGGACTTTGACAGTGAAAGAAACTGACACACTCTCCCTACCTACAGTTTTCTGTCCCTAGAAAAAATGTTTTTTTTAAGCACAATTTAGCACAAGGAGAATTACCTCACTGTCCTTCCAGGTCCCTGGAAACAAGGACTTTGACAGTGAAAGAAACTGACACACTCTCCCTACCTACAGTTTTCTGTCCCTAGAAAAAATGTTTTTTTTAAGCACAATTTAGCACAAGGAGAATTACCTCACTGTCCTTCCAGGTCCCTGGAAACAAGGACTTTGACAGTGAAAGAAACTGACACACTCTCCCTACCTACAGTTTTCTGTCCCTAGAAAAAATGTTTTTTTTAAGCACAATTTAGCACAAGGAGAATTACCTCACTGTCCTTCCAGGTCCCTGGAAACAAGGACTTTGACAGTGAAAGAAACTGACACACTCTCCCTACCTACAGTTTTCTGTCCCTAGAAAAAATGTTTTTTTTAAGCACAATTTAGCACAAGGAGAATTACCTCACTGTCCTTCCAGGTCCCTGGAAACAAGGACTTTCACAGTGAAAGAAACTGACACACTCTCCCTACCTACAGTTTTCTGTCCCTAGAAAAAATGTTTTTTTTAAGCACAATATAGCACAAGGAGAATTCACTCACTGTCCTTCCAGGTCCCTGGAAACAAGGACTTTGACAGTGAAAGAAACTGACACACTCTCCCTACCTACAGTTTTCTGTCCCTAGAAAAAATGTTTTTTTTAAGCACAATTTAGCACAAGGAGAATTACCTCACTGTCCTTCCAGGTCCCTGGAAACAAGGACTTTGACAGTGAAAGAAACTGACACACTCTCCCTACCTACAGTTTTCTGTCCCTAGAAAAAATGTTTTTTTTAAGCACAATTTAGCACAAGGAGAATTACCTCACTGTCCTTCCAGGTCCCTGGAAACAAGGACTTTGACAGTGAAAGAAACTGACACACTCTCCCTACCTACAGTTTTCTGTCCCTAGAAAAAATGTTTTTTTTAAGCACAATTTAGCACAAGGAGAATTACCTCACTGTCCTTCCAGGTCCCTGGAAACAAGGACTTTGACAGTGAAAGAAACTGACACACTCTCCCTACCTACAGTTTTCTGTCCCTAGAAAAAATGTTTTTTTTAAGCACAATTTAGCACAAGGAGAATTACCTCACTGTCCTTCCAGGTCCCTGGAAACAAGGACTTTGACAGTGAAAGAAAATGACACACTCTCCCTACCTACAGTTTTCTGTCCCTAGAAAAAATGTTTTTTTTAAGCACAATTTAGCACAAGGAGAATTACCTCACTGTCCTTCCAGGTCCCTGGAAACAAGGACTTTGACAGTGAAAGAAACTGACACACTCTCCCTACCTACAGTTTTCTGTCCCTAGAAAAAATGTTTTTTTTAAGCACAATTTAGCACAAGGAGAATTACCTCACTGTCCTTCCAGGTCCCTGGAAACAAGGACTTTGACAGTGAAAGAAACTGACACACTCTCCCTACCTACAGTTTTCTGTCCCTAGAAAAAATGTTTTTTTTAAGCACAATTTAGCACAAGGAGAATTACCTCACTGTCCTTCCAGGTCCCTGGAAACAAGGACTTTGACAGTGAAAGAAACTGACACACTCTCCCTACCTACAGTTTTCTGTCCCTAGAAAAAATGTTTTTTTTAAGCACAATTTAGCACAAGGAGAATTACCTCACTGTCCTTCCAGGTCCCTGGAAACAAGGACTTTGACAGTGAAAGAAACTGACACACTCTCCCTACCTACAGTTTTCTGTCCCTAGAAAAAATGTTTTTTTTAAGCACAATATAGCACAAGGAGAATTCACTCACTGTCCTTCCAGGTCCCTGGAAACAAGGACTTTGACAGTGAAAGAAACTGACACACTCTCCCTACCTACAGTTTTCTGTCCCTAGAAAAAATGTTTTTTTTAAGCACAATTTAGCACAAGGAGAATTCACTCACTGTCCTTCCAGGTCCCTGGAAACAAGGACTTTGACAGTGAAAGAAACTGACACACTCTCCCTACCTACAGTTTTCTGTCCCTAGAAAAAATGTTTTTTTTAAGCACAATTTAGCACAAGGAGAATTACCTCACTGTCCTTCCAGGTCCCTGGAAACAAGGACTTTCACAGTGAAAGAAACTGACACACTCTCCCTACCTACAGTTTTCTGTCCCTAGAAAAAATGATTTTTTTTAAGCACAATTTAGCACAAGGAGAATTACCTCACTGTCCTTCCAGGTCCCTGGAAACAAGGACTTTGAAAGTGAAAGAAACTGACACACTCTCCCTACCTACAGTTTTCTGTCCCTAGAAAAAATGTTTTTTTTAAGCACAATTTAGCACAAGGAGAATTACCTCACTGTCCTTCCAGGTCCCTGGAAACAAGGACTTTGACAGTGAAAGAAACTGACACACTCTCCCTACCTACAGTTTTCTGTCCCTAGAAAAAATGTTTTTTTTAAGCACAATTTAGCACAAGGAGAATTACCTCACTGTCCTTCCAGGTCCCTGGAAACAAGGACTTTGACAGTGAAAGAAACTGACACACTCTCCCTACCTACAGTTTTCTGTCCCTAGAAAAAATGTTTTTTTTAAGCACAATTTAGCACAAGGAGAATTACCTCACTGTCCTTCCAGGTCCCTGGAAACAAGGACTTTCACAGTGAAAGAAACTGACACACTCTCCCTACCTACAGTTTTCTGTCCCTAGAAAAAATGTTTTTTTTAAGCACAATTTAGCACAAGGAGAATTACCTCACTGTCCTTCCAGGTCCCTGGAAACAAGGACTTTGACAGTGAAAGAAACTGACACACTCTCCCTACCTACAGTTTTCTGTCCCTAGAAAAAATGTTTTTTTTAAGCACAATTTAGCACAAGGAGAATTACCTCACTGTCCTTCCAGGTCCCTGGAAACAAGGACTTTGACAGTGAAAGAAACTGACACACTCTCCCTACCTACAGTTTTCTGTCCCTAGAAAAAATGTTTTTTTTTAAGCACAATTTAGCACAAGGAGAATTACCTCACTGTCCTTCCAGGTCCCTGGAAACAAGGACTTTGACAGTGAAAGAAACTGACACACTCTCCCTACCTACAGTTTTCTGTCCCTAGAAAAAATGTTTTTTTTAAGCACAATTTAGCACAAGGAGAATTACCTCACTGTCCTTCCAGGTCCCTGGAAACAAGGACTTTGACAGTGAAAGAAAATGACACACTCTCCCTACCTACAGTTTTCTGTCCCTAGAAAAAATGTTTTTTTTAAGCACAATTTAGCACAAGGAGAATTACCTCACTGTCCTTCCAGGTCCCTGGAAACAAGGACTTTGACAGTGAAAGAAACTGACACACTCTCCCTACCTACAGTTTTCTGTCCCTAGAAAAAATGTTTTTTTTAAGCACAATATAGCACAAGGAGAATTCACTCACTGTCCTTCCAGGTCCCTGGAAACAAGGACTTTGACAGTGAAAGAAACTGACACACTCTCCCTACCTACAGTTTTCTGTCCCTAGAAAAAATGTTTTTTTTAAGCACAATTTAGCACAAGGAGAATTACCTCACTGTCCTTCCAGGTCCCTGGAAACAAGGACTTTGACAGTGAAAGAAACTGACACACTCTCCCTACCTACAGTTTTCTGTCCCTAGAAAAAATGTTTTTTTTAAGCACAATTTAGCACAAGGAGAATTACCTCACTGTCCTTCCAGGTCCCTGGAAACAAGGACTTTGACAGTGAAAGAAACTGACACACTCTCCCTACCTACAGTTTTCTGTCCCTAGAAAAAATGTTTTTTTTAAGCACAATTTAGCACAAGGAGAATTACCTCACTGTCCTTCCAGGTCCCTGGAAACAAGGACTTTGACAGTGAAAGAAACTGACACACTCTCCCTACCTACAGTTTTCTGTCCCTAGAAAAAATGTTTTTTTTAAGCACAATTTAGCACAAGGAGAATTACCTCACTGTCCTTCCAGGTCCCTGGAAACAAGGACTTTCACAGTGAAAGAAACTGACACACTCTCCCTACCTACAGTTTTCTGTCCCTAGAAAAAATGTTTTTTTTAAGCACAATATAGCACAAGGAGAATTCACTCACTGTCCTTCCAGGTCCCTGGAAACAAGGACTTTGACAGTGAAAGAAACTGACACACTCTCCCTACCTACAGTTTTCTGTCCCTAGAAAAAATGTTTTTTTTAAGCACAATTTAGCACAAGGAGAATTACCTCACTGTCCTTCCAGGTCCCTGGAAACAAGGACTTTGACAGTGAAAGAAACTGACACACTCTCCCTACCTACAGTTTTCTGTCCCTAGAAAAAATGTTTTTTTTAAGCACAATTTAGCACAAGGAGAATTACCTCACTGTCCTTCCAGGTCCCTGGAAACAAGGACTTTGACAGTGAAAGAAACTGACACACTCTCCCTACCTACAGTTTTCTGTCCCTAGAAAAAATGTTTTTTTTAAGCACAATTTAGCACAAGGAGAATTACCTCACTGTCCTTCCAGGTCCCTGGAAACAAGGACTTTGACAGTGAAAGAAACTGACACACTCTCCCTACCTACAGTTTTCTGTCCCTAGAAAAAATGTTTTTTTTAAGCACAATTTAGCACAAGGAGAATTACCTCACTGTCCTTCCAGGTCCCTGGAAACAAGGACTTTGACAGTGAAAGAAAATGACACACTCTCCCTACCTACAGTTTTCTGTCCCTAGAAAAAATGTTTTTTTTAAGCACAATTTAGCACAAGGAGAATTACCTCACTGTCCTTCCAGGTCCCTGGAAACAAGGACTTTGACAGTGAAAGAAACTGACACACTCTCCCTACCTACAGTTTTCTGTCCCTAGAAAAAATGTTTTTTTTAAGCACAATATAGCACAAGGAGAATTCACTCACTGTCCTTCCAGGTCCCTGGAAACAAGGACTTTGACAGTGAAAGAAACTGACACACTCTCCCTACCTACAGTTTTCTGTCCCTAGAAAAAATGTTTTTTTTAAGCACAATTTAGCACAAGGAGAATTACCTCACTGTCCTTCCAGGTCCCTGGAAACAAGGACTTTGACAGTGAAAGAAACTGACACACTCTCCCTACCTACAGTTTTCTGTCCCTAGAAAAAAAGTTTTTTTTAAGCACAATTTAGCACAAGGAGAATTACCTCACTGTCCTTCCAGGTCCCTGGAAACAAGGACTTTGACAGTGAAAGAAACTGACACACTCTCCCTACCTACAGTTTTCTGTCCCTAGAAAAAATGTTTTTTTTAAGCACAATTTAGCACAAGGAGAATTACCTCACTGTCCTTCCAGGTCCCTGGAAACAAGGACTTTGACAGTGAAAGAAACTGACACACTCTCCCTACCTACAGTTTTCTGTCCCTAGAAAAAATGTTTTTTTTAAGCACAATTTAGCACAAGGAGAATTACCTCACTGTCCTTCCAGGTCCCTGGAAACAAGGACTTTCACAGTGAAAGAAACTGACACACTCTCCCTACCTACAGTTTTCTGTCCCTAGAAAAAATGTTTTTTTTAAGCACAATATAGCACAAGGAGAATTCACTCACTGTCCTTCCAGGTCCCTGGAAACAAGGACTTTGACAGTGAAAGAAACTGACACACTCTCCCTACCTACAGTTTTCTGTCCCTAGAAAAAATGTTTTTTTTAAGCACAATTTAGCACAAGGAGAATTACCTCACTGTCCTTCCAGGTCCCTGGAAACAAGGACTTTGACAGTGAAAGAAACTGACACACTCTCCCTACCTACAGTTTTCTGTCCCTAGAAAAAATGTTTTTTTTAAGCACAATTTAGCACAAGGAGAATTACCTCACTGTCCTTCCAGGTCCCTGGAAACAAGGACTTTCACAGTGAAAGAAACTGACACACTCTCCCTACCTACAGTTTTCTGTCCCTAGAAAAAATGTTTTTTTTAAGCACAATTTAGCACAAGGAGAATTCACTCACTGTCCTTCCAGGTCCCTGGAAACAAGGACTTTCACAGTGAAAGAAACTGACACACTCTCCCTACCTACAGTTTTCTGTCCCTAGAAAAAATGTTTTTTTTAAGCACAATTTAGCACAAGGAGAATTACCTCACTGTCCTTCCAGGTCCCTGGAAACAAGGACTTTGACAGTGAAAGAAACTGACACACTCTCCCTACCTACAGTTTTCTGTCCCTAGAAAAAATGTTTTTTTTAAGCACAATTTAGCACAAGGAGAATTACCTCACTGTCCTTCCAGGTCCCTGGAAACAAGGACTTTGACAGTGAAAGAAACTGACACACTCTCCCTACCTACAGTTTTCTGTCCCTAGAAAAAATGTTTTTTTTAAGCACAATTTAGCACAAGGAGAATTACCTCACTGTCCTTCCAGGTCCCTGGAAACAAGGACTTTGACAGTGAAAGAAACTGACACACTCTCCCTACCTACAGTTTTCTGTCCCTAGAAAAAATGTTTTTTTTAAGCACAATATAGCACAAGGAGAATTCACTCACTGTCCTTCCAGGTCCCTGGAAACAAGGACTTTGACAGTGAAAGAAACTGACACACTCTCCCTACCTACAGTTTTCTGTCCCTAGAAAAAATGTTTTTTTTAAGCACAATTTAGCACAAGGAGAATTACCTCACTGTCCTTCCAGGTCCCTGGAAACAAGGACTTTGACAGTGAAAGAAACTGACACACTCTCCCTACCTACAGTTTTCTGTCCCTAGAAAAAATGTTTTTTTTAAGCACAATTTAGCACAAGGAGAATTCACTCACTGTCCTTCCAGGTCCCTGGAAACAAGGACTTTGACAGTGAAAGAAACTGACACACTCTCCCTACCTACAGTTTTCTGTCCCTAGAAAAAATGTTTTTTTTAAGCACAATTTAGCACAAGGAGAATTACCTCACTGTCCTTCCAGGTCCCTGGAAACAAGGACTTTGACAGTGAAAGAAACTGACACACTCTCCCTACCTACAGTTTTCTGTCCCTAGAAAAAATGTTTTTTTTAAGCACAATATAGCACAAGCACAAAACACACTGACACTCTCCCTACCTATCCTTCTCTTTCCCTAAACTAAAGGAATCCAGGTTAAGCAAGAAAGAAATAAAAGTCACTGTCCCTGCCTATGCTGCTCTATCCCTGCTCCGGAACACACTACACTAGGCCGCCGTGCTGGCGGCCTTTTATAGTGTGGGGCGTGTACTAAACCCCCTCAGCAATAATTGGCCACAGGCATCCTGCCTGTGGCCAATCATTGCTCTCCTCGCTGCCGGCGCTGTGATTGGCCAAGCATGCGGGGTCACAGTGCATGCTTGGCCAATCACAGCGCCTGGATGACACTGCGATGGCGTAGTGCATTGTGGGCCGTTCGCGTCACTCGAATTTGGCGCGAACGGCCCAAATCGTTCGATCTTCGTCGAACGATCGAACAGCCGATGTTCGAGTCGAACGTATGTTCGACTCGAACACGAAGCTCATCCCTAATCACAACATTACAGAACAAGTCCAGCTGAATGTGACCAACTACTAAGACATACCATGACCTGGATAAATTAGAATCTTCCCAGACCTGTTTACAGCAAAATTTCTGTGAACTAACAAAAAATTAACAAATGGCCAACCTGCTGGTAGCTTTTCTGTTTTAAGGGTCTCAGAGCTGGGACCTTGTTTTAATCCATACGATTTGATGCACTCCCTTTTAGGAGCACTTCATTCTAAATCATTCTAAATCATTCTAAATCAGTGGTCCCTAAACTGTGGCCCGGAGGCCAGATGCGGCCCTTTGCTTGCTTTTATCTGGCCCTTGGGGCACTATTTTGTCCACTGATACCTAAAATGGGGCATAATTCCCCCCACTGACACCAATGAAGGGGCACTATTTATTCCAATTACACAAAGGAGAGGGCACAATTCTTCCCAATAAAACCAACGATGGGGCACTATCCCTCCTAATGACACCAATGAAGGGGCACAATTATTTCTCCCAATAACACCAACGATGGGGCACAATTCCTCCCAATGACACCAACAATTCCTCCCAATGACAAAAATTATGTGGCACAATTCCTCTCAATGACACCAACAAAGGTGCACAATGTCTCCCAGTGACACCAACGATGTGGCACAATTTCTCCCAATGACACCAACAATTTCTCAAAGTGACACCAATGATGGGGCACAATTCCTCCCAATGACACCAACGAAGGTGCACAATTCCTCCCAATGACACCAACAATTTCTCCCAGTGACATCAACGATGTGGCACAATTTCTCCCAATGACACTAATGATGGGGCACAATTCCTCCCAATGACACCAACAAAGGTGCACAATTCCTCCCAGTGACACCAACAATTTCTCCCAGTGACACCAACGATGTGGCACAATTTCTCCCAATGACATCAATGATGGGGCACAATTCCTCCCAATGACACCAACGAAGGTGCACAATTCCTCCCAATGACACCAACAATTTCTCCCAGTGACATCAACGATGTGGCACAATTTCTCCCAATGACACCAATGATGGGGCACAATTCCTCCCAATGACACCAACAAAGGTGCACAATTCCTCCCAGTGACAGCAACGATGTGGCACAATTCCTCCCAATGACACCAACAAAGGGGCAAAATTCCTCCCAATGGCACCAAAGATGGGGTACAATTCCTCCCAATGACACCAACAATTCCTCCCAATGACAAAAATGATGTTGCACAATTCCTCTCCATGACACCAACAAAGGTGCACAATTTCTCCCAGTGACACCAACGATGTGGCACAATTCCTCCCAATGACACCAATGATGGGGCACAATTCCTCCCAATGACACCAAAGAAGGTGCACAATTCCTCCCATTGACATTAACGATGTTGCACAATTCCCCCCAATGACACCAACAAAGGGGCACAATTCCTCCCAATGACACTAACAAAGGGGCAAAATTCCTCCCAATGGCATCAATGATGGGGCACGATTCCTCACAAAGACTTGACGTGGCACAATTTCTAATGACACCAACAATGGTGCCCAGTGACACTAAACAAATGATGGGGCATTATTTTTTTGCCACTGGTGTTGGGACCTTTTCTTCACCCACTGGCCACAGTTCGACCCTCCCAAAGTCTGAAGGACAGTAAACTGGCCCATTGTTTGCCCCTGGTCTAAATGATGACTTTGCTCATATTTGGACTATTTGGAGGCAGTAAGACTGTGAATTTGTAACAAATTCATGGGGCTGATTAGTTAGTTTACTTGCGGACCAGAGTGATCTGATCTTCTAGAACCCTTGAATTTCATAAATTCACCTGTCTCAATGCCCTCATCATTGTCCTGGTAAAGGGATCTCGGAGACCCGATCCCTCTTACAACAGAAAAACAGTAAACAAGTTGTAGCGGGTATGTACTTTCCCGGGTGTAAATTCAAACTTGACAGAGACATTGGTGATGTGTAATTCCCTGCAGCCCAGCGGGTGGCGCTGTTGCCCTGGGCTGGGGGTGAATCATTGCTGTGTGTTGTGCTTCCTTTTTGTCCTCCCTCGGCAGCGGTATGGTGGGGCGGGGAACCCGCCGTGCTTGCTGGGAGAGGGTATAAAGGGGTCGGCCATCTTGGTCAAAGGGTCGAAGTCCCAGGCACCTTCAGCTTGTGGACGGTGGTTCGTGTCAGTCCTCTGGGTGGCCTAGGCCCAGAGGACAATCGGAGGTCGTGTTCCATCCCAGGCACCTTTAGCCTGGGGTGAGGTGCTCGGATGGAGGTCCGGAGCTCAGTGCCCAACACTGAGTTCCGCGAGGGAAGGAGGTCCTAGGGAACCCCGGGAGTGGGTACCCGAATCCGGAAGGCGCAATGGACCAGGGGGAGCTCCTCACTTGAAGACCCGGTGCAGCATATTGCCGATGACAGGTGAGCCTCTCGTCGGAGACCGCCTGGAAGGAAATTCCTCCTCGTGCGGAGACTGTAACCCACTTTCAGGGAGGAAAGTGGAGAACTACATTGTGTCTGGGCCTATTCACATCCACACCTCCTTTTCTGTTCTGTTCCTACTAAGGGAGTTCAACTGATTGTGTTCATTCGCAGAAGAATAAAGGAGTGTTGGACTTTAATGGTGTGGGGCTCATTTCCTAACAGACATTGTTCAAGGTGACTCTTGGAGGGAGGATTCAGGTGCACAGCACTGACCCGAAGGTAATACAAGAACTTTGCTTATACCGCACTGACACATGTGGTGGAAGCCAGGCGTGGTGTCCCCGCTCCCTCCCCTCTAAGATACCCCTAGACAAGAGAAAGACGAGACGAGAGAAAGAGGGGAGTGAGGAGGGCGCTACAAAGTTAAATTAAGTAAAAGAACCAATAGAAACGAGAACTTTAATCAGATAATTACCAGATAGCTCTGGGAAACAACTTAGTAGCCGTGATCATCATCAGCCAATGCACAGGGGAAACATATTAAGTGATAAGCAACCAACGAGGTGTAAAGTCGCACCTTGGAGATGTCTATCTTTATCCCTTTTTCCTTTTTCGTAGTCCAAAGGGGGAAAGACACAAAAATCTGATCTGCTCCTTTATCCTCCATTATTTAGGATTACCCATCTCTCTTCCAAGACTTCTGCTGAGCTGCACCCTTACTCTGGAACACTTTCCCTTTACCTATCAGACTCCTAAGCCTCGTACACGCGACCGGTTTTCTCGGCAAAAAACGACAAGAAAACTGCCAGGAGAGCTTTCTTGCCGAGAAAACCGGCCGTGTGTACGAGGCTTTCAGGTTTCTCGTCAAGAAAACTGACCAGATTCCCCGACGAGAAAAAAAGACGACCAGCGGTCTTTTTTCTCGTCGAGAATCTCGTCGGCCTGTTTCTCGACGAGAAACCCGAGCGTGTGTACACTTACCTGCCGCCGTGGAAACCCGCGCATGCTCGAAATGACTTTGACGCATGCGCGGTAGCTTCCTAGGCATAGGCATAGGGTGTAGCAAGATGGTGGCGATGGCATGGAATGTGACGAGCGCACGCTTGTCGTAGTCGATGACGTCACCGCGTTCGTGCCATTCAAAAGAACGGCGGTTCTTTTGAATCGTACGTGTGTACACTCGGCCGGGACAAGTTTCTTGTCAAGATTCGCGTCAGGAAAAACAATGTTTTTTTCCTGACGAGAATGTCGGCCGTGTGTACGAGGCCTTAGTACTAAATTCCTTAGGACTTCCGGAAATCTTCTGCTAAACTGGCTACTTTAGTCACTTTACATACTTGTCCAGTGTGCATACTTTTTATCCCACTTCCACTTTCCAGCTTATTTACTGGTTGTATGGTTGCCTT
This sequence comes from Rana muscosa, assembly GCA_029206835.1. Taxonomy (NCBI): domain Eukaryota; kingdom Metazoa; phylum Chordata; class Amphibia; order Anura; family Ranidae; genus Rana; species Rana muscosa. The sequence goes on from CM055122.1 coordinate 321,587,715, forward strand.
TATCATAGACACCTTCACCCGGTTAATTTAGTCAAACCTTTACATAGGGAAAGTAAAGTAGGAAAGACGGGAGAGCCAAGGCCACTTCTTTATCGTACATCACAGGACACAAAACAAGCATATTATTCCTTTCTATGTGTTGCACTAGATCAGTGGTCCCCAAACTGTGGCACCAACATTGGGGAACAATTCCTCCCACTGATACCGATGATGGGGCACTGTACCCCCCACTAACACCAATGATGGGGCACTATTCCTCCCACTGGCACCAATGATGAGGCACTATTCCTTCCACTGATACCAATAATGGGGCACAATTCCTCCAACTGACACAAACAATAGGGCACTATTCATCCCACCGATACCAACAATGGGGCACTTTTCCTCCCACTGACACAAATGATGGGGCATGATTACCCCCACTGGCACCAATAATGGGGCACTATTCCTCCTATTTACACCAACAATGGGGCATTATTCCTCCCACTCACACCTATGATAGGGAACCCCCCGATGTCTAATCTGCTCTATTCGACCCCTGTATCTCACCTACTCTATTAGCCCCCTGATGTCTCACCTGCTCTATTAGACCCCCGATGTCTCACCTGCTCTATTAGACCGCTGATATCTTACCTGCTCTATTGTACCCCCAATGTCTCACCTGCTCTATTAGACATCCGATGTCTCACCTGCTATATTAGACCCCTGATGTCTCACTGCTCTATTAGACCCCTGATATCTCACCTGCTCTATTAGATCCCTGATATCTCACCTGCTCTATTAGATCCCTGATGTCTCACCTGCTCTATTAGACCCCTGATATCTCACCTGCTCTATTAGATCCCTGATATCTCACCTGCTCTATTAGACCCCTAAAATCTCACCTGCTCTATTAGCCCCAATGTCTCACCTGCTCTATTAGACCCCTAAAATCTCACCTGCTCTATTAGCCCCCAACGTCTCACCTGCTCTATTAGCCCCCTGATGGCTCACCTGCTCTATTAGACCCCTGATGTCTCACCTGCTATATTAGACCCCCGATATCTCACCTGCTCTATTAGACCCCCGATGTCTCACCTGCTCTATTAGACCCCTGATATCTCACCTGCTCTATTAGACTATGTTGAAAGTGCTAGAAGTAAGAAATATATAGAACATGGTGCCTTCGTCCCATTAAGTATTGTATAGAAAAAAAGGGGGGGGGGGAGGCTATTGCAGACTATGTTGGCACCTTATGTTAACAGCTGTGTACTGCTTCAGTGAGGACACATCCATGTTCATCTCTCCGGCATGATAAACTTCCTCCCTATCCGGGAGGCTCGATCCAGATAAAAACCTGGAATTTTCTATATCCAAATAGACACTAGGACCACCATCATACCTTGCAGAGATTTTTCTAAATAAAATAACAACACTATATTGAACTATCCAGTGGTGTCCACCCTCTAGGAATTCTTGAGATACTCTCTCTATACAAGGGGTCTAGTATTGACCTGAAATCCTTCCCTTTCTACATATACTCTCCTTCATGCCGTTTATATATGAGATGTTAATGGATGTGTCCTCCTAGGAGATCACTGATACCTCCTGTATGTGATGTGTCTTTAATGGGATTATTAATCCCATATGACACAACCGGAATTTTGGTTCATTTTTCGGTCCTCTTTGGTCCAGCATTCATGTTATGTGACAATCCAATCTTTCCACTCTTTGCTTATTGAAAATCTATACATATACACATAGCTCCTGAAGAAGCGGATTCTATCTTTGAATCATAAACGTGAAACATGTAGAGCATAGCATATGGTGTATATATGGTGGTAATTTTTCCATTTTAGTGTAATGGTATGACATATTGTAATGTCACAAAATGATTGTTGTTTTCTATGAAATGTCAAAATAATTGTTTTTACATGTATATTTTTGTAATAAAAACTCTTTTTACTATCTATTCTCAACTGGTCATCAGTTAACATAAGGTGCCAACATAGTCCGCAATAGCCTCCCCCCCCCCTTTTTTTCTATACAATGCTCTATTAGACCCCTGATATCTCACCTGCTTTATTAGATCCCTGATATCTCACCTGCTCTATTAGACCCCCAAAATCTCACCTGCTCTATTAGCCCCCTAATGTCTCACCTGCTCTATTAGCCCCCTGATGTCTCACCTGCTCTATTAGATCCCTGATGTCTCATCTGCTATATTAGACCCCAGATATCTCACCTGCTCTATTAGCCCCCTAATGTCTCACCTGCTCTATTAGACCCCGATGTCTCACCTGCTCTATTAGACCCTGATGTCTCACCTGCTCTATTAGACCCCTGATATCTCACCTGCTATATTAGAACCCTGTATCTCACCTGTTCTATTAAACCCCGATATCTCACCTGCTCTATTAGACCCCTGATATCTCACCTGCTCTATTAGACCCCTGATATCTCACCAGCTCTATTAGACCCTTGATGTCTCACCTGCTCTTTTAGGATCCTGATATCTCACCTGCTCTATTAGACCCCGATGTCTCACCTGCTCTATTAGACCCTGATGTCTCACCTGCTCTATTAGACCCCTGATATCTCACCTGCTATATTAGAACCCTGTATCTCACCTGTTCTATTAAACCTCGATATCTCACCTGCTCTATTAGACCCCTGATATCTGACCTGCTCTATTAGACCCCTGATATCTCCCCAGCTCTATTAGACCCTTGATGTCTCACCTGCTCTTTTAGGATCCTGATATCTCACCTGCTCTATTAGATCCCTGATATCTCACCTGCTCTATTGCACCCCTGTATCTCACCTGTTCTATTAGACCCCTGATATCTCACTGCTCTATTAGACTCTTGATGTCTCACCTGCTCTTTTAGATCCCTGATATCTCACCTGCTCTATTAAACCCCTGATGTCTCACCTGCTCCCAATAAGCATCTGCATTGCATAGAGGAGCATAGAGACCTGGTGATGACTTTACTGGGTATAAGCGCTGCATAAACTGTCGGCGCTATATAAATCCTGTATAATAATAATAATAAAATAAGGTATGTAATGTAAATGGAAAGGTTTAGAATGTTGATGGGTGGGGGAGGGGAGGAACAGGCATGCAAAAATTAAGGTTCAAATTTAATTGCACCCCCATACTTTGGGGGTTTTCCAAACAAACCTTTGTTGGTATATAAACTGACAAATGAAAGGATGGGAGTTTTAGCCGCTCATTAACCTCCCGAGGCCCCGGACCAGCCTCAGAGCAAACATGGGATTGTTCTCTTTGGTGTCAGCCTTTTGTGGGGCGTCATGAAACCGTTGCCTCATTGTAAGCGCTTGTTACGTGTGACTGCGGCAGGCGAGGGATTAGGACACGCCCCCTCTTTTATCGCCATTTAACCTGGCTGTCAGCAGACACAGACTCCTTTCCTCCATGTTACACTGGAATTACAAGAGCCGCCATTGACACGACCCCATGAATACCAATCCCCCCCCTTCCTGACACCTCCTCCGAGCCCTTCTCCCCTCTTCAATGGATGGCCGTACAATCAACAGCTACTTGATAATAAAAAGGGGGGGGGGAAGGCGACAATGAGGCCGGCTCCACTCCACACACAAGAGGCCACTTCAAACATCTCCTTTAGGCTTCTATTCAGAGGGGCCATCAATCCGTCTTCTTCCCCAAAAAGCTCATTCAGGTCAATGGGACTGGGAGGGCTCCCTGACACCGAGAAGGAGAACGCCGCTCAACGCCGACTACCGGCAACAAGGCAACTGCCAAAGACAGCCAGGCTCCATTCACATCCCGTAAATGGGCTTTTGCTCAGTTCATGGAACGTGCCAAAAACAAGCAACATGCTTGCGGCGCCAATAATTGTTAACCCCTTGACCTCCGAAAGATTTAACCCCCCCATCCCACCCCCTTCATGACCAGGCCATTTTTTGCGATACGGCACGGCGTTATTTTAACTGACAATTGCGCAACGGTGCGACAATGTACCCAAATAAAACTGATGTCCTTCCCCCCCCCCCCCACAAATAGAGTTTTTTTTTGGTGGTATTTGATGCGTTTTTGTTTTTTTTTGCGCTATAAACAAAAAAAGAGCGACAATTAAAAAAAAAAAAAAAACAATCTTTTTTACTTTCTGATATAAAACATATCCAATAAAATAAAAATCTAATTTCTTCATAAATTTAGGCCAATCTGTATTCTGCTACATGTTTTTGGTTTTAAACAAATCCCAATAAGCGTATCTTGATTGGTTTGATAGCGTCTACAAATTATGGGATATTTTTATGGAATTTGTTTTTCATTTTTTTTTTTTTTACTAGTAATGGCGCTAACTGACACTTCTGACACTTTTTGGAGACCAGTGACACTAATACAGTGATCAGTGATTAAGAAAATGCACTGTCACTGTACTAATGACACTGGCTGGGAAGGGGTTAACACCAGGGGCGATCAAAGGGTTAACTGTGTGCCTAGCCTGTGTCTTAGTAAAATGTGTGGTGCTTCTACTAGGGGAAGGCATGGATCCATGTCCCTGCTTTGCAGGAACACAGGTTCCGTGCCTTCCTTACTGACAGAACTGCGATCTGCCTTGTTTACATAGGCAGACTGCCATTCCATCTCTGTACTGAATGATCGGCAGGTGCCAGCGGACATCGAGTCCACGGTACCCCCAGATCAGCTTTAGCTGTGTATAATCACAACGGGAGCAAGAGCCCCGTGGCGCGTGTGCACGCCCCCTAGTGTCTGATCACGTACTGGCAGGGGCGGCCCGTCCATTAAGAGCGCACAGGCATCGCCCCCCCCCTATCCATGGGTCCGGCCCCCATGCAGGATGCCGCATGTAAGGATTCCAATGGCAGGGTGTTTTTTTTGAAGCACCTGATTAGGCTCTAAGAGGCTTCAAAATAGGGTGGGCTCGGGGCGCAGCTCGCCCAAGTGTGTTACAATAGCGAATGAATGATTAATGAATATTCGCTGTTGTCACACTGATCCTCCTCCCGGCCAATCAGGAAGCGGGTCCTGAAGCCCATCACCCGATTGGCTGAAAGGACAGGCGATCGGATTGGACGCCTAGGAATAGGAGGAAGAAGGCCCGATAGAAGCCACAAGCTGCTGCCCGTCCGCAACTTAGATGGGGTAAGTGTGGGGCTGGATGACCGACCAACTGACCGACACCCCCGTAGGAGGGGGGTGGGTAGTGTGGGTTTTACATGCGATTTTGACAGCCGCTGGTAGTAATCACTGTGTTCTCCCGGCTGGGAGGGATTCCCCCCCCATCAACACTTAGGGAGGGATTCCCCCCCCATCAACACTTACTGTGTTTATGGAGGAATCAAGAGTTTTTCTTTCCTGCAAGTGCAACTCTTGTTTGCAGAAAAGAAAATCGCTCCATCGATGGCCGGCTTAAAGCGGAGCTCTTGACCCCTCACCCCCCAAAAAACAATTAAAAGTCAGCAGCTACAAATACTATAGCTGCTGACTTTTAATATAAGGGCACTTACCTGTCCAGGGATCCAGCGGCGTCCTCACCTGAGCCGATTCCTCATTCAGCTATCAGGCGAATTCCACATTTTCGGAACGATTCGGAAGGCTCCCGCCATGTGCCTGCTCTGCCGTCTGACATTTCTTGAATCGCTAAGGGGCAGCGCCACCCGGCGACATCACCGGGTGGCCCCGCCCCCTCGTGACGTCGTCGACCAGGGCATCCTGGGGTTGATGACATCACAAGGGGGTGAGGTCACCTGATTATGTCATTGGGTGACTCCGCCCCTTGGTTATTTAAGAAATATCAGATGGCGGAACAACTGGCGGATACATTTTTTTCTGGGTCCGGCGGTGCGGCGGGCAGCGTGATTTATGTTTGATTTACTTCGGGGGACATTTTTATTTTTTTATTTATTTTTTTAATAAAGGAATTGGCAAAAACTTTTTTTGTGTCTTTACACTCTTGTGGTAAATGGGTAGGGAGTACTATACCCCATATTCATTTACATGGGGGGGGGGACCCAATCGTTCACAAGAGAAGCAGAACGATGGTCTGCCTATGTAAACAAGGCAGATCGCCGTTCTGCTAGCAGGCAAGATAGAGATCCTGTGTTTGATGACATCACAAGGGGTGGGTTGACTACACCCCTTGGTTATTTAAGAAATATCAGATGGCGGAGCATGCAGACGGCGGGAGCCTTCCACGGTGCAGCCGGCGGCGTGATTGGGTCATGCCCCAGTTGAAGTCCGTTGGGACGAAACGCGTCGGCTTGCTCAATTCAGCTTCCCACACTTTTTTTACTTTGTGATCACAATTTGTACACAACTATGCCTTGATGCTGTAATTTTTAAATAAACCCATCCGTTTTGATCTACACCATATGGAGCCATTTTTATTTTATAATCCCCATATTCTTCTGGGTGAGAGTGTCTTGCATTCACTGTCTGCACCCCCATTGATCAAAATCTGTGTTCCTGTTTCATCCTCGGTGGGAATTCCAGGATCCAACATGGGAATTCCAGCGTCCAACATCGGAGTTCCATGTCCTGGCTTTCAGAGCACGATTGACCCACTGCCATTGGCATGTGAGTCTACTACGTCTGGTAAGAGCATTTACTAGACATGTGCACTGCCAAAAAATTTGTTCATTTTCGTTTTCGATTCATTCGTTTTTTGGCTTTTTTTTCGGAAATTCGGAATTCGGAAATTCGAAAATTGGGAAATTTGGAATTCAGAAATTTAGAATTCGGAGATTCGGAAATGTGAAAATTCGGAATTCGGAAATTTTCGAATTTTGAATTTTTGAATTTCCGATTTTCGAATTTCCAAATTTTCAAATTTTCAAACTTTCGATTTTCGAATTTCAAATTTTCGTATTTCGAAATTTCGGAAAATCACATTTTAGAATTTCTGAAATTTCGAAAATTCGGAATTTCGGAAATTCGAACATTCGGAAATCCGAAAATTCGGAAATTTAAAAATTCAGAAATTTCGGAATTAACGAATATGTCAAAATTAGTTAAAAAACGAATTTGAAACTAAACGAATTGCACATGTCTAGCATTTACCCCTCACCCCAGGTGGAGGACACACCATCCCTGGTGTCCTGTTTGTTGCTGTGGCTGTTCCATCCTACTTTGTAATACATTTCCCCTTCAAGGGTGGACTTTTTTTGGTTTTGGCTACTAGCTCCATTTGAACTCACTTTATCCTACAGTGAAGCCTCGTACACACGGCCGAGTTTCTCGTCGTAAAACAAACGTCGTTTTTCTCGTTGGTTTTTTTGTCAAGTTTGACGAGATTCTTGTAAAGCTTTGCTTGCATACACGCTGTCATTCCAAAATCTCGTCGGTCTAAAAACGCGGTGACGTACAACACGTACGACGGCAGTATAAAGGGGAAGTTCCATTTTCATGGTGTCCTCCCTTGGGCTGCTTTTGCTAATTTCGTGTTGCCGCGTGTTAAAGTTTGGGAAGAGACGATTCGCGCTTTTCAGACTTCGTGCTTTCAGTTAGTTTTCTGCGGTTCAGTAGGTGCTTGTGGGTTCGTATCTTGTCTTTCAGGGCGAGTAGTCAGGTCGTATCTGTTTTTCAGTGCGTTCTTGTCCACTCGTTTCTGTTTTTCAGGTCGTTCTTCATAGACCTTGCTGTTCTTCAGTGCGTTCTGTTTAGTTCGTTCTGTTCAGACAACTGTTTCTTAGCCATGTTGCGAATACGTTCTCATCGTAGAGATCGTGTTGTGCACCGACTTTGTGTTTCTGTTGGTCTTCTTGTCTTGGATCAAGACGAGTCTATGAACAGGGTGAGGAGGAGTTCATGGACCAAGAATTGGTTTCTCCAGCGCGACCAATTCTCTCACATGCCTCTGCTGCGGGAGATCGTGGAGAATAATCCTGAGGACTACAGGAATTTTCTGCGGATGTCTGACCCCGTATTTCAGCATCTGTTGGCTTTGGTGTCCCCCTATATTACCAGGCAGGACACCGTTATGCGGGAAGCCATCAGTGTTGAGCAGAGGCTCATCGCCACCCTCCAGCAGCCCCCAACCCCTGATGAGGGCTATGCGGCATTGGTGGGCATGAAAATGGCCCAGATGCAAACTGAACAGAGGCTACTTTGTGAGTCCCTGCTCATGACCCTTTTAAATAAGTGGTTGAGGGGCAGACTCACAGAGAGCACTGTTATCTGTGACCACGGCCATCCTCCTGCACCTTCCTATTCTCCTCCACCTCCTTCTTCTCCACCTCCACCTCCAATTTCACAACCTTCTCCTTCCTCTTCTCCTCCACCTCCTTCTTCTTCTTCTCCTCCACCTCCTCCTCCTTCCTTTTCTCCTCCACCTCCTTCTTCTTCTCCTCCACCTCCTCCTTCCTCTTCTCCTCCACCTCCTTCTTCTTCTTCTCCTCCACCTCCTCCTTCCTCTTCTCCTCCACCTCCTTCTTCTCCTCCACCTCCTTCTTCTCCAGCTCCACCTCCTTCTTCTCCACCTCCACCTTCTCCTCCTGACATGAGTACACCTCCAGAGGCACAGCCTCCAGCCAGGCGGACAAGGAAGGCTGCAGAGAAGGCTGCAGGGAAGCCTACCCAGAAGGCTGCAGGGAAGCGGAGCAAGAAGACCAGGAAGTGATTCCCTTGCTGCAATGTGGTCTGACAGAAGGCAGCCTGTTGTAGCTCCACAGACTTGGGACATGTATCTAATCTGCTGCTGTTCCTGACCTCTGGGAGTCCAAGACCAGATTGTGCTCAGTAATGTATATGTGCTTCTCAAGGTCCCAATTTTGGTGTCCACACAGTCGCACAAATTGCAGCAGGCTCTCCAGCGCTGCCTTCTAGTTTGGTTATTATTATTTTGTATACCAGAATAAATTTTTTGTGTTACAGTTAATACTTGCCTATGTGTTTTTGTTAAAGATACATATTTAGCTGGTGAGTAGGCAGGTCATTTTCTAAAACTCCAAAGCTAGAGTTTAAATGCAACAGATAACACCAAAAAAGGACAAAAAAAAAAAAGAGGATAATTTTATACTATTTATGTCAAATTTGTAGCGGATAAAAAAAAAAAGGAGAACACTATAAATTAAAGAAGATTTTAAAATGCATATCTGAAAAAAATCATACAAATTAAAAAAAAATATATATCTTGCTCGATCAACTAAAATAACATATTCATGAGATCTGCATTCAGAAATGTTGGTAAAAATTAGTCATAAATATGTGTGAATATCTGCAGCCAAAAAAGTTCATAATTGCGCATCATTGTACCATTCTAAAGAAGATTTTAATGTGCAGCATTTAAACGTGGCTAAAATTGGTAACGCGTGACGAATGTGCTATCTCCATTCAAAACGCTCGTTTTACAAGAAGGTGCGCTCCCGTCTCATATTGAGTCTGACCATGCGCGGTTTTTGAAGACTCGGAAAAGCATACACACGAACGGTATTCTCGTCGAAACACAGTCTGACGAGAATCACGCAGAGAAAAAATGAGACTCCGACGAGAAAAAAGACCGCAGGTCGTCTTTTTTCTCGTCAAAATTTTGGACAGTTTTCTCGACAAGAAAGCATACACACAAACGTTTTTCTCGCCAAAAAAAGACAAGAAAACTGTTGGGAGAGCTTTTTTGCCGAGAAAACCGGTCGTGTGTACGCGGCCTGACTCACATATATCACTGGTTCCGGTCTTTGAAATTCGCACTTTTGCACTTTATATGCATATTCATTATATGACTGACATGTTTTGTATGACTTATGCCTTTTTCCTCGGATATTCTGACCGTGTGTGTGCCCCATCGGACTTTTTCTGTCGGAAATGCCGACGGAGTTAGAAAGGACGGACGGACGAAGTTAAAAAGAGAACATGTTCTCTTTTTTTCCGCCGAAAAAAATTCCGTTTGTCTGTATGGAACTCCGATGGAGAAAAAAACACGCATGCTCAGAATCAAGTCGACGCATGCTCGGAAGCATTGAACTTCATTTTTCTCGGCTCGTAGTGTTGTACGTCACCGCGTTCTTGACGGTCGGAATTTGGTGTAACAGCGTGTATGCAAAATCGCGTTCAGGAGTCGTTTTTCTGACCACAAAAAACGCCAAACGCTCAGAAACGCTCAAAAACTTCGCTCACCAGCGTTTTTTTACGTTTTTGATTCATTGAAAAAAGAAAAAAAAAAAGTAAAAAACGCTAACGCTGAAAAATGCTAAAAACCGCTAATAAGCGCAAAAACTTTAAAAAACGTTGAAAGACTCACTGCAAAGCTACTGGCTTTATTATAACATTATTTTAACGTCCAGTGTGCATGGAGCTTTATTGCACTTTATATGTTTTTAGGCCTCATGCACACTGGACGTTTTTTGACGTTTTTACAGCAGCTGTTTTTGGCTGTAGATGGGTTTTTTTTTCTACAGTCATTAAACTCTCCATCATGTTTATCCTATGTGTCCATGCACACATAGGTTGTTATCAGCAATTTTGGGCAGTGGCCTTTTTGAGCAGTAAAAAAACCCCCAAAACTAGAGGGTTCTGAGAGACGTTTTTCAGCTGTAAAAACGCTCTAACACTGATAAACGCTGTAACAAAACGACGATACACGCCCAAAAACTTCGCTCACCGGCATTTTGTAACGTTTATGATCCATTGAAAAATAAAAAATAAAAAATTATTCAAAAAAAAAAAACGCTAAAAGACGCTAACACGGAAAAACGCTAAAAAACGCCAATAAACGCGATTGCGAAAACGTTGAAAAAAGTTGAAAAACTCACTGCAAAGCTACTGGCGTTTTTGTTATTTTAACGTCCAGTGTGCACGAGGCCTAATGCCGTGTACACATGGTCGGAATTTCCGACAGAAAAAGTCTGATGGGAGCTTTTGGTCGGATATTCCGACCGTGTGTGTGTATGCCCCATCGGACTGACTTAGATAGAGAGCAGGTTCTCTATTTTTCCGTCGGAAAATTCTGACGGAGGCTTTCCCGTTGGAAAGTCGGACCGTGTGTACGCGGCAGTAGACCCCTTTCACACTGGGGCGCTTTGCAGGTGCTATAACCCTAAAAACAGCGCCTGCAAAGCGCCCTGAAAGAGCCGCTGCTATCTCTCCAGTGTGAAAGCCCCGAGTGCTTTCACACTGGAGCGGTGCGCTAGCAGGAGGGTAAAAAAAGTCCTGCTAGCCGCATGTTTGGAGCGGTGAAGGAGCAGTGTGTATAACGCTCCTCCACCGCTCCTGCCCATTGAAATCAATGGGCACCGCGGCTATACCGCCGGCAAAGCGCTGCTGCATAGGCGCTTTGTGGTGGTTTTAACCATTTCTCGACCGCTAGCGGGGGGGGGGGGGGTAACAGCACAGCGAAATTGACAGTAAATCGCTGCAAAAAATAGCGGCGCTTTACCGCCGATGCTCCCACCGCCCAAGTGTGAAAGGGGCCTCATTGTCACTTTTGTAACGCTACATTGTTTTCCACATTTCTTTTCAACTTTGTCCATTTTTATGTTAGCTGCTTTCATTCACATTTGGGTTAGCACAGTAATTTCACCCACTCCAAACATTGGATCAAGCGCAGTTTTTTGATCCGCTGAAGCAGAGGGCAGGCGAGACCTTCTGCTCCATAAAGAGTACCTGTCATCAGGGGGGTACAGGCAGTACACATGTAAGGGGCCCGGATGGCAACCCCCCCTTTCTTTTTTTCTTTTTTTTTGTAAGGGGCCCAGAGGTTCCCAGGGCCCCAGATGGCAACCCCCCCTTTTTTTATAATTTTTTTTATTTATTTAATTAATTTTTTTTGTAAGGGGCCCAGAGGTCCCCAGGGCCCCGGATGGCAACCCCCCCTTTTTTTTATTTACTTTTTATAAAAAAAAAATATATATATATTTTTATTTTATACAATTTTTTATTTATTTATTGTAAGGGGCCCAGAGGTCCCCAGGGCCCTGGATGGCAACCCCCCTTTTTTATTTTTATTTTTATAATTTATTTTTATTTTTATTTTTATTTTTTTATTTTTTTGTAAGGGGCCCAGAGGTCCCCAGAGGCCCTGAGGTCCCCAGGGCCCCGGATGGCAACCCCCCTTTTTTTTTTTGCCCCCCCCCCGACCACAACAATTTGCGGCGGTCGTGGAACCCCCCCACTTCTCAATTCACGGCAACCCACCCCCCGCTTCTCAATTTGCGGCGGCAGCACCCCCCCCTGTTCTCCTCTGCTCCAGGGGGCCTGGAAGCTGTGTAAGGAGCCCCAAAACTCCTGTCTGTCACCTGCCCAATGCTGTTACATAGCATAATGATAGCAATAATGTAAAATTAAATAAATCAATTTAAAGTGTTATTGTGAAATCTAATAAAAAGAATAAAAAAATAGTAATTAAAATAATAAAAAGCGCCTCCCTTAGCTGCAAGTACACATGCCAAAAGATGCGTAGGGCGCACACATGTATGTGAACGATTGCATAATAAATATTGGGTAATATTGAAAATACGATGCAATACGGGTCACGTAAAAGTGATCAGGTGCCTCTACAGCCACCCACATCACCTTTACAGAAAAGCGCTGAGCCTGCTGAAACAACACCTCTGCAAATTGTGTCCGTACTAGACACCAGCAGAGGCTCTGAAGGGGAAGGGCAGAAGCACTCCATAGGGGGATTTGCTAAAACTGGAGCACTGAGAATCTGGTACGGCTGTGCATCAGTGGCGGCCGCGCATGCAGGACGCAGGGGCGGCGCCCCCCCTAATCCATGCGCCCGGCTCCTAATCTACATGCAGGGCGCTGGACACATGGATTCCAATGTTTTTTGTTTTTTTTTAAAAGCACATGATTACAGCCTGGGGTTCTAATTGGCTTCAGAAAGGGTGGGCTCGGGGTGCAGAGCACTGCGCCCAGAGCCCTCCCAGTTGTGTGACATTAGCGAATTAATATTTGCTAATGTCTTCCTGTTTCTCCTCCCGGGCCAATCAGGAAGGCCGGGATTGGCCGGGAGTCCTAAGACTTGATTGGCCGTGAGTCCTAAGTCCTGTTTGGCTGGGAGGAGAAGCGACCCCAGGGACTCAGGAGGAGATGTAGGGGGGAAGCCTTAACCTGGATGGGGTAAGTGCGGGGCTGGCGGGGGTCCTGGCGGGCGACGGGCGAGCAATGCGGCCATTGTGCGACGGGGGAAGCGGCAATCGATCAAACGCCGGGGGGGGGTTGCCCGCTGAGGTTGGCTGGGGGGGCCGTGGGCCGCCCCCCCCCCAAGAAAATTGAGCACCAGCCGCCACTGCTGTGCATGGTAGCCAATTAGCTGCTAACTTCAGCTTGTTCAATTCAGCTTTGATAAAAAACTCTGGAAGCTGATTGGTTTGTAGATCTGCACCAAATTATGCACTCTCCAGTTCTAGTAAACCCCTCCCCATATGTGGCTCATTTGAGCCGCCAAATTTGTTTAAAACTCATACAATGTGTGAAAATACACTGGAGAGGATTTTTTTGTTGATCATCCTCGGCACTCAGAACAGTAGGCAATACGGTAAATTCAAAGAAAATTCTAAAAAAATCTGAATATGAATTGAATGAATCAACCGAATTTAACAAAACAAAAAAAACTAGATTAACGAATCGAAAAGAAACAGAACAAATTTTTTGTCATGCACATGTCTAACTGGATCATATCACTGACCCCCTGCTGCCTCCCCCCCCCCCCCATACAAAGAGAAGTACTTCACTACATGTAAGGCTAATTGCACCTCCAGCATAAGAACTTGTACAACACCCCAGTATCAAATCTATCTATCTATCTATCTATCTATCTATCTATCTATCTATCTATCTATCTATCTATCTATCTATCTATCTATCTATCTATCTATCTATCTATCTATCTATACTTAGGACTCTATACAGGGCTATATACAGGGCTGTACAGTACATAAGGCTCTACACAGAGCTTTGCAAGGGGTTTTACATAGGGTTCTACAAGGGGCTCTACACAGGGCTTTACACAGGATAGGGTAGGGTCTCCAGTCCAGAACAGGTCCTTGTGTCTCCTGGGGGGGGGGGGGGGGGGGGGGGAGAGGTTACCTCTCTTATTTAGATCTCTCAGCTCATTTAAAAGTCATTTAAGCAGCTCTTGTGGGCTAAAAAGCTATAATAAGTATTAATGAATTAATGAGTATTAGTGAGTATTAAAGTCATATGCAGAGCCATATGCACTGTATAGCCCTGTATAGAGCCCTATATAGAGTTATTTGTAGAGACCCTTGTAAAGCCCTGTGTATACTAGAGCCCCTTGTAGAACCCTATGTAGAGCCCCTTGTAAAGCCCTATATAGAGCCTTATGTAAAGCTCTGTGTAGAGCCTTATGTACTGTAAATCCCTGTATAGAGCCCTTTGTAAAGTCCTATGTAGAGTTCTTTGTAGAGCCCCTTGTAAAACCCTGTGTAGACTAGAGCCCCTTGTAGAACCCCATATAGAGCCCCTTGTAAAGCCCTATACTGTATAGAGCCCTATGTAAAGCTCTGCGTAGAGCCTTGCATAAAGCTCTGTGTAGAGCCCCGCACAAAGCCCTATGTAAAGCTTTGTATAGAGCCCTATGTAAAACCCTATATAGACCCCCAAGTATATTGCTATGTAGAGTCCTATGTTGAGTCCTATGTAGGGTCCTATGTATGAACCTGTGTAATGCTCTCTGTAGAGCCTTGTTTATAGCCCTGTGTATAGCCCTATGTAGAGCTCTGTGTAGAGCCCTAGGTATAGCTCTATATAGGGCCCTATGTAGACCCCTATGTATAGCTCTATGTGGAGCTCTGTGTATAGCCCTATGTAAACACCTATGTATAGCCCTATGTATAACCCTATGGACGTTATATCATAATATGCCTGTAAACGTTCTATGGACACATAGGATAACATTGAGCTGCTTCTACGGGCAGAACACAAAACTCCTGTAGAAGCAACGTTTTTTACGCCAGTGTGCAAGGAGCTAAAGTGGCACATAATTGTTAAAGCGGAGCTCCGCCTGAAAAAAAAATATTAAAAGCCAGCAGCTACAGCTACAGCAGCTGCTGGCTTTTAATATTTGGACACTTACCTGTCCTGGAGTCCAGCGACGTCCGCAGCAGAGGACGAGCGATCGCTCATCGCTCTGCTGCTCCCTCCGCCATCCTCGCTGAGGGAACCAGGAAGTGAAGCCCTGCGGCTTCATGCCCGGTTCCCTACGGCGCATGCGCGTGTCGCGCTGCGCCGTTCTGATTGGTGCTCCTGTGTTCTGGGAGCCGAGTGTCTCCCAGAACACTATGGGAAGTCTGCAGGAAGTGATGTCACTCCCGCAGATTCCCGGAGAGAGGACTCCCGGATGTGGGTGAAAATACCTGTCTTAGACAGGTATCTTCACCCCCCTCCCCCCTGAAAGGTGTCAATTGTGACACCGGAGGGGGGGAGGGTTCCAAATAGCAGAAGTTGAAATTTAGGGTGGAGCTCCACTTTAAGTGGAAGGAAAATTATAAATGGGTTTCAATTTTTTTTTTACAAATAAATGTCAAAAAAATGTGGGGGACATTTGTATTCAGCTCCCTTTACTCTGATACCCCTAACTAAAATCTAGTGGAACCAATTGCCTTCAGAAGTCACCTAATTAGTAAAAAGAAGAATGGGAAAAAATGTCCCTCTCTAGATGTGCAAAGCTGGTAGAGACATCCCCAAAAAGACTTGCAGCTGTAATTGCAGTGAAAGGCGGTTCTACAAAGTATTGACTCCGGGGGGCACCATACAAATGCCCCCCCCCACACACACACACTTTTCACATATTTTTTGTATCATTTTCCTTTCACTTCACAATTATGTGCCACTTTGTGTTGGTCTATCACATAAAATCCCAATATAATACATTTACGTTTTTGTTTGTAACATGACAAAATGTGGAAAATTTCAAGGGGTATGAATACTTTTACAAGGCACTGTAGTGCCCTATATAAAGCTCTGTGTGGAGTCCTATGTATAGCCCTATGCAAAGCCTTATGCACAGCTGTATGGGTAGCCCTATGTATAGCCTTAGGTAGAGACCTATGTAAAGCTATGTGTAATCATATATATTTAGCCCTATGTTAAGCTGTGTGTAGAGTCCTATGTGTAGCCCTATGTATAGCTTTGTGTAAAGCCGTATGTGTAGTCCTAGCTATAGTCCTGCGTAGAGCCCTATGTAAAGATATGTGTAGTCTATGTAAAGCTGTGTGAATATCCCTATGTACAGCTGTGTGTTGTCCTATGTGTTTATCCCTATGTATAGCCTAATGCAAAGATTTGAGTAGATCCCTATACAGTATGTAGCCCTAGTGTGGTCCTATGTAAAGTTGTTTGTAGATCCCTATGTGTAGAGCCCTATGTAGATTGTTGTGTATGGCCCTGTGTAGTCCTATGCAAATCTGTGTGTAGATCCCTATGTGTAGAGCTCTGTGTAGAGTCCTATGTAAATCTGTGTGTAGAGCTGTGTGCTGTGTAGATCCCTATGTGTAGATCTCTATTTCTAGATCCCTCTATATAGTCCTGTTTAGAGCTGTGTGCTGTGTAGTGATGAGCCGAACACCCCCGGGTTCGGTTCGCACCAGAACCCGCGAACGGACCGAAAGTTCGTACGAACATCAGAACAATATTACATACAATGGATGCGAACGTTCGAATTCTAAAGTGCTAATTATAACGACTATTATGCATGTTATTGTCCTAAAAAGGGTTTGGGAACCCGGGTTGTGCACCAGGGGACATGTATCAATGCAAAAAGAAGTTTTAAAAACGGTCGTTTTTCGGGAGCAGTCATTTTAATGATGCATAAAGTGAAAAAAAAAAGTCAAATATTCCTTTAAATATCGTACCTGGGGGGTGTCTAAAGTATGCCTGTGAAGTGCCACGTGTTTCCCGTGTTTAGAACTGTCCCTGCACAAAATGACACTTCTAAAGGAAAAAAAAGCCATTTAAAACTGCTTGCGGCTTTAATGTAATGTCTGGTCCCGGTAATATGGATGAAAATCTTTAAGAAAAATGGCATAGCTACCCCATGACCCCCCCCCCCCCCCCTACCCCAGCCCATTACCAGCCCCTTTGGGTCTTGTATGGATATTAAGGGGAACACCGCACACAAAATAAAAAAGGCCCTATATACTCTGAACAGCCGTATACAGGCGGTGCATACAAGACAGGGACTGTAGGTTTGTTCTTATGTAGAATCTGTTTGTAATTTTGAACAGGTACATTGTTTAAGTGTAGCTCCAGCCCAAAAATCTATTTTTAAACTTTTTGGAAAACATAGGGAAGGGTTATCAACCCTGTAACATTTGTTTTGCTGTCTGTGCCCCTGTTCAGAACATTTCACCTCACTTTCCGTCCCAATGACAACTGTTTTTGAAATGTGGTGTTTTTCTTGAAACAAGGATTGGTGATAAAGCATCAGTACAGAGGAGACACCTTTCTCCCATATTAATTCTTACAGGAGAGAATTTTCCTTCCTAGGGGTAGATTTCCTCTCACTTCCTGTTGTCTTCTTGCGTTTGCAAGTAGGAGTCGTTTGTAAGTTGGATGTTTGAAAGTAGGGACCTGCCGTATATACTCTGCAGAAATAGGCCCCTTAGTTGTTGGTGTTGGCACAACACTGTAAGCACTCACAGTTACTCTTGGTTGGTGCTGGAACGCCCTGCTGTCAACTATTATATCAGGAATTGTAATTACATATAATTGTTGAACAGTGGTAGTAAAAATTGGGCCTTTGATGGTGGTGCTGGTGCCACAACACTGTAAGCCCTGACAGTTACTCTTGGTGGGTGCAGCAATGGGCCCTGCTGTGAATTATTAGATCAAGAATTGTAATTGCATGCCCCTGTTGAACAGGGGCTGAAAAATTGGGCCTTTCGTGGTGGTGGTGGTGGTGTTGCCACAACACTGTAAGCCCTCAGAGTTACTCTTGGTGGGTGCAGGAATGGGCCCTGCTGTGAATTATTAGATCAAGAATTGTAATTACATGCCCCTTTTGAACAGGGGCTGAAAAATTGGGCCTTTCGTGGTGGTGGTGGTGGTGGCGTTGCCACAACACTGTAAGCCCTCAGAGTTACTCTTGGTGGGTGCAGCAATGGGCCCTGCTGTGAATTATTAGATCAAGAATTGTAATTACATGCCCCTGTTGAGCAGGGGCTGAAAAATTGGGCCTTAGGCACTGGTGGCACAACACTGCAACCCCTCACAGATACTGTACTTGGAGCACAGCAATGAGCCCTGTTGCAAAGTATTGCTTCAAAAATTGTAATTACACGCCCCTGTTAAACAGGGGCTGAAAAATTGGGCCTTAGCCACTGGTGGCGGCACCCATAAACAAAAATGATCTTCCAAGCTATCATCATCAATCGTATCATTGAGGACTCGGAGGAGGAGGATAGCCAGTCAACATAACAGCACAGGCACTCAGCATCAGCATCAGTCTTGAAGGGATGTGACATGTTAAAATCAATTAGTCTGTTATATCAGCATCAGGTGTGTGGTAGCTGGTGGTGATCCAAGACTGGTTCATCTTGATGAAAGTCAGTCGATCAACCGAGTCGGTGGACAGGCGCACCCTGTGATCCGTGACAAATCCTCCAGCAGCACTGAATGTGCGTTCCGAAAGAACGCTGGATGCAGGACAGGCCAGTAGCTCAATTGCATACTGTGCAAGCTCTGGCCAGTGATCCATCCTCAAGATCCAGTAAGCCAGAGGATTTTCGGTGGGGAAGGTGTCCAAGTCTGACCTTGCCCCTAGATATTCCTGCACCATGTTTATCAGACGCTGGCGATGGTTGCTGGAACCGATCATACTTTGGGGCTGCGGACTAAAGAATTGTCTGAACGCATCGGTCAGACGGCCACCTTCCCCACCGCTCCTTCTTTGACTGGCCGAAGCCTCAGCAACTTGTTGTCCAGGACCAGGAGTTTGTAACCTCCCAGTCTCTGGGAACGCGTTGCACAGACCTTTCTGCAAGGCCTCCCGGAGTTGTCTCATCCTCTGCTCCCTCTGCGACGGTAACATAAGGTCCGCAACCTTACCCTTGTACCATGGATCAAGGAGAGTGGCCAGCCAGTAATGGTCCCTCTCCTTGATCCGAAGAATACGAGGATCCTTCCGCAGACTTTGCAGGATCAGGGAGGCCATGCAGCGTAGGTTAGCTGAGGCATTCGGTCCGGAGTCCTCTGGGTCACTAAGGACGACATGATCCGCAGCCACCTCCTCCCAGCCACGTACAAGTCCACTGGTTTCTTGGGACTGTAAATCATCCCTAAAAGACTGCTGCTGATGATGCTGAGTGCCAGCCTCCACCTCCATGCTGACACAATCCTCCTCCTCCTCCTCCTCCTCTTCCTGTGCGATGGGTGGGACAGAAGGAACACTGTCTGGGTAAAGGGGGCCTTGAGAGGCAAGGAAGTCCTCCTCTTCCTGCCTCTGTTCTGCCTCAAGTGCCCTGTCCATTATTCCACGCAGCATGTGCTCCAACAGGTGGACAAGAGGTACAGTGTCACTGATGCATGCACTGTCACTGCTCACCATCCTCGTGGCCTCCTCAAATGGTGCCAGGACAGTGCATGCATCCCTGATCATGCCCCACTGGTGTGGAGAAAAAAAACCAAGCTCCCCTGACCCTGTCCTGGTGCCGTAGTCGCACAGGTACTCATTGATGGCCCTCTGCTGCGTGTGCAGCCGCTGCAGCATGGCCAACGTTGAGTTCCACCTGGTGGGCATGTCACATATAAGGCGGTTCTTGGGCAGGTTCAACTCCTTTTGCAGCTCAGCCAGGCGAGCACTGGCATTATAAGATCTGCGGAAATGCACACAGACTTTCCTGGCCTGCCTCAGGACATCCTGTAAGCCCGGGTACCTGCCCAAGAACCGCTGCACCACCAGGTTAAGGACGTGAGCCACACAGGGCACATGGGTCAGTTGTCCCTGTCGGAGGGCGGAGAGGAGGTTGGTGCCATTGTCGCAAACCACCATTCCTGGCTTAAGCTGGCGTGGCGTCAACCACCTCTCGGCCTGGCCCTGCAGAGCAGACAGGACCTCTGCCCCAGTGTGGCTTCTGTCCCCCAAACACACCAGCGCAAGCACGGCATGGCATCTTTTTGCCTGCGTACTTGCGTAGCCCCTTGAACGCCTACGGAGCACCGCTGGTTCCGAGGACAAACCACAGGAAGAGGCCATGGAGGAAGAAGAAGAGGAGGGGGTGGAGGAGAGAGGTGTGTCACAACCAGTAGTAGCATTTTGGAGGCGTGGCGGTGGAACAACCTCCAACACTACTGCACCTTGTCCTGCATCCTTCCCAGCTGCCAAAAGAGTGACCCAATGGGCCGTGAAAGAAAGGTAATGTCCCTGTCCATGCCTGCTGGACCATGAGTCAGCGGTAATATGCACCTTACCGCTGACCGCCCTGTCCAGCGAGGCCAAGACATTGCCTTCCACATGCCGGTAGAGAGCCGGAATAGCCTTCCGTGAGAAAAAGTGGTGTTTGGGAACCTGCCACTGAGGAACCGCACATTGCACAAACTCACGGAAGGGGGCCGAGTCTACCAACTGAAAAGGCAGCAGTTGAAGCGCTAGCAATTTAGCCAAGCTAGCATTCAACCGCTGGGCATGTGGATGGCTGGGAGTGAACTTCTTTCGACGGTCCAGCAGCTGGGGCAGGGAAATTTGCCTGCTAGAATCGGACGTCGGTGTACTGCTAGCAGAGTGGCCGCAAGTACTTGGCTGTGACACACCTAATTCTACACCTTCATTCCTCTCAGTGCATGTTTCAGAGAGGACTGAAGTTATAGTGGGGTTGGAGATCCCAGCTGATGCGGTGCAAGGAGAGGTCCGCTTTGTTCTTTGGTGTGGGTCTTTGAGGTAGGCTTGCCAACGAGCTGCATGGCAGGTCAACATATGTCTGGTCAGGCATGTGGTACCCAAGCGGCTGATGTTTTGGCCACGCGATATACGCTTGAGACATATGTTGCAAACAGCAGCTGTGCGATCTGATGCACTAGCCTCAAAAAAGGCCCACACCAAAGAACTTTTTGAATGACGGGCAGAGGCAGCGCCCTGCACAGGCGGAGCTCTGCGGTGTGATTCCGTCGGTGTACTGCCCTTACGCTGGCCACCAAAGGGCATCCTGCCTCGTTGGAGATGTGCCTCCTCCTCATCCTCCTCCTCCTCCTCTCTCCTATTAGGCACCCACGTGGAGTCAGTGACCTCATCATCCCCTCCCTCCTCATCACTGGAGCCAATCTGGCAGTATGCTGCAGCTGCTGGAACATGACTGCCAGATTGGTGTCCTTCTTGAGCATCCCCTCTGTCTGCTCTCACGCTACTGCCTTCCTGTAGCTGGGTTTCATCATCAGACCCTTCGAAACGCTGGGCATCCTCCTGGAGCATGTACCCAACACTGTGCTCAAACAGTTCGGGGGACTCCTCAGGAGGAGGACATGGTGGGTCTAGGGAAGGAGTGACTGATGATGAGTCTGACATTGATACCAGGGAAGAGGACGCTTTGGCAGCTGCTTTGCCAGTACCCTGAGCCTGGGTGAGAGAGGATGAGGAGGAGGAGGAGGGCTTGGTCATCCACTCTACCAAGTCTTCGGCATGATGTGGCTCAACATGTCCAGCTGCCGAAAAGAAGGACAAGCGTGTCCCATGGCCATGTGCTGATGACAATGCACCGCGTCCACGACCAGCACTGTTGCCCCCAGACACAGAGCCTGCTTGCCCTCTTTTATTGCCTCCTGACTGTCTGCCTCTCCTTGTTTGCCTTCCAGACATTCTAATGGATGGCCTGCAGGGAGATGGGAAAAAAGCAATAAGGGCTACCTTCAGGTGTCCTTCTCTGTCCCTTTACTTAAGGATTTCTAAATATGGTTGAGGATGATTGCTTTCGCACAGAATAGCACAATGACAATTTCCCTGACTGTCCAAAAAACAAGGATTTCAAAGATGGTTGATGAGGAATGCTTTAGCACAGTATAGCACAAGGAGAATTTCCCTCACTGTCCTTCCCTGTCCCTACAAACAAGGATTAGCACAGTAAAACACACTGACACTCTCCCTACCTATAGTTTTCTGTCCCTATAAAAAATGTTTTTTTAAAGATGGTTGATGATGAATGCTTTAGCACAGTATAGCACAAGGAGAATTTCCCTCACTGTCCTTCCCTGTCCCTACAAACAAGGATTAGCACAGTAAAACACACTGACACTCTCCCTACCTATAGTTTTCTGTCCCTATAAAAAATGTTTTTTTAAAGATGGTTGATGATGAATGCTTTAGCACAGTATAGCACAAGGAGAATTTCCCTCACTGTCCTTCCCTGTCCCTACAAACAAGGTTTAGCACAGTAAAACACACTGACACTCTCCCTACCTATAGTTTTCTGTCCCTATAAAAAATGTTTTTTTAAAGATGGTTGATGATGAATGCTTTAGCACAGTATAGCACAAGGAGAATTTCCCTCACTGTCCTTCCCTGTCCCTACAAACAAGGATTAGCACAGTAAAACACACTGACACTCTCCCTACCTATAGTTTTCTGTCCCTATAAAAAAAGTTTTTTTAAAGATGGTTGATGATGAATGCTTTAGCACAGTATAGCACAAGGAGAATTTCCCTCACTGTCCTTCCCTGTCCCTACAAACAAGGATTAGCACAGTAAAACACACTGACACTCTCCCTACCTATAGTTTTCTGTCCCTATAAAAAATGTTTTTTTAAAGATGGTTGATGATGAATGCTTTAGCACAGTATAGCACAAGGAGAATTTCCCTCACTGTCCTTCCCTGTCCCTACAAACAAGGATTAGCACAGTAAAACACACTGACACTCTCCCTACCTATAGTTTTCTGTCCCTATAAAAAATGTTTTTTTAAAGATGGTTGATGATGAATGCTTTAGCACAGTATAGCACAAGGAGAATTTCCCTCACTGTCCTTCCCTGTCCCTACAAACAAGGATTAGCACAGTAAAACACACTGACACTCTCCCTACCTATAGTTTTCTGTCCCTATAAAAAATGTTTTTTTAAAGATGGTTGATGATGAATGCTTTAGCACAGTATAGCACAAGGAGAATTTCCCTCACTGTCCTTCCCTGTTCCTACAAACAAGGATTAGCACAGTAAAACACACTGACACTCTCCCTACCTATAGTTTTCTGTCCCTATAAAAAATGTTTTTTTAAAGATGGTTGATGAGGAATGCTTTAGCACAGTATAGCACAAGGAGAATTTCCCTCACTGTCCTTCCCTGTCCCTACAAACAAGGATTAGCACAGTAAAACACACTGACACTCTCCCTACCTATAGTTTTCTGTCCCTATAAAAAATGTTTTTTTAAAGATGGTTGATGAGGAATGCTTTAGCACAGTATAGCACAAGGAGAATTTCCCTCACTGTCATTCCCTGTCCCTACAAACAAGGATTAGCACAGTAAAACACACTGACACTCTCCCTACCTATAGTTTTCTGTCCCTATAAAAAATGTTTTTTTAAAGATGGTTGATGATGAATGCTTTAGCACAGTATAGCACAAGGAGAATTTCCCTCACTGTCCTTCCCTGTCCCTACAAACAAGGATTAGCACAGTAAAACACACTGACACTCTCCCTACCTATAGTTTTCTGTCCCTATAAAAAATGTTTTTTTAAAGATGGTTGATGATGAATGCTTTAGCACAGTATAGCACAAGGAGAATTTCCCTCACTGTCCTTCCCTGTCCCTACAAACAAGGATTAGCACAGTAAAACACACTGACACTCTCCCTACCTATAGTTTTCTGTCCCTATAACAAATGTTTTTTTAAAGATGGTTGATGATGAATGCTTTAGCACAGTATAGCACAAGGAGAATTTCCCTCACTGTCCTTCCCTGTCCCTACAAACAAGGATTAGCACAGTAAAACACACTGACACTCTCCCTACCTATAGTTTTCTGTCCCTATAAAAAATGTTTTTTTAAAGATGGTTGATGATGAATGCTTTAGCACACTATAGCACAAGGAGAATTTCCCTCACTGTCCTTCCCTGTCCCTACAAACAAGGATTAGCACAGTAAAACACACTGACACTCTCCCTACCTATAGTTTTCTGTCCCTATAAAAAATGTTTTTTTAAAGATGGTTGATGATGAATGCTTTAGCACAGTATAGCACAAGGAGAATTTCCCTCACTGTCCTTCCCTGTCCCTACAAACAAGGATTAGCACAGTAAAACACACTGACACTCTCCCTACCTATAGTTTTCTGTCCCTATAAAAAATGTTTTTTTAAAGATGGTTGATGATGAATGCTTTAGCACAGTATAGCACAAGGAGAATTTCCCTCACTGTCATTCCCTGTCCCTACAAACAAGGATTAGCACAGTAAAACACACTGACACTCTCCCTACCTATAGTTTTCTGTCCCTATAAAAAATGTTTTTTTAAAGATGGTTGATGATGAATGCTTTAGCACAGTATAGCACAAGGAGAATTTCCCTCACTGTCCTTCCCTGTCCCTACAAACAAGGATTAGCACAGGAAAACACACTGACACTCTCCCTACCTATAGTTTTCTGTCCCTAAACTAAAGGAATCCAGGTTAAGCAAGAAAGAAATAAAAGTCACTGTCCCTGCCTATGCTTCTCTTTCCCTGCTCCGGAACACACTACACTAGGCCGCCGTGCTGGCGGCCTTTTATAGTGTGGGGCGTGTACTAAACACCCTCAGCAATAATTGGCCACAGGCATCCTGCCTGTGGCCAATCATTGCTCTCCTCGCTGCCGGCGCTGTGATTGGCCAAGCATGCGGGGTCACAGTGCATGCTTGGCCAATCACAGCGCCTGGATGACACTGCGATGGCGTAGTGCATTGTGGGCCGCGAATTAGGCGCGAACGGCCCAAATCGTTCGTTGTTCGGCGAACGATCGAACAGCCGATGTTCGAGTCGAACGTATGTTCGACTCGAACACCGAGCTCATCCCTAGTGCTGTGTAGTCATATGTGCAGATCCCTATGTGTAGAGCCCTCTATATATCCCTGTGTATAGCCCTGTGTGTAGAGCTGAGTAAAGCTGTGTGTAGATCCCTATGTGTAGAGCTCTTCGTAAAGCTGTGTAGATCCTTATGTGTAGAGCTCTATGTAGAGCTGTGTGTAGATTCCTAAGTGCAGCCCTATGTATAGCCCTGTGTAGATCAGTGTGCTGTGTAGATCCCTATGTGTAGATCCCTATGTGTGTAGAGCAGTGTGCTGTGTAGATCCCTATGTGTATAGAGCTGTGTGCTGTGTAGATCCCTATTCCCTATGGGCAGGGCCGGCCCAAGACATTGTGCTGCCTGGGACCAAGAATTAAATGCTGCCCCCCCCCCCCAAAAAAAAAATCACGCCCACCAAAAGGCCCCCACATTCATTATTTTATATCATGATAACTAAAGGGGACCCGTCATGCTCTATACATGTCAACAGGAGTATAAAGAGGACCTGTCATGGCTCTATACGTGTATATAGGAGTATGAAGGGACCTGTGCATGGCGGGCGGCCGCAATGTCTTTTGCGCAAACTAATCAATGTACGCTAATTGTGTTTTTTTGGTACCAAAAATATGTAGAAGAATACATATTGGCCTAAACTGATGAAGAAATATTTTTTTTTTAATAATTTTTTTGGATATTTATCATAGCAAAAAGTAAAACATATTGTCAAATATCACCAAAAGAAAGCTCTATTTGTGGGAAAAAAAGGACATCAATTTTATTTGGGTACAGTGTCGCATGACCGCGCAATTGTCAGTTAAAGCGACACAGTGCCGTATCGCAAAAAATGGCCTGGTCATTAAAAGGGGTTGTAAAGATTTGTTTTTTTTTCACCTTAATGCATCCTATGCATTAAGGTGAAAAAACACCTGGCAAGTACTGCCCCCCAGGCCCCCCGTTTTACTTACCTGAGCCCGTTCACCTGCTGTGCGCGTCCCCCGGCGTCCTCTTCTCCACGGAGGCTGGCCGTTTATTGGCTAGATTGGATAGATTGATAGCAGCGCAGCCATTGGCTCGCGCTGCTGTCAATCACATCCAATGACGCGGCCCGTGGGGGGGCGGGAATGAGTCGTACACGCTGTGTCTATGGACGCAGTGTGTATGACAGGGAGCGCGCCCACAAGCTAACCTCCTTGGGAGAGCGCTTCCCAGAAGGGGGTTATCTGATGCAGGGAGGAGCCGAGACAGCCGCCGAGGGACCCGAGAACAAGAGGATCGGGGCCACTCTTTTCCAAACTAACTGCACAGTGGAGGTAAGTATAGCATGTTTTTTATTTAAAAAAAAATAAAAAACAAAGCCATACAATCGCTTTAAGTGGGCGAATCCTTCCGGTCCTTAAGTGGTTAATCAGGGCTGGGCAAGGCAAGTCCCTCTCAGGCTCTCATGTCTCATACAACTTGTGATGTGTGTTTGTACTTACAGTTTTGCTTTGGACTCCACCACCAGATGCGGGTTGTCACCTGCCACACGTTGCGGGTTGTCACCTGCCACACGTTGCGGGTTGTCACCTGCCACACGTTGCTGATTGTCACCTGCCACACGTTGCTGATTGTCACCTGCCACACGTTGCTGATTGTCACCTGCCACACGTTGCTGATTGTCACCTGCCACACGTTGCTGATTGTCACCTGCCACACGTTGCTGATTGTCACCTGCCACACGTTGCGGATTGTCACCTGCCACACGTTGCGGATTGTCACCTGCCACACGTTGCGGATTGTCACCTGCCACACGTTGCGGATTGTCACCTGCCACACGTTGCGGATTGTCTACTGCCACACGTTGCGGATTGTCACCTGCCACACGTTGCGCATGGTCACTTGCGTCACATGCCACACGTTGCGGGTTGTCACTTGCCACATCACATGCCACACGTTGCGGATTGTCACTTGCCACGACATCACCTGCCACACGATGCAGATAGTCACGTGCCACACGTTGCGTATTGTCACTTGCCACACGTTGCGGATTGTCACAACGTCACCTGCCACACGTTGCGCGTTGTCACTTGCTGTGTCTCAGAGTGCACACGGCTGCACAGTGAGGGTGGAATTGTGGTGATTCAGGGCGGGCGGTGAGAGATGACATCATCTCTCTGCTCCGCTGCGCGCTCACTCACTGACTGCTCCTAGCACCCCCCCCCGGGCTGCGAGTGTTCTGCCCGCGGCTGCCCCTGTCACCACTAACAGCAGCGGCGCTGGGCTCCTCACAGGCAGCGGCGCCTGCCCGCTCACTCACTGACAGCCCCCACCTCCCGGGCTGTGAGTGTCCTCACACAGGCAGCGGCGCCTGCTCGCTGACTGCCCCCCCCCCGTCCCCGGGATGCGAGTGTCCTCACAAGCAGCGGCGCCTGCCCGCTCACTCGCTGACTGCCCCCCCCCCCCCGCCCCTGGGCTGCGACTGTCCTCACAGGCAGCGGCGTCGGGTTCCTCACAGGCAGCGGATCGGGCGGAACAGGCTGGCTGGCGGGCGTCAGTTTGCCGCCCCCCTAAAAGTGCCGTCTGGTACCATGGTACCACCCGGTCCCATCATAGGGCCGGCCCTGCCTATGGGGGTTATTTATGAAAGGCCAATCCACTTTGCACTACAAACGCACTGCAAGTGCACTTGAACGTGCACTTGCAGTGCACTTGGAAGTGCAGTCGCTGTAAATCTGAGGGGGACATGAAAGGAAAATAAAAAAAACATAATTTTAGCATACACATGATTGGATGATAAAATTAGCAGAGCTTCCCCTCATTTCAGATCTCCTCCTCAGATCTACAGCGACTGCACTTACAAGTGCACTTGGAGTGCAAAGCGGATTTGCCTTTCGTAAATAACCCCCTATGTCTAGTGCTGTGTAGATCCCTGTGTGTAGATCCCTGTGTGTAGATCACTATGTGTGTAAAGTAGTGTGCTGTGTAGATCCCTATGTGCAGATTCCTATGTGTGTAGAGCTGTGTGCTGTGTAGATCTCTATGTGCAGATTCCTATGTGTGTAGAGCTGTGTGCTGTGTAGATCTCTATGTGTAGAACCTTATGTGTGTAGAGCTGTGTGCTGTGTACATTCCTATGTGTAGATCCCCATGTATAGCCCTGTGTAGATCCCTATGTGTGTAGAGTAGTGTGCTGTGTAGATCCCTATGTGCAGATTCCTATGTGTGTAGAGCTGTGTGCTGTGTAGATCTCTATGTGTAGAACCTTATGTGTGTAGAGCTGTGTGCTGTGTACATTCCTATGTGTAGATCCCCATGTATAGCCCTGTGTAGATCCCTATGTGTGTAGATCAGTGTAGTGACAGTAAGCTGTGTGGATCCCTATGTAGATCCCAATGTGTAGATCAGTGTAGGGCAGTGAGCTGTGTAGTTCCCTATTTGTAGATCACTATGTGTAGATCCCTATGTGTAACTCCCTATGTGTAGTTCCCTATGTGTAGCTCCCTATGTGTAGATCCCTATGTGTAGATCCCTATGTGTAGCTCCCTATGTGTAGTTCCCTATGTGTAGCTCCCTATGTGTAGTTCCCCATGTGTAGATCCCCATGTGTAGCTCTCTATGTGTAACTCCCTATGTGTAGCTCCCTATGTGTAGATCCCAATGTGTAGCTCCCTATGTGTAGATCCCTATGTGTGGATCCCTATGTGTAGTTCCCCATGTGTAGATCCCCATGTG
The DNA here is from genome assembly GCA_029206835.1 of Rana muscosa. Taxonomy (NCBI): domain Eukaryota; kingdom Metazoa; phylum Chordata; class Amphibia; order Anura; family Ranidae; genus Rana; species Rana muscosa. The sequence continues at coordinate 321,616,339 of CM055122.1, forward strand.
TAGATCATAAGTGTAGATCCATATGTGTAGCTCCCTATATGTGTAGATCTCTATGTGTAGATCCCAATGTGTAGCTCCCTATGTGTAGATCCCTATGTGTAGATCCCTATGTGTAGTTCCCCATGTGTACATCCCCATGTGTAGCTCTCTATGTGTAACTCCCTATGTGTAGCTCCCTATGTGTAGATCCCTATGTGTAGATCCCTATGTGTAGATCCCTATGTGTAGCTCCCTATGTGTAGATCCCTATGTGTAGCTTGCTATGTGTAGATCCCTATGTGTAGCTCCATATGTGTAGATTCCTATGTGTAGCTCCCTATGTGTAGATTCCTATGTGTAGCTCCCTATGTGTAGCTCCCTATGTGTAGCTCCCTATGTGTAGATCCCTATGTGTAGATTCATATGTGTAGCTCCCTATGTGTAGTTCCCCATGTGTAGATCCCCATGTGTAGATCCTAAGTGTAGATCCCTATGTGTAGCTCCCTATGTGTAGCTCCCTATGTGTAGATCCCCATGTGTAGATCCCCATGTGTAGATCCCCATGTGTAGATCCCTATGTGTAGATCCCTATGTGTAGCTCTCTATGTGTAGCTCCCTATGTTTAGCTCGCTATGTGTAGATCCCTATGCTGTGTAGCTCCCTATGTGTAGCTCCCTATGTGTAGCTCTCTATGTGTAGATCCCTATGTGTAGCTCGCTATGTGTAGATCCCTATGCTGTGTAGCTCCCTATGTGTAGCTCCCTATGTGTAGCTCCCTATGTGTAGCTTGCTATGTGTAGATCCCTATGCTGTGTAGCTCCCTATGTGTAGCTCGCTATGTGTAGATCCCTATGCTGTGTAGCTCCCTATGTGTAGATTCCAATGTGTAGCTCCCTATTAGTGATGAGCCGAACACCCCCGGGTTCGGTTCGCACCAGAACCCGCGAACGGACCGAAAGTTCGAACGAACATTAGAACCCTATTAAATACAATGGATGCGAACGTTTGAATTCTAAAGTGCTAATTATAACAACTATTATGCATGTTATTGTCCTAAAAAGGGTTTGGGAACCCGGGTTCTGCACCAGGGGACATGTATCAATGCAAAAAGAAGTTTTAAAAACGGTCGTTTTTCGGGAGCAGTCATTTTAATGATGCATAAAGTGAAAAAAAAAAAGTCAAATATTCCTTTAAATATCGTACCTGGGGGGTGTCTAAAGTATGCCTGTGAAGTGCCACGTGTTTCCCGTGTTTAGAACTGTCCCTGCACAAAATGACACTTCTAAAGGAAAAAAAAGCCATTTAAAACTGCTTGCGGCTTTAATGTAATGTCTGGTCCCGGTAATATGGATGAAATTCTTTAAGAAAAATGGCATAGCTACCCCATGACCCCCCCCCCTACCCCAGCCCATTACCAGCCCCTTTGGGTCTTGTATGGATATTAAGGGGAACCCCGCACATAAAATAAAAAAGGCCCTATATACTCTGAACAGCCCTATACAGGCGGTGCATACAAGACAGGGACTGTAGGTTTGTTCTTATGTAGAATCTGTTTGTAATTTTGAACAGGTACATTGTTGAAGTGTAGCTCCAGACCAAAAATCTATTTTTAAACTTTTTGGAAAACATAGGTAAGGGTTATCACCCCTGTAACATTTGTTTTGCTGTCTGTGCCCCTGTTCAGAACATTTCACCTCACTTTCCGTCCCAATGACAACTGTTTTTGAAATGTGGTGTTTTTCTTGAAACAAGGATTGCTGATAAAGCATCAGTACAGAGGAGACACCTTTCTCCCATATTTATTCTTACAGGAGAGAATTTTCCTTCCTAGTGGTAGATTTCCTCTCACTTCCTGTTGTCTTCTTGCGTTTGCAAGTAGGAGTCGTTTGTAAGTTGGATGTTTGAAAGTAGGGACCTGCCGTATATACTCTGCAGAAATAGGCCCCTTAGTTGTTGGTGTTGGCACAACACTGTAAGCACTCACAGTTACTCTTGGTTGGTGCTGGAACGCCCTGCTGTCAACTATTATATCAGGAATTTTAATTACATATAATTGTTGAACAGTGGTAGTAAAAATTGGGCCTTTGATGGTGGTGCTGGTGCCACAACACTGTAAGCCCTGACAGTTACTCTTGGTGGGTGCAGCAATGGGCCCTGCTGTGAATTATTAGATCAAGAATTGTAATTACATGCCCCTGTTGAACAGGGGCTGAAAAATTGGGCCTTAGGCACTGGTGGCACAACACTGCAACCCCTCACAGATACTGTACTTGGAGCACAGCAATGAGCCCTGTTGCAAAGTATTCCTTCAAAAATTGTAATGACACGCCCCTGTTAAACAGGGGCTGAAAAATTGGGCCTTAGGCACTGGTGGCACAACACTGCAACTCCTCACAGATACTGTACTTGGAGCACAGCAATGAGCCCTGTTGCAAAGTATTGCTTCAAAAATTGTAATGACACGCCCCTGTTAAACAGGGGCTGAAAAATTGGGCCTTAGGCACTGGTGGCACAACACTGCAACTCCTCACAGATACTGTACTTGGAGCACAGCAATGAGCCCTGTTGCAAAGTATTGCTTCAAAAATTGTAATGACACGCCCCTGTTAAACAGGGGCTGAAAAATTGGGCCTTAGGCACTGGTGGCACAACACTGCAACTCCTCACAGATACTGTACTTGGAGCACAGCAATGAGCCCTGTTGCAAAGTATTGCTTCAAAAATTGTAATTACACGCCCCTGTTAAACAGGGGCTGAAAAATTGGGCGTTAGGCACTGGTGGCGGCACCCATAAACAAAAATGATCTTACAAGCTATCATCATCAATCGTATCATTGAGGACTCGGAGGAGGAGGATAGCCAGTCAACATAACAGCACAGGCACTCAGCATCAGCATCAGTCTTGAAGGGATGTGACATGTTAAAATCAATTAGTCTGTTATATCAGCATCAGGTGTGTGGTAGCTGGTGGTGATCCAAGACTGGTTCATCTTGATGAAAGTCAGTCGATCAACCGAGTCGGTGGACAGGCGCACCCTGTGATCCGTGACAAATCCTCCTGCAGCACTGAATGTGCGTTCCGAAAGAACGCTGGATGCAGGACAGGCCAGTAGCTCAATTGCATACTGTGCAAGCTCTGGCCAGTGATCCATCCTCAAGACCCAGTAAGCCAGAGGATTTTCGGTGGGGAAGGTGTCCAAGTCTGACCTTGCCCCTAGATATTCCTGCACCATGTTTATCAGACGCTGGCGATGGTTGCTGGAACCGATCATACTTTGGGGCTGCGGACTAAAGAATTGTCTGAACGCATCGGTCAGACGGCCACCTTCCCCACCGCTCCTTCTTTGACTGGCCGAAGCCTCAGCAACTCGTTGTCCAGGACCAGGAGTTTGCAACCTCCCAGTCTCTGGGAACGCGTTGCACAGACCTTTCTGCAAGGCCTCCCGGAGTTGTCTCATCCTCTGCTCCCTCTGCGACGGTAACATAAGGTCCGCAACCTTACCCTTGTACCGTGGATCAAGGAGAGTGGCCAGCCAGTAATGGTCCCTCTCCTTGATCCGAAGAATACGAGGATCCTTCCGCAGACTTTGCAGGATCAGGGAGGCCATGCAGCGTAGGTTTGCTGAGGCATTCGCTCCGGAGTCCTCTGGGTCACTAAGGACGACATGATCCGCAGCCACCTCCTCCCAGCCACGTACAAGTCCACTGGTTTCTTGGGACTGTAAATCATCCCTAAAAGACTGCTGCTGATGATGCTGAGTGCCAGCCTCCACCTCCATGCTGACACAATCCTCCTCCTCCTCCTCCTCCTCCTCCTCTTCCTGTGCGATGGGTGGGACAGAAGGAACACTGTCTGGGTAAAGGGGGCCTTGAGAGGCAAGGAAGTCCTCCTCTTCCTGCCTCTGTTCTGCCTCAAGTGCCCTGTCCATTATTCCACGCAGCGTGTGCTCCAACAGGTGGACAAGAGGTACAGTGTCACTGATGCATGCACTGTCACTGCTCACCATCCTCGTGGCCTCCTCAAATGGTGCCAGGACAGTGCATGCATCCCTGATCATGCCCCACTGGCGTGGAGAAAAAAAACCAAGCTCCCCTGACCCTGTCCTGGTGCCGTAGTCGCACAGGTACTCATTGATGGCCCTCTGCTGCGTGTGCAGCCGCTGCAGCATGGCCAACGTTGAGTTCCACCTGGTGGGCATGTCACATATAAGGCGGTTCTTGGGCAGGTTCAACTCCTTTTGCAGCTCAGCCAGGCGAGCACTGGCATTATAAGATCTGCGGAAATGCACACAGACTTTCCTGGCCTGCCTCAGGACATCCTGTAAGCCCGGGTACCTGCCCAAGAAGCGCTGCACCACCAGGTTAAGGACGTGAGCCACACAGGGCACATGGGTCAGTTGTCCCTGTCGGAGGGCGGAGAGGAGGTTGGTGCCATTGTCGCAAACCACCATTCCTGGCTTAAGCTGGCGTGGCGTCAACCACCTCTCGGCCTGGCCCTGCAGAGCAGACAGGACCTCTGCCCCAGTGTGGCTTCTGTCCCCCAAACACACCAGCGCAAGCACGGCATGGCATCTTTTTGCCTGCGTACTTGCGTAGCCCCGTGAACGGCTACGGAGCACCGCTGGTTCATAGGACAAACCACAGGAAGAGGCCATGGAGGAAGAAGAAGAGGAGGGGGTGGAGGAGAGAGGTGTGTCACAACCAGTAGTAGCATTTTGGAGGCGTGGCGGTGGGACAACCTCCAACACTACTGCACCTTGTCCTGAATCCTTCCCAGCTGCCAAAAGAGTGACCCAATGGGCCGTGAAAGAAAGGTAACGTCCCTGTCCATGCCTGCTGGACCATGAGTCAGCGGTAATATGCACCTTACCGCTGACCGCCCTGTCCAGCGAGGCCAAGACATTGCCTTCCACATGCCGGTAGAGAGCCGGAATAGCCTTCCGTGAGAAAAAGTGGCGTTTGGGAACCTGCCACTGAGGAACCGCACATTGCACAAACTCACGGAAGGGGGCCGAGTCTACCAACTGAAAAGGCAGCAGTTGAAGCGCTAGCAATTTAGCCAAGCTAGCATTCAACCGCTGGGCATGTGGATGGCTGGGAGTGAACTTCTTTCGACGGTCCAGCAGCTGGGGCAGGGAAATTTGCCTGCTAGAATCGGACGTCGGTGTACTGCTAGCAGAGTGGGCGCAAGTACTTGGCTGTGACACACCTAATTCTACACTTTCATTCCTCTCAGTGCATGTTTCAGAGAGGACTGAAGTTATAGTGGGGTTGGAGATCCCAGCTGATGCGGTGCAAGGAGAGGTCCGCTTTGTTCTTTGGTGTGGGTCTTTGAGGTAGGCTTGCCAACGAGCTGCATGGCAGGTCAACATATGTCTGGTCAGGCATGTGGTACCCAAGCGGCTGATGTTTTGGCCACGCGATATACGCTTGAGACATATGTTGCAAACAGCAGCTGTGCGATCTGATGCACTAGCCTCAAAAAAGGCCCACACCAAAGAACTTTTTGAATGACGGGCAGAGGCAGCGCCCTGCACAGGCGGAGCTCTGCGGTGTGATTCCGTCGGTGTACTGCCCTTACGCTGGCCACCAAAGGGAATCCTGCCTCGTTGGAGATGTGCCTCCTCCTCATCCTCCTCCTCCTCCTCTCTCCTATTAGGCACCCACGTGGAGTCAGTGACCTCATCATCACTGGAGCCAATCTGGCAGTATGCTGCAGCTGCTGGAACATGACTGCCAGATTGGTGTCCTTCTTGAGCATCCCCTCTGTCTGCTCTCACGCTACTGCCTTCCTCTAGCTGGGTTTCATCATCAGACCCTTCGAAACGCTGGGCATCCTCCTGGAGCATGTACCCAACACTGTGCTGAAACAGTTCGGGGGACTCCTCAGGAGGAGGACATGGTGGGTCTAGGGAAGGAGTGACTGATGATTTGTCTGACATTGATACCAGGGAAGACGACGCTTTGGCAGCTGCTTTTCCAGTACCCTGAGCCTGGGTGAGAGAGGATGAGGAGGAGGAGGAGGGCTTGGTCATCCACTCTACCAAGTCTTCGGCATGATGTGGCTCAACATGTCCAGCTGCCGAAAAGAAGGACAAGCGTGTCCCATGGCCATGTGCTGATGACAATGCACCGCGTCCACGACCAGCACTGTTGCCCCCAGACACAGAGCCTGCTTGCCCTCTTTTATTGCCTCCTGACTGTCTGCCTCTCCTTGTTTGCCTTCCAGACATTCTAATAGATGGCCTGCAGGGAGATGGGAAAAAAGCAATAAGGGCTACCTTCAGGTGTCCTTCTCTGTCCCTTGAAACAAGGACTTTCACAGTGAAAGAAACTGACACTCTCCCTACCTACAGTTTTCTGTCCCTAGAAAAAATATTTTTTTTAAGCACAATATAGCACAAGGACAATTCACTCACTGTCCTTCCAGGTCCCTGGAAACAAGGACTTGCAGAGTGAAAGAAAAAAAACACTCTCCCTACCTACAGTTTTCTGTCCCTAGAAAAAATGTTTTTTTTAATCACAATATAGCACAAGGACAATTCACTCACTGTCCTTACAGGTCCCTGGAAACAAGGACTTGCAGAGTGAAAGAAAAAAAACACTCTCCCTACCTACAGTTTTCTGTCCCTAGAAAAAATGTTTTTTTTTAATCACAATATAGCACAAGGACAATTCACTCACTGTCCTTACAGGTCCCTGGAAACAAGGACTTGCAGAGTGAAAGAAAAAAAACACTCTCCCTACCTACAGTTTTCTGTCCCTAGAAAAAATGTTTTTTTTAATCACAATATAGCACAAGGACAATTCACTCACTGTCCTTCCAGGTCCCTGGAAACAAGGACTTGCAGAGTGAAATAAACTGACACTCTCCCTACCTACAGTTTTCTGTCCCTAGAATAAATGTTTTTTTTAAGCACAATATAGCACAAGGACAATTCACTCACTGTCCTTACAGGTCCCTGGAAACAAGGACTTGCAGAGTGAAAGAAAAAAAACACTCTCCCTACCTACAGTTTTCTGTCCCTAGAAAAAATGTTTTTTTTAATCACAATATAGCACAAGGACAATTCACTCACTGTCCTTACAGGTCCCTGGAAACAAGGACTTGCAGAGTGAAATAAACTGACACTCTCCCTACCTACAGTTTTCTGTCCCTAGAATAAATGTTTTTTTTAAGCACAATATAGCACAAGGACAATTCACTCACTGTCCTTCCAGGTCCCTGGAAACAAGGACTTGCAGAGTGAAAGAAAAAAAACACTCTCCCTACCTACAGTTTTCTGTCCCTAGAAAAAATGTTTTTTTTAATCACAATATAGCACAAGGACAATTCACTCACTGTCCTTCCAGGTCCCTGGAAACAAGGACTTGCAGAGTGAAATAAACTGACACTCTCCCTACCTACAGTTTTCTGTCCCTAGAATAAATGTTTTTTTTAAGCACAATATAGCACAAGGACAATTCACTCACTGTCCTTACAGGTCCCTGGAAACAAGGACTTGCAGAGTGAAAGAAAAAAAACACTCTCCCTACCTACAGTTTTCTGTCCCTAGAAAAAATGTTTTTTTTAATCACAATATAGCACAAGGACAATTCACTCACTGTCCTTACAGGTCCCTGGAAACAAGGACTTGCAGAGTGAAAGAAAAAAAACACTCTCCCTACCTACAGTTTTCTGTCCCTAGAAAAAAAATTTTTTTAATCACAATATAGCACAAGGACAATTCACTCACTGTCCTTCCAGGTCCCTGGAAACAAGGACTTGCAGAGTGAAATAAACTGACACTCTCCCTACCTACAGTTTTCTGTCCCTAGAATAAATGTTTTTTTTAATCACAATATAGCACAAGGACAATTCACTCACTGTCCTTAGAGGTCCCTGGAAACAAGGACTTGCAGAGTGAAAGAAAAAAAACACTCTCCCTACCTACAGTTTTCTGTCCCTAGAAAAAATGTTTTTTTTTAAGCACAATATAGCACAAGGACAATTCACTCACTGTCCTTCCAGGTCCCTGGAAACAAGGACTTGCAGAGTGAAAGAAAAAAAACACTCTCCCTACCTACAGTTTTCTGTCCCTAGAAAAAATGTTTTTTTTAAGCACAATATAGCACAAGGACAATTCACTCACTGTCCTTACAGGTCCCTGGAAACAAGGACTTGCAGAGTGAAAGAAAAAAAACACTCTCCCTACCTACAGTTTTCTGTCCCTAGAAAAAATGTTTTTTTTTAATCACAATATAGCACAAGGACAATTCACTCACTGTCCTTACAGGTCCCTGGAAACAAGGACTTGCAGAGTGAAATAAACTGACACTCTCCCTACCTACAGTTTTCTGTCCCTAGAATAAATGTTTTTTTTAAGCACAATATAGCACAAGGACAATTCACTCACTGTCCTTACAGGTCCCTGGAAACAAGGACTTGCAGAGTGAAAGAAAAAAAACACTCTCCCTACTGTGACAGCAGGAAGGTAAAGTCACCTGGTTGCATCCAGGGGGGTAGATATATTTCTCCCAGATTCAGGCTTTATGCCGACTTATACAACTAGGGAGTTGATGAAGCCCAGCTGAGGCTAGTGGGCTCATGAATGACTCATACCTCTAGGGAGAGTGCTGGGCGTCGTGAGGCAGGGAGTTGATGAGACCAGCTGAAGCCTGTCAGTTCGTTTAAGGCCTCTATAAAAACTCCCAGATTCATTAGATGTTAGCTCATGCCTGGAACCAGACCTGTGTGGACTGTCTAGGGAGAGTGAACCCCTGTGCGGTGAGGCAAAGCCTGTGTGGCTATTTGTGTGGACTTTTACTAAACCAGGGACTTAGGGACTAGGACAGCACCAGGCTGATCCCAGTTGTTAGTTTAGGAAACCTGCATGTTTAGTCAGAGGTCAAACTGACCAGGATTTATTTTGTTTGTTTCTTTTTGGCTTTGCTGTGTTTTGTCACTGTACATAGAGAAATAAACCGCACCTTTTGATTTTGAAAACCACAACCTCCGTCTGCTGGCCCTGTTTTTGTGTGGGGAGCCCAACCAGGGGGTCACACACACCCGCTACCGAGTTAACCCCCTCACAGTTGGTGGAGAACCAGTGGCAGTTTTTTTTAAGCCAGCATGGAGGAGATACTGAAACAGCTGGCTCTAGCAAATGCCAATCAACAGCAGACAAATGCAGGTTTGCAAAGAAGCCTTGCAGCCCAGCAGCAAGCTCATCAACAAGCCCAGCAGCAATCTGAGGCCCGCTTCATAGACCTGTTACAGAAGCAAGAGCAGAGACTACAACAAATGGAAGCAGTAATGCAGCAACGTCCGCAGACCAGTGAGGAAAGCCGTCCCACTAATACCGCGTCCTTTGGGGTGAGTCGTTTATTGACAAAAATGACTGGAGAGGATGATCCAGAGGTATTTTTGACCACATTTGAAAGGACTGCTGAAAGAGAAAAGTGGCCTGAGGAGCAGTGGGCTGGACTGGTGGCTCCTCTGTTAACTGGTGAATCGCAGAAGGCTTACTATGACCTAGAGCCTGACCAAGCAAAAGACTATGTGATGCTAAAAGCTGAAATATTGGCAAGGCTGGGTGTCACCCTGGCTGTCCGGGCTCAGCGTGTGCATAACTGGACTTTCCAGCTTGGAAAACCCCCCAGGTCTCAAATGTATGATCTCATTCACCTGAGCAGGAAGTGGCTACAGCCAGAGACTTTGTCCGCACCGGAGATTGTGGAACGTGTTGTGATGGATCGTTTCTTGAGAGCTCTTCCTACCGCCATTCAAAAGTGGGTAAGCCATGGAGACCCAGAAACGGCCGGTAAACTTGTGGATCGTGTAGAGAGATACTTTGCTACAGAGAACCTGACGGCCTCTTCCAGAGACTCTCGGACTTTCCACCCTAAGACCAGACCATCCCCAGGGGCGGATAAGAGGATTCCAAGGGGTGAGGGTGGAGAGAGTGAGAGGGTGGGAGCTCTACCCCAAGTTTGGCGAGAACAGCCTGGGAAATCAGCGGCTCAAGAGGCCGCAAGAAGGATCGTTTGCTACCGCTGCCGGCAAGCGGGACATATTGCAGCAAATTGCCCGGTTGTGGAGGAACCCATGCAATGTGACTTTCTGATGGACAGACGTCAGTCGCTGTGTGCGACAGTCGCATGCACTGCCATTCGGGGAACTGAGAAACATTTATGCAAAATGTGTATTAATGGTAGAAATGTTGTGGTATTACTGGATTCAGGTAGCCTTGTGACCCTGATAAAGGCTGAATTAGTTAAAACAGAGGTCTCTGGGAATAGCAAGGTAGCTGTTATTTGTGTGCATGGGGACACCCGAGAGTATCCAGTGAGTTCTGTGTGTACTCTTGTTTGGGGCACAATTCTTGCACCCTCCTGTGGAGGGTCATTGTGTTTCTCCCCGCCACTTTGGGCCAAGTTGGATAGGGAACTAACCCTATCCGCATGTGTTTTGAAGTGTGGGAGGAAACCGGAGTACCCGGAGGAAACCCACGCAGACACAGGTGAGAACATGCAAACTCCAAGCAGATGGCGTGGTCGGGACTTGAACCAGCGACCTCTGTTACTGCTAGGTGAGGGTGCTAACCACTACACCACTGTGCTGCCCTTATGTACCAGGAATGTGATAGCCAGAACTCCTCTGAGAGTGGTGAGGACTCTCCAGAATTTCCCTTGTTAGTATTGGCAGGGGAGACTCAAGAAACTGGAGAGGAGCCCACCTCCTCAGATGAAAACCTACCATCTGTGGAGTTTTCTGATCTGGAGGTTCACAGGGAAAATTTTGCCACAGAACAGTTAAAAGACCCCGCCCTAATAAAGGCACGGGAAAACGTAGTGGAAATAGATGGCGAGTTAGTGAACCCAGATAATACCTGCACTTACCCATACTTCAGCGTAGAGAAGGACCTACTGTATCGGGTGGCAAAAAGGGCAGAAGAAACCGTTGAGCAGCTGGTGGTGCCCAAACCTTACAGGAAGTTGGTGTTGGAGTTGGCCCATGGGCACATTCTTGGAGGTCATCTGGGGACAGAGAAAACCCGAGAGAGGGTATTACAGAGATTCTATTGGCCTGGGGTGATGAAGGACATAGAAAATTATTGTTCCTCCTGCCCTGTGTGTCAGAGGTCGGCCCCGATGCCACATTTCCGTAGCCCGCTGGTCCCTCTACCCATCATTGAGGTCCCGTTTGAGAGAATCGCAATGGATTTGGTAGGTCCTATAATCAAGTCCGCTAGGGGGCACCAGTACATATTGGTTATAATGGACTATGCCACCCGTTATCCAGAAGCGATCCCTCTCAGAAATACCTCGGCCAAAACCATAGCCAAAGAGCTATCTCTTGTTTTTAGCCGGGTGGGTATTTGTAAAGAACTGCTTACGGACCAAGGTACACCCTTTATGTCCCGGGTTATGAAAGAGCTGTGTAAATTGTTCAAAGTGACGCAATTGCGTACATCTGTGTATCACCCCCAAACCGATGGGCTGGTTGAAAGATTCAACAAAACCCTAAAACAAATGTTGAAGAAAGTGGTGGATAGAGATGGAAAGGATTGGGACTGTCTACTTCCTTATTTGATGTTTGCTATTAGGGAGGTGCCCCAATCCTCTACGGGATTCTCCCCCTTTGAGTTACTGTATGGGAGACACCCAAGAGGGCTGTTGGATATTGCCAAGGAAACTTGGGAAAGTGAGAGTTCTCCCCACAGGAGTGTGATTGAGCATGTCGCCCTGATGCAAGATCGAATTGCACAGGTAATGCCCATCGTGAAGGAACATTTGGCCCAAGCGCAGTTGGCACAGCAGAGAGTGTACAACCGTGGAGCAAAGACCCGTACCTTTTCCCCGGGGGATAGGATATTGGTACTTGTCCCTACGGTTGAAAGTAAATTCCTTGCCAAATGGCAAGGCCCCTACGAGATAATGGAAAAAGTGAGCGAAGTGAATTACAAGGTCAGACAACCAGGAAGGCGAAAGCCCGAACAGATATATCACGTTAATCTGTTGAAAGCCTGGAGGGATAGAGAGTCCCTAGTCGCAGAAACTTGGTCACCAGCTCAAACTGGTTGCGTGATTCCGGAGGTTGGAATAGCAGCCACCTTGTCACAACCCCAACAACAGGAGGTTAAGGAGTTTGTGCTTCGCAACAAGGAGGTGTTCTCTGAGCTGCCGGGACAAACATCTGGGGTAGAGCATGATATTATTACCCCGCCCGGTGAAAGGGTGAAGTTAAAACCCTATCGGATCCCAGAGGCCCGACGGGAGGCAATACGGGAGGAAGTACAGAAAATGCTGAACTTAGGGGTGATAGAGGAGTCCCAAAGTGATTGGTCTAGTCCCATTGTGTTGGTGCCTAAACCGGATGGGAGCTGGCGATTTTGTAACGATTTTCGTCAGTTGAACAAAGTTACAAAATTTGACACCTACCCCATGCCACGTATAGATGAGTTGATCGACCGGCTGGGAACAGCCCGATACATGACGACTCTTGACCTCACAAAAGGGTATTGGCAAATTCCCCTGGCCAAGTCGGCCAAAGAGAAAACCGCATTTGTAACCCCAGACGGGGCGTTCCAATATAAGAGAATGCCGTTCGGGTTACAGAATGCGCCGGCCACATTCCAGCGGAAAATGGACCAGATGCTGAGGCCCCATCGGAAGTATGCTGCGGCTTACCTGGATGACGTAATTGTCCATAGCACAGATTGGGCCTCACATCTGCCAAAAGTGCAAGCAGTCCTGGACTCTGTTCGGGAAGCGGGGTTTACGGCTAACCCCAAGAAGTGTACCATTGGGCAGGAGGAGGCCAAATATCTTGGGTACACCATTGGCAGGGGAGTAATAAAACCCCAACTCAACAAAGTCGAGGCCATCCAGAGTTGGCCACGTCCCAACAGCAAGAAGCAGGTACGAGCCTTTCTGGGAATCGCGGGTTATTATCGGCGCTTCATTCCCCACTTTGCTTCTAAGGCTGTGCCCCTAACCAACCTGACGAAAGGGAAAGGGTCGGTCATGATTAAATGGACCCCCGAGGCTGAGGCAGCATTCCAATTCTTGAAACAAGCCTTATGTAGCCAGCCAGTGTTGTACTCACCCGACTTCTCTAAAGACTTTGTCGTACAAAGTGATGCGTCAGATGTGGGGTTAGGAGCAGTATTGTCCCAGGTCTGGAACGGGGAAGAGCACCCAGTCATTTACCTCAGCAGGAAGTTGAAGTCCCATGAGGTAAATTACGCCACGGTTGAAAAGGAGTGTTTAGCGGTGAAGTGGGCTCTAGATTCCCTTCGGTACTATCTGCTAGGTAGGCACTTTGACATGGTTACGGATCACGCTCCGTTAAAGTGGATGGCTCAAAACAAAGAGACAAATAGAAGAGTGAATAGGTGGTTCCTGGCCCTACAGGAATTCAACTTCACAGTAAAGCATCGCCCTGGCGTTCAAATGGGGAATGTGGATGCTTTGTCTCGAGTACATGAATGCCTGATTGCTGGTGTTCCAACCCCAAGGTTAAAACAAGAGGGGGGGGGTATGTGACAGCAGGAAGGTAAAGTCACCTGGTTGCATCCAGGGGGGTAGATATATTTCTCCCAGATTCAGGCTTTATGCCGACTTATACAACTAGGGAGTTGATGAAGCCCAGCTGAGGCTAGTGGGCTCATGAATGACTCATACCTCTAGGGAGAGTGCTGGGCGTCGTGAGGCAGGGAGTTGATGAGACCAGCTGAAGCCTGTCAGTTCGTTTAAGGCCTCTATAAAAACTCCCAGATTCATTAGATGTTAGCTCATGCCTGGAACCAGACCTGTGTGGACTGTCTAGGGAGAGTGAACCCCTGTGCGGTGAGGCAAAGCCTGTGTGGCTATTTGTGTGGACTTTTACTAAACCAGGGACTTAGGGACTAGGACAGCACCAGGCTGATCCCAGTTGTTAGTTTAGGAAACCTGCATGTTTAGTCAGAGGTCAAACTGACCAGGATTTATTTTGTTTGTTTCTTTTTGGCTTTGCTGTGTTTTGTCACTGTACATAGAGAAATAAACCGCACCTTTTGATTTTGAAAACCACAACCTCCGTCTGCTGGCCCTGTTTTTGTGTGGGGAGCCCAACCAGGGGGTCACACACACCCGCTACCGAGTTAACCCCCTCACACTACCTACAGTTTTCTGTCCCTAGAAAAAATGTTTTTTTTAATCACAATATAGCACAAGGACAATTCACTCACTGTCCTTACAGGTCCCTGGAAACAAGGACTTGCAGAGTGAAAGAAAAAAAACACTCTCCCTACCTACAGTTTTCTGTCCCTAGAAAAAATGTTTTTTTTAATCACAATATAGCACAAGGACAATTCACTCACTGTCCTTCCAGGTCCCTGGAAACAAGGACTTGCAGAGTGAAATAAACTGACACTCTCCCTACCTACAGTTTTCTGTCCCTAGAATAAATGTTTTTTTTAAGCACAATATAGCACAAGGACAATTCACTCACTGTCCTTACAGGTCCCTGGAAACAAGGACTTGCAGAGTGAAAGAAAAAAAACACTCTCCCTACCTACAGTTTTCTGTCCCTAGAAAAAATGTTTTTTTTAATCACAATATAGCACAAGGACAATTCACTCACTGTCCTTACAGGTCCCTGGAAACAAGGACTTGCAGAGTGAAATAAACTGACACTCTCCCTACCTACAGTTTTCTGTCCCTAGAATAAATGTTTTTTTTAAGCACAATATAGCACAAGGACAATTCACTCACTGTCCTTACAGGTCCCTGGAAACAAGGACTTGCAGAGTGAAAGAAAAAAAACACTCTCCCTACCTACAGTTTTCTGTCCCTAGAAAAAATGTTTTTTTTAATCACAATATAGCACAAGGACAATTCACTCACTGTCCTTACAGGTCCCTGGAAACAAGGACTTGCAGAGTGAAATAAACTGACACTCTCCCTACCTACAGTTTTCTGTCCCTAGAATAAATGTTTTTTTTAAGCACAATATAGCACAAGGAGAATTCACTCACTGTCCTTCCAGGTCCCTGGAAACAAGGACTTGCAGAGTGAAAGAAAAAAAACACTCTCCCTACCTACAGTTTTCTGTCCCTAGAAAAAATGTTTTTTTTAATCACAATATAGCACAAGGACAATTCACTCACTGTCCTTCCAGGTCCCTGGAAACAAGGACTTGCAGAGTGAAATAAACTGACACTCTCCCTACCTACAGTTTTCTGTCCCTAGAATAAATGTTTTTTTTAAGCACAATATAGCACAAGGACAATTCACTCACTGTCCTTACAGGTCCCTGGAAACAAGGACTTGCAGAGTGAAAGAAAAAAAACACTCTCCCTACCTACAGTTTTCTGTCCCTAGAAAAAATGTTTTTTTTAATCACAATATAGCACAAGGACAATTCACTCACTGTCCTTACAGGTCCCTGGAAACAAGGACTTGCAGAGTGAAAGAAAAAAAACACTCTCCCTACCTACAGTTTTCTGTCCCTAGAAAAAATGTTTTTTTTAATCACAATATAGCACAAGGACAATTCACTCACTGTCCTTCCAGGTCCCTGGAAACAAGGACTTGCAGAGTGAAATAAACTGACACTCTCCCTACCTACAGTTTTCTGTCCCTAGAATAAATGTTTTTTTTAAGCACAATATAGCACAAGGACAATTCACTCACTGTCCTTAGAGGTCCCTGGAAACAAGGACTTGCAGAGTGAAAGAAAAAAAACACTCTCCCTACCTACAGTTTTCTGTCCCTAGAAAAAATGTTTTTTTTTAAGCACAATATAGCACAAGGACAATTCACTCACTGTCCTTCCAGGTCCCTGGAAACAAGGACTTGCAGAGTGAAAGAAAAAAAACACTCTCCCTACCTACAGTTTTCTGTCCCTAGAAAAAATGTTTTTTTTAAGCACAATATAGCACAAGGACAATTCACTCACTGTCCTTCCAGGTCCCTGGAAACAAGGACTTGCAGAGTGAAAGAAAAAAAACACTCTCCCTACCTACAGTTTTCTGTCCCTAGAAAAAATGTTTTTTTTAATCACAATATAGCACAAGGACAATTCACTCACTGTCCTTACAGGTCCCTGGAAACAAGGACTTGCAGAGTGAAAGAAACTGACACTCTCCCTACCTACAGTTTTCTGTCCCTAGAATAAATGTTTTTTTAAGCACAATATAGCACAAGGACAATTCACTCACTGTCCTTCCAGGTCCCTGGAAACAAGGACTTGCAGAGTGAAAGAAACTGACACTGTCCCTACCTACAGTTTTCTGTCCCTAGAATAAATGTTTTTTTTAAGCACACTATAGCACAAGCACAAAACACACTGACACTCTCCCTACCTATCCTTCTCTTTCCCTAAACTAAAGGAATCCAGGTTAAGCAAGAAAGAAATAACAGTCACTGTCCCTGCCTATGCTGCTCTATCCCTGCTCCGGAACACACTACACTAGGCCGCCGTGCTGGCGGCCTTTTATAGTGTGGGGCGTGTACTAAACACCCTCAGCAATAATTGGCCACAGGCATCCTGCCTGTGGCCAATCATTGCTCTCCTCGCTGCCGGCGCTGTGATTGGCCAAGCATGCGGGGTCACAGTGCATGCTTGGCCAATCACAGCGCCTGGATGACACTGCGATGGCGTAGTGCATTGTGGGCCGTTCGCGTCACTCGAATTTGGCGCGAACGGCCCAAATCGTTCGATCTTCGTCGAACGATCGAACAGCCGATGTTCGAGTCGAACGTATGTTCGACTCGAACACGAAGCTCATCCCTACTCCCTATGTGTAGCTTGCTATGTGTAGATCCCTATGTGTAGATTCCAATGTGTAGCTCCCTATGTGTAGCTTGCTATGTGTAGATCCCTATGCTGTGTAGCTCCCTATGTGTAGCTCCCTATGTGTAGCTTGCTATGTGTAGATCCCTATGTGTAGATTCCTATGTGTAGATCCCTATGTGTAGCTTGCTATGTGTAGATCCCTATGCTGTGTAGCTCCCTATGTGTAGCTCCCTATGTGTAGCTCCCTATGTGTAGCTCCCTATGTGTAGCTCCCTATGTGTAGCTTGCTATGTGTAGATCCCTATGCTGTGTAGCTCCCTATGTGTAGCTCCCTATGTGTAGCTCCCTATGTGTAGATTCCTATGTGTAGATCCCTATGTGTAGCTTCCTATGTGTAGCTCGCTATGTGTAGCTCCCTATGTGTAGATCCCTATGTGTAGATCCCTATGTGTAGATTCCTATGTGTAGCTCCCTATGTGTAGCTCGCTATGTGTAGCTCCCTATGTGTAGCTCGCTATGTGTAGCTCCCTATGTGTAGCTCGCTATGTGTAGCTCCCTATGTGTAGCTCGCTATGTGTAGCTCCCTATGTGTAGCTCGCTATGTGTAGCTCCCTATGTGTAGCTCCCTATGTGTAGCTCCCTATGTGTAGATTCCTATGTGTAGCTCCCTATGTGTAGCTCCCTATGTGTAGCTCCCTATGTGTAGCTCCCTATGTGTAGATTCCTATGTGTAGATTCCTATGTGTAGCTCCCTATGTGTAGCTCCCTATGTGTAGATTTCTATGTGTAGCTCCCCATGTGTAGATTTCTATGTGTAGCTCCCCATGTGTAGCTCGCTATGTGTAGATTCCTATGTGTAACTCCCTATGTGTAGCTCCATATGTGTAGCCCCCTATGTGTAGCTCCCTATGTGTAGATTCCTATGTGTAGATCCCTATGTGTAGCTCCCTATGTGTAGATTCCTATGTGTAGCTCGCTATGTGTAGCTCCCTATGTGTAGATCCCTATGTGTAGATCCCTATGTGTAGATTCCTATGTGTAGCTCCCTATGTGTAGCTCCCTATGTGTAGCTCCAGTCCCTATGTGTAGCTCCCTATGTGTAGCTCCCTATGTGTAGATTCCTATGTGTAGCTCCCTATGTGTAGCTCCCTATGTGTAGATTCCTATGTGTAGCTCCCTATGTGTAGATTCCTATGTGTAGCTCCCTATGTGTAGATTCCTATGTGTAGCTCCCTATGTGTAGCTCCCTATGTGTAGCTCCCTATGTGTAGCTCCCTATGTGTAGATTCATATGTGTAGCTCCCTATGTGTAGCTCCCTATGTGTAGCTCCCTATGTGTAGATTCCTATGTGTAGCTCCCTATGTGTAGCTCCCTATGTGTAGCTCCCTATGTGTAGCTCCCTATGTGTAGCTCCCTATGTGTAGCTCCCTATGTATAGATTCCCATGTGTAGCTCCCTATGTGTAGCTCCCTATGTGTAGATTTCTATGTGTAGCTCCCCATGTGTAGTTTTCTATGTGTAGCTCCCCATGTGTAGATTTCTATGTGTAGCTCGCTATGTGTAGCTCCCTATGTGTAGCTCGCTATGTGTAGATTCCTATGTGTAGCTCCCTATGTGTAGCTCCCTATGTGTAGCTGCCTATGTGTAGCTCCCTATGTGTAGCTCCCAATGTGTAGCTCCCTATTTGTAGCTCGCAATGCTTTGCTCCCTATGTGTAGCTCCCTATGTGTAGCTCCCTATGTGTAGCTCGCTATGTGTAGATTCCTATGTGTAGCTCCCTATGTGTAGCTCCCCATGTGTAGCTCCCTATTTGTAGCTCGCAATGTTTTGCTCCCTATGTGTAGCTCCCTATGTGTAGCTCCCTATGTGTAGCTGCCTATGTGTAGCTCCCCATGTGTAGCTCCCTATGTGTAGATTCCTATGTGTAGCTCCCTATGTGTAGCTCCCCATGTGTAGCTCGCTATGTGTAGATTCCTATGTGTAGCTCCCTATATGTAGCTCCCCATGTGTAGCTCGTTATGTGTAGCTCCCTATGTGTAGCTCCCCATGTGTAGCTCGCTATATGTAGATTCCTATGTGTAGCTCCCTATGTGTAGCTCCCTATGTGTAGCTCCCTATGTGTAGCTCCCTATGTGTAGATTCCTATGTGTAGCTCCCTATGTGTAGCTCCCTATGTGTAGCTCCCTATGTGTAGCTCCCTATGTGTAGCTCGCTATGTGTAGCTCGCTATGTGGAGCTCCCTATGTGTAGCTCCCTATGTGTAGCTCCCTATGTGTAGATTCCTATGTGTAGCTCCCTATGTGTAGCTCCCTATGTGTAGCTCGCTATGTAGATTCCTATGTGTAGCTCCCTATGTGTAGCTCCCTATGTGTAGATTCCTATGTGTAGCTCCCTATGTGTAGCTCCCTATGTGTAGATCCCTATGTGTAGCTCCCTATGTGTAGCTCCCTATGTGTAGCTCCCCATGTGTAGCTCGCTATGTGTAGATCCCTATGTGTAGATTCCTATGAGTAGCCCCCTATGTGTAGCTCCCCATGTGTAGCTCGCTATGTGTAGATCCCTATGTGTAGATTCCTATGTGTAGCTCCCTATGTGTAGCTCGCTATGTGTAGCTCCCTATGTGTAGCTCGCTATGTGTAGCTCCCTATGTGTAGCTCCCTATGTGTATCTCCCTATGTGTAGCTCCCTATGTGTAGCTCGCTATGTGTAGCTCCCTATGTGTAGCTCCCTATGTGTAGCTCGCTATGTGGAGCTCCCTATGTGTAGCTCCCTATGTGTAGCTCCCTATGTGTAGCTCCCTATGTGTAGATCCCTATGTGTAGCTCCCTATGTGTAGATCCCTATGTGTAGCTCCCTATGTGTAGCTCCCTATGTGTAGCTCCCTATGTGTAGATCCCTATGTGTAGATCCCTATGTGGAGCTCCCTATGTGTAGCTCCCTATGTGTAGCTCCCTATGTGTAGATCCCTATGTGTAGCTCCCTATGTGTAGATCCCTATGTGTAGCTCCCTATGTGTAGCTCACTATGTGTAGCTCCCTATGTGTAGCTCCCTATGTGTAGCTCCCTATGTGTAGCTCCCTATGTGTAGATCCCTATGTGTAGATCCCTATGTGTAGCTCCCTATGTGTAGATCCCTATGTGTAGATCCCTATGTGTAGCTCCCTATGTGTAGATCCCTATGTGTAGATCCCTATGTGTAGATCCCTATGTGTAGCTCCCTATGTGTAGCTCCCTATGTGTAGCTCCCTATGTGTAGATCCCTATGTGTAGCTCCCTATGTGTAGATTCCTATGTGTAGCTCCCTATGTGTAGCTCCCTATGTGTAGCTCCCTATGTGTAGCTCCCTATGTGTAGCTCCCTATGTGTAGATTCCTATGTGTAGCTCCCTATGTAGCTCCCTATGTGTAGCTCCCTATGTGTAGCTCCCTATGTGTAGCTCCCTATGTGTAGCTCCCTATGTGTAGATCCCTATGTGTAGCTCCCTATGTGTAGATTCCTAGTGTAGCTCCTATGTGTAGCTCCCTATGTGTAGCTCCCTATGTGTAGCTCCCTATGTGTAGATCCTATGTGTAGATCCCTATGTGTAGCTCCCTATGTGTAGCTCCCTATGTGTACCCTATGTAACTCCCTATGTGTAGCTCCCTATGTGTAGCTCCCTATGTGTAGCTCCCTATGTGTAGATCCCTATGTGTAGCTCCCTATGTGTAGATCCCTATGTTGTAGCTCCCTATGTGTAGTCCTATGGTAGCTCCTATGTGTAGCTCCCTATGTGTAGCTCCCTATGTGTAGCTCCCTATGGTAGATCCTATGTGAGCTCCCTATGTGTAGATCCCTATGTGTAGATAGATCCCTATGCTGTGTAGATGAGTGGAAGGGAATGAGCTGTGTGTGGGCTGTCGGAGTGCGGAGCAGGGAGCAGTGTCATCACAATTATTCCCCCTTGGCGATCCCCGCTGATTGGGTCCTTAAAGGGAGCCGCTCCAAACTTTTTTTTTTTTTTTTTTTTGTGTGTGTAATATTTGCTCCTCTCTCTCCTCTCCTGTGTCTGGGCTCCGAGCAGTCAACACCCTCTTCATTCTTTAAAAGGAGAGCCAAGCTTTTCTACCTGCCACTATCCCTGTACATAGCTCCCATACAACCGCCTCCTCCTTTATCTTTTTTTATTTATTTTTTGGTTTGCTTTTGTTTTCTAATTTATTTTTGATACATTGTTTCATCGCTTCCTGGCAGAAGAGGAATTTTCACAACTTGTCTGATCCATTTTTTTTTTTGTTGTTGTTGTTTTCCTTGGAGAATGTTCTGCTTTGGATACTTGCTCTTTTTCTGTGGGCTGAGCCAAGTTATGTCAACATATCCAATTTGGTGGTGAGTCTTTTTTTGTTTATCTTTTTTTTTTATTTGTGTATCTTGTTTTTGTCATGTTTTATACTTTTGTTGTATTTTTTTGTTTTTTTGCTGTGTGTTCAACGTTATGGCACTTGGTGGTGCGATGGTGGCAGTAGCAGCGCTGGGGGGGCCGGACCAGCACTGGGGGATCACGTTGCTCTTGGGCTCTTTGATCCGAAGCTGCAACAATTGCTGCTGATTGTATTAAGCAGATAATGATACAAGATTTCTTTTTTCTTTTTTGGGAAACTTCAAGGCTCTTTTCAGCCAGTCAGGTGGGGAACACAAGACTTCACAAAAGTTTTTTTTTTTTTTTTTGCTTTAAGGGAAACACAAGAAAGCAGGTAAGACAAGATTAGACAACTTGCACTGAGTGTTGTAACCAGAAGCTGCATGAAATTATTTGTGTACAGGGAAGGCATGCATTGGCCCTGCAATGTGATAAGGAAGTTCTGATTGCTTACAGCTCACAGATCCCACAAGCTTCTGATTTTAGGAAAATTCATGGTCATATTTTTTTAATACACACAATTTTTATTCATTTTTTTTAAGCAAATTTGGTGTATCTGTATGGCAATATGTGTTCTGTACAAGAAAAAAACAAACAAACAAAAAAACAAACAAAAAAAACAGAAACAATATATCTATAGATATATATATCTATAGATATCTATAGATATATATCTATAGATATCTATAGATACATATCTATACATAGATATATATATATATATAGATATATAAATGTATATATTGCAGTACGAATATAACATATCTACTTTTTTGTCTGACTGTGTTCCCTGACTGTTGAATTTTTATATACATTTTACCTCTGTGTGTATAAACCTGCAATAGATCCTTGCCCATCACAGAGACAAAAATAACATTTTGCTTATAATATAATCAGATGTGACAGCAAAGATTTTGTGCATTGCAAGAAATTATTTTATTATTATTATTATTTTTTTCATTTTTAAAAAAAATTTCTTCTGAACATGGAAATTGTATTTTAATATATATATATATATATATATATATATATATATTTGTTTAGTGCTTTGTATCTACTATATATAATTATACACAAAGCTAGACTATTGGGACTAGACTATAGGGATTAGACATTCAACAGAAAGGCAAAATATTTTGCTAATTATCTCCCCCATTGCACAGTAGGTGCAAGGGTTCTTTTTGTTATGGATATTTGAATTTTTTTTTTGTATTTTCTGTAAAAGGAAATCTAGTAGAAACATATTATATATATATATTTTTCCTTGTCAAAGATTTTTATTGGGTTTTGAACATAAAATATAAGAACAGGCAACAACCAGAAAGTATATTAGTATACAAGAGGATAAGCATATTATTTTTTGTAACATAATTGAAGAATAGATTTTGTGTATGATGAGGGCTCTGATAACAAAATAATAATGACAAATAATAATAACTTTACTTTAATTTTATTTTGATTATTCCATACTATACCTTTTCGTTTTAATAAACGTTTATTGTAAAAAAAATAAAACATAAATAAAAAAATAACAACAAAATAATAATTTAGAAAGGCTTGTTTTATGTATAGATTTTTTTAATATTGAGCTGGAATTTAGGATGACAGTAGACAGCCCAGAAATTTTAGCAGTGGAGCAGTCTGCAGTTGCCACAGCAGAAAGTTTTGTAGGACATTTTCAAAATGGATGAGTTGATTTGTTTGTTTATTTTTAGATTATATCTGATCTTTGAGCATATAAAGCCTCTAACACTTGAAATAGAGACCCTCATTATTTTACTAATGACATTGTTCATCTGAAATGATCTGTCATTATTGCAGAACCAGATCTGAAAATGTTACCATTTTCCTGAGCTTTAGGTTCAATTTTCATTTTCTTCTATGTCATTTACACAAAACTGGAAGTAAAGCATACAATAAACAATTGCAAATAATTACTGGTGGAAGGATCTGACACTTTTAGGGATCTCAAACACCACACTGATTATTATATATATATTTTTTAATGTACTGTTTAATCATTTTGTTACAGTTTTAGATAAATAAATGTACAATGTAGTTATGCAAACATGTTTTTTTTTATATATATACTGTGCTTTTGGTTTGATTTGATCTCTTCTTGATATGGATTGCGTTTGTGATTGTGAAAAAAAAAAAGAAACAACATAACTTTTTTAAGAGAATTTCAATTTCCTTGCCGTGTTATTGGCTATTGATCCACATGTTGTGTGTTGGTTTGGTTTTTTTGGTTTGCGGTGGAATAATCCTCACTCTGATCCGGAATTTTAGTGTGTCAGAATTATTGGTATCTATGCAATGGCACAATTTTTTGGGGTGGATTTTTTTTTTCTTTTCACTTTTATCTACTAACAGCATCTGACTGTTTGTTGAAAAACATTTAAGGGCGAGAAAATTATTTTCGATTTAAATATTTTCTGTATATGTCCTTCATCTGTAAATAAAATGATATCTATATTGTAAAGCGATGCGCAAACTGTTGGCGCTATATAAATCCTGTATAATAATATCAATAATAATATATCATTCTTAAAAAAAAAGTTCTATAAGTGTACAACTCTTGCCAACACATCTTCAGAGACCGAGGGATTGATTTACTAAAGGCAAAGAGACGGTGCACTTTGCAAAGTGCAGTTTCTCCAGGACTTAGTAAATAAGGTAAAGCTTCACTTTGCAAAGAATACCCAATCACGTGCATGGAAAATGAAAAAAAAAAAAACAGCATTTTTTGCTTGTACATGATTGGATGATGGAAGTCAGCAGAGCTTCTGCTTATTTACTAAGCTCTGTAGCAAAGTGCACAGTCAATTTGCCTTTAATAAATCAACCCCACAAGGTCTGTGTACACGTTGGTGCTTAAAAACAGCATCCCTTTTTTGTGTTTTTTTTTTTTTGTCTGCGTTGTACATGCTTTTATGTGCGTTTTTATTTATTTCTTTATTTATTACCTCTGCGGTCTCCAGAGGGGATGCTACTTCCTGCATTGGGTTTGCAGCCACGTGTGTGAAAATGCATGCGTTTTACATTCGCCAATCTGACAAAGTTGCGATTTGGGAAACGTGAGGAAGAAAAACAAAACAACAAAAAAACGCTGCAAGTTTTTAAAGGACGTGGCGCTCCAAAATGCAGGGAACTGATATGTACTGATATGTACTGTTATGTAAAAATTTAGGCTTTGGGGTTGACTTACTATAACTGGAGAGTTCAAAATCTGGTGCAGCTGTGCATGGTAGCCAGTCAGCTTCTAGCTTCAGTTTGTTCAATTAAGCTTTGAAAATAAAACCCGGAAGCTGATTGGTTTTTATGCAGAGCTGCACCAGAGTTTGCACTCTCCAGTTTTAGTAAACCAACCTATTTGTGTGGGGGTATAGCGTGTTTTAGCATGGCAGAACCTGAAGGGGTAATTTGACCAAGGTACTTGCTGATGTAATCCAGTGTCTTTATGCTTGTGGTTCGGGGGGGGGGGTCAGTACTTCAGTGCTACCTGGTCAGTGCTCCGAGCTACATTGTCTTTGAAGGAAAAAAAATACAAAACACTGCACTAGTACTGTGCATGAGGAGCCTCTAACTTTAGTATTGCCTTGTCCCCATGTACAGTTTGTAATAGGGGGGGGGGGGGGTCCATCCTATGTACTTAATTCCATCTTGGCAATACTGAACAGTGACTGGGCTGTAGGGTGACCCTAAACAGCCCAAAGCTGACCTAAAATAAGATATGAAGGTTGGATGAGGATTGTGTCATTTAGGGTTTAGCCTGGGGGGGGGGGTCCACCATTGGAAGTTCCCTCTTTTTCTCATGAAGGTTTTCCATCTTGCTGGAATAAGTCTACAGTGCTTCCCGTAGCGGCATAGGAAGGGCCTGTCCTCCTTGGGGGGATATCTTTCTGTCTATGGGCTGGCTAAGTCTAAATACAACAATTTTTCTTTGTGGCTAATTGGTTTTTATCTCAGCTATTGCTGAGCAGGGGTAGCTGATCATGTTCCATAAGATAGAGATAAGGAGAATCTACAAATCTGTGTACAGAGTGAAATGCGGTCATGAAAAGTTTACTACGATATGTAAAATGTGAAGGCTGGATCAAAATTTGGATGTAGTTACATGTTCTATCAGTAGCGTCAAATGAGTACCGGGCATACACACTGGGTTCCCTTCAAATGTTATCGATGCACATTAATGTTTTGAAATCAGCTATTCGTCCTTGTATAACTTGTAGCTCTCTATGCCTATAGGGCCAGACAGGCTATGCTTCCTGCCTTGCAGTACTATACAATGGCTGTGCTTTACTGCTCCGACAATGGAAGTCAATGGGTCAGCTGACCCACTGAAGTCAGGGTTGGAAGACGGAATTTAGAAGCTGATTGGTTAGTAGGCACAACTGCATCAGATTATGTGTGTTTCATTTTTCGTAAACCCCCACCTAGTGTTTGCTGGCACTATTGGCCAATCTGCAATAATGAAATAAAGATGATATAACAAAAGCAAGCATCTAAAAATGTGACCGTCATTAAAAGTGCAATAAAGAACTCAAAATATGACACTTACTGTACATACATTACATGATTCCTTGAAGGAATGTACAATGAAAGTTCTGTTGTAAGGAAACGTTCGGTGATTGCCAGGAAACACTGTTGGGTTGTTTTACTAAAACTGGGGAGTGCAAAATCTGGGGCAGCTCTGCATAGTAACCAATCAGCTTCCAGGATTTATTGTCAAAGTTTAATTGAACAATCTGAAGTTATAAGCTGATTGGCTACTAGCTGCAACAGATTTTGCATTCTCCCAGTTTTAATAAACTAACCCCTATTTAGCCAAACGTTTGTGGACAGTTGGACACCACATCACACCTACCTTTATGGACAAATGTATGAAGACCCATCTCCAAAAGATGGCGTTTAGGTGTCTCCAGTGAAGGGTACTGATAATGCTACAGCACACAAAGACTCAGTTGTAAACTTCCAATCTTTGTGGTAACAGTTTGGTGAAGGTCCTTTTCTGTTCCAGTATGACTGTACCTCTGGGTACAAAGACAGCTCTATAAAGACATGATTTGTCCAGTTTGGTTTGGAGGAACTCAAGTGGCCTTCACAGAACCCTACTGAAACCCTTTGGGATGAATTGGAACACTGATTGTGAGCCAGGTCTTCTCATCCAACATCATTGACCTCAACCCTACTGACCATCTTCTCATCCAACATCGTTACCTGACTTCAACCCCACTGACCATCTTCTCATCCAACATCAGTACCTGAGCTCAACTCAACCCTACTGACCATCTTCTCATCCAACATCGTTACCTGAATTCAACCCCACTGACCATCTTCTCATCCTATGTCAGTACCTGAACTCAACCCCACTGACCATCTTTTCATCCAACATCGTTACCTGACCTCAACTTTACTCACCATCTTCTAATCCAACATCGTTATCTGACTTCAAACCCTCTGACCATCTTCTCATTCAACATCAGTACGTGACCTCAACCCCACTGACCATCTTCTCATCCAACATCATTACCTGATCTCAACCCTACTGACCATCTTCGAATCCAACATCGGTACCTGACCTCAACCCCACTGACCATCTTCTCATCCAACATCATTAACTGACCTCAACCCTACTGACCGTCTTCTCATCCAACATCATTAACTGACCTCAACCCCACTGACCATCTTCTCATACAATATCAATACCTGACCTCAACCCTACTGACCATCTTTTCATCCAACATCATTAACTGACCTCAACCCCACTGACCATCTTCTCATCCAACATCAGTACCTGAACTCAACCCCACTGACCATCTTCTCATCCAACATCAGTACCTGACCTCAACCCCACTGACCATCTTCTCATCCAACATCATTACCTGACCTCATCCCTACTGACCATCTTCTCATCCAACATCAGTACCTGACCTCATCCCTACTGATCATCTTCTCATCCAACATCAGTACCTGACCTCAACCCCACTGACCATCTTCTCATCCAACATCATTAACTGGCCCCAACCCTACTGACCATCTTCTCATCCAACATCATTAACTGACCTCAACCCTACTGACCGTCTTCTCATCCAACATCAGTACGTGACCTCATCCCTACTGACCGTCTTCTTATCCAACATCAGTACCTGACCTCAACCCTACTGACCGTCTTCTCATCCAACATCAGTACCTGACCTCAACCCTACTGACTGTCTTCTCATCCAACATCAGTACCTGACCTCAACCCTACTGAACCCCTTTGGGACTAACTAGAATGCTGATTGTGGTCCAGATTTTCTTAATTATCATTGCCTGACCTCAACCCCATACTGAACACCTTTGAGATGAACTGGAACCCAAATTGCTAGCCAAGTCCTCCCATTCAGCCTCAGTGCCTAACCTCACAAATAACCACAAAATCCCACAGACACCAAAATCTTGTGGAAAACCTTTCCAGAAGAGTGGAGGATGTTATAGCCGCAAAGGGAGGCCAACACCATATTAATGGCCATGGTCCTGGAATAGGCTGTCCAATATATGTGTGTAGGTCAGGTATCCTTAACCTGTTGACCATAAAGAATAACTAGTTGCAGTCACCATATACTGTATGTGGAAAGTGACTTTGATAAAATCCCAAAATGTTGTTCCTGTGTTGTCAGAGGGTAGAAACTAATCCCTGTCCATGCACCATCCAATAACACAACTCCCAAATGTCCATCATTTGGAACCTAAACCCCTCTTACTTCCGTAGCTGATCCTCTTCTGTAGAGCTCTGTTTAAAGTGGCCTACTGCTTAGTTGTCAAAAATATTTATATTGCTGTTTCGTTCATGCCTACCTTGTAATGATTACTGATTATTATTGATTGATTATTATTTTTGAGTGCTAGTAAAAAATAAACAGCACTAATATGTTCAAAGCATTAGGTTGCATACCTAGCATTGGGTCTATTTTTTTAATGCTAAGTGCATTAAAAAGTAATGTGTCACCTCCAAGTATGTATTACCTCTCACAGAGATCACAGTACTCCCCCTGACAATGCCTTCATCTGATGTTTACTCCAGAAGGATGGCACCATCTTTGTTCAGCCATCATCCATGGCCACCATCTACTTCCTGGACTGAGATGACGGCTCAGATATGACACAATCAGGTTGTCTGTGCAATCCTTGGCTATGTTCGCAAAAAGATCAGGCCCTGCTGAAACTCCTCACATTGTGGCTTGCTATAAAACTACAATGTTGCCATCAGAGGAGACTGAGGAAATGTTTCCTCCTGTCTGCAGTAGAGACAGTTGGCATCATCTCTGCCTAGGCAAAGTCTCTCGCTGGAAATCAAGGACAGCTTTTAATGATAAAATGTGGAAATGTTCAGATTCAGTTCCTGTTGTGGGGTGACAACTGTCACTTATTTATGCTTTATAAAAAAAATAAAAATGTCTTCCAGTTTGGAACAAGGTCTACTTTAAGGCTGGACGGTGATTACTGTCAGACGCGGGACAGACCATGGGATAGGCAGGATCCTGGAATGATTTGAAGGTGTAGTGAAGGCAGATGTGGGGCGGTGGGCAGTAAGGCGGCAGGTGTGTAGAGTCTGTCTCTGCCTGACTGAGCACTTTGCCTGAGGAGCTGCGGAGCAATGTGCTGTGTGCTGAGAGATAGCCCAGCTATTTGATGGGCTCTGGCAGCTTGTTTGTACAAAAGATATTCAGTGAAGCTCACCTCTAAATCTCAATAATTATAAACTCACCGTAGAGATCAGACCTTCAATGGAGCTTGACAAGGCAAGTACCTGAGGGGGGGTCTGTACAGGCTGTAATTCATACAGAGGAAAAAACACAGAGCGACCACAGATCAGCAACATAAAGATAGTGTTGCAGTTAACAGGCCATGGTGCCAAATCTAATACTCCACTAATTACCCCCTCCCTGTCCACAGAGAAGAGGCACAAGGAGGCTTGTGTCAATGTTTGTTTAATGTGGAGTGAAGTGTTATATAAATACAACTCCTATCACTTTCACTGCCAGAGAAAAGAAAATTCTCCTTTATCTCTTTATACACACACCGCTCAATTGTTATATCTCCAAACATCCTTCTTTCCCCTCTCTTCCTTTCCTTTTATTTCCTTTCCTTTTCTTCCCTTTCCTTTCTGTTCCTTTCCTTTCTTTCCTTTCATTTCCTTTCTTTCCTTTCATTTCCATTCCCTTCCCCTTCCTTTACTTTCTGTTCCTCTTCTTTCCTTTCCTTTCCTTTCCTTCCCTCTCTGTTCCTTTTCATTTCCCTTTCACTTCCCTTTCCTTATCGTTCCTTTCCCTTCCTTTCCTTTCCGTTCCTCTCCTCTCATTTCCTTTTCTTTTCCTTTTCTTTTCTTTCCCTTCCCTTTCCTTTTTGTTCCTTTTCATTTCCCTTCACGTCCCTTTCCTTTTCCTTTCCTTTCCTTTTATTTTCTTTCCTTTCTGTTCTTTTCTTCCCTTTCCTTTCTTTCCTTTAATTTCCCTTTCTTTCTTTTCTGTCCCTTTCTTTCCTTTAATTTCCCTTCCCTTCCCTTTCCTTTACTTTCTGTTCCTCTCCTTTCCTTTCCTTTCTGTTCCTCTCCTCTCCTTTCCTTTCCCTTCCTTCCCTTTCTGTTCCTTTTAATTTCCCTTTCATTTCCCTTTCCTTTCCGTTCCACTCCTTTCATTTCATCTCCTTTCCTTTCCGTTCCTCTCCTCTCCTTTCCTTTTCTTTCCCTTCCCTTTCCTTTTTCTTCCTTTTCATTTCCCTTTCACTTCCCTTTCCTTTTCCTTTCCTTTTATTTTCTTTCCTTTCTGTTCCTTTCTTTCCTTTCATTTCCCTTACCTTCCCTTTCCCTTCCTCTCCTTTTCATTCCTCTCCTCTCCTCTCCTTTCCTTTCCCTTCCTTCCCTTACCTTTCCTTTCTGTTCCATTCCGTTCCTCTCCACTCATTTGATTTCTCTTCCTTTCCTTCCCTTACCTTTCCTTTCTGTCCCTTTTTGTTTGCCTTTCACTTCCCTTCCCTTTCCTTTCTTTTCCTTCACTTTCCCGTCGTTTTTCTTTCCTTTCCCTTTCCATTCTTTTCCTTCTCTTACCCTTTCACTTCCTTTTCATTTGTCTTTCACTTTGTTTTCCTTTATTCCCTCCTCCTCCCCTCTTCCTTTTTGCACCACCTGTGCTTCTTTTCAACCTTCCTTCTTTCTCAATCCTTTCTTTCCATCAATTACTGCCTTCCTTCCTCACATTATATTTACCGTCCAACCCTTATACCAGTCCTTCCTTCCTTCCTTCCTTCCTTTCTTCTATCCTTCCTTTCTTACCTCATCCCTTTCTTTCCATTAATTACTGGTCCAGGTCAAAATTGCATGACAAGTGGCACCGTACTGTAGGTCAATGGAACTGTTCAAATCGGTGCAATGCAGACTTTGCAAAAAATTGGATAAAAATTTAAAGAAAAGGTTTTCTGCACTATTATTTGGGATTTCAGGTGCGAATTTTCACAGATGTCAGGCAAGTCGCACCTGAAATCGCACTGACTTCAAGTAAAGTAGCACGATTTCAAAGTCACACTCAGTGTGAGGGCTAACTCCTTTCCTTCCAACCCTCTTTCCTTGCTTTTCTTCACTTACTCCTGTCCTTCATTTTATCTCTTCATTTCTTTACTCTTTGCCTTTCACTTCCTTCTATCCCCTCTTCCTTTTATACTGTCCTTCAAACTCTTATACTAGTCTGTCCGTCCTTCCTTCCTTCCTTTCTTTCCTTCCCTTCCCCACGTTTTATTTAACTTCCAACGCTTATACCAGTCCTTTCTTCCATCCTTCCTTCGTTTCTTTCCATTAATTACTGCTGCCATTCATTCCTTCCTTCCCTCCTTCCTTCCTTTCCTTCAAATACCTTTTTCCCCTTCCTTCCCTCCTTCCTTCTTTCCTCTTTTCATACCTTTCTTCCTACCTTCCTCCTTTCATTTCCTCTTCATGTCCCCATTTCATCTAACCTTCTCATGTGCCATGTGTATGAGCGGAGCCATAATGGGCTAAAAAAGGGCGGGACCAAAACCAGGGAACACAAATTCAGAGATGAAAGATGACACTATAACGAGTTATCAATGGTGTCAGCAAGGTGCATGAGCTAAACCACTAAGTAATTAGGCAGTGAGTCAGTTTGTCTGACTGGGGCATACCTCTGACACACAGTCATTGCCCCCTGTCTGGGTCTGTGCACAGTGCAGGGCCAGGATGTGTTGGGTGCAGGGTTCAGATGTGTTGGGTGCAGAGTCTAAGTGTGTTGGGTGAAGGGTTCTGATGTGTTGGGTGCAAAGTCTAAGTGTGTTGGGTGCAGGGTTCTGATGTGTTGTGTGCAGAGTCTAAGTGTGTTAGGTGCAGGGTCCAGATGTGTTGGGTGCAGAGTCTAAGTGTGTTGGGTGCAGGGTTCGGAGGTGTTGGGTGCATAGTCTAAGTGTATTGGGTGCAGGGACTGAGTGTGTTGGGTGTAGGGTTTGGATGTGTTGGGTGCAGAGTCCAAGTGTGTTGGGTGCAGGGTTCAGATGTGTTGGGTGCAGAGTCTAAGTGTGTTGGGTGCAGGGTTCGGAGGTGTTGGGTGCATAGTCTAAGTGTATTGGGTGCAGGGACTGAGTGTATTGGGTGTAGGGTTTGGATGTGTTGGGTGCAGAGTCCAAGTGTGTTGAGTGCAGAGTCCAAGTGTGTTGGGTGCAGGGTTCAGATGTGTTGGGTGCAGAGTCTAAGTGTGTTGGGTGCAGGGTTCTGATGTGTTGGGTGCAAAGTCTAAGTGTGTTGGGTGCAGGGTTCTGATGTGTTGGGTGCAGAGTCTAAGTGTGTTAGGTGCAGGGTCCAGATGTGTTGGGTGCAGAGTCTAAGTTTGTTGGGTGCAGGGTTAGGATGTGTTGGGTGCAGGGTTCGAATGTGTTGGGTGCAGGGTTCGAATGTGTTGGGTGCAGGGCCGAGGTGTGTTGGGTATAGGGTTTAGGAGTGTTGGGTGCAGGGACCAGGTGTGTTGGGTGCAGGGTTCGGGTGTATTAGGTGCAGGGCCTGGGTTTGTAGCTTGTCCCCCCCCTCCCCAAAGAATATACCACCAGCCACCACTGGTGTTTAGTGTAGGTCCCAGGTGAGCTGGGATCAGCTTCTGTGTGTTGTATGCAGGGTCTAGGTGTGTTGGGTCCAGGGCCCGGCATGTTGGTGCAGGGTCCACGTGTATTGGCTGCAGGGTCCAAGTGTGCAAGGTGCAGGTGTGTTAGGTGTAGGTCTCAGGTGTATTGGGTGCAGGTTCTGTGTGTTGTATGCAGGGTCCAGGTGTGCTGGGAGAAGGTATTGGGTGAACTGCCCGGGTGTGTTGTGTTGAGAGCCCCAGTGTGTTGGGTGTAGAAGCAAGCCAGGTGTTCTGGGTGCAGAACCTGGGTGTGTTGAGTGCAGGACCTGGGTGTGTTGGGTGCAGGGTGTGCAGGACAGCTGTGGCAGTGTGTTGGTGTGTGCCGGGTGAGGTTGTGACGAGGTATCTCAGGTATGTCTGCGAGAACTAGCTCATTTCAATTAGAAGGCAATAAAATGCAAATATGCTCTTGATAAGACAGGCAGAGGAACACCTGGACAGCAATCAATAACAAGCAATGTTTTATTCACAGTTATTATCCAGCTTATAATTACAAGCCGTGACTGCATTCCTGACAAGGGGGAACATTCCTCTCTTCTGCCACTGCTGAAATATTTTCCCGACCAACTCCTGCAAAAGGTCCCTGCTACCCAACACAGCAGCCAATCAGATTACAGTATATAAAGGCACATACAGTCATCTTCCTTCTACCAATTCAAGAGATCTGCCGTAGGGGATGGATGACCGAGTTGTAAAGCAGAGTACAGAAAAAAAAAAAACCTGTTGGTCCTGCCAGAAATCTTGTGAGCTGTAAACTTTCTGTGTTCTAGGCCTGAGCCACGCTCTTATCAGTTACATTGTTGGCAGTGAATTAAATTGAGGAGATAGGTGATCTGTTGTCCTGCCCTAGGGCGACAACGTTGCTCTGCCATAGATATAGTTCAGAGAGTGAGCGTTGTCACCCTAATAAAAGAATGTTGTTACTGGTGGGATCACCAGGTGAAAATAAAGGAAAAAAAGGCTAAAAAAACAAAACCAAAAGAAAGCAGCCACCACATCTAAGGATTAGTAGGCTACAATATATTACATTTTTGTTTTTAGGTTTACATACACTTTAAATTAGTGATTTTGGTTAAATTCATCTTCCTGTAAACTTATTTATTTAGCAGTTGACGAAAACAAGGTGGTTGAGCCACGGTAAAACCAACACTGCCCACCTAATCACTAAGATACAGGTACTCATGGCCAGGGCTGTCCTAATGCATGGGCACTGTACAGGGGCCCCAGGTGCTTGGGAGCCCAATGATAGTCTTGCATTACATCATACTTGCCAACTGTCCTGGATTTTCCGGGGCAGTCGCGCTTGATACTAAGCTGTTCCAGGATGGCTGCGCCCCAAACAACATACTGGAACCTGTACTGTGCCCTTCTGACCCTGGCATTGTGTCCTCCTGCTCCACCCATGTACTGTGTCCTTCTGCCTCCACCCCTGTACTGTGCCCTTCTGATTCCACCCATGTATTGCACCTTACTGCCTCCATCCCAGTACTGTGCTCTTCTGCTTCCACCCCTGTACTGTGCCCTTCTGCTTCCACCCCTGTATTGTGCCCTTCTGCCTCCACCCCTGTACTGTGCCCTTCTGCTTCCACCCCTGTGCTGTGCCCTTCTACCTCCACCCCTGTACTGTGCCCTTCTGCTTCCACCCCTGTACCGTGCCCTTCTGCCTCCACCCATGTACTGTGCCCTCCTGATATGAGTATTGTGCCCTCATGACACCCCTCCACCCCTGTACTGTGCCCTTCTGCTTCCACCCATGTACTGTGTCCTCCTGATACCAGTATTGCGCCCTTCTGCCCCCCTGTGCTGTGCTCTACTGCCTCCATCCCTGTACTGAGCCCTTCTGCTCCAACCCAGTACTGTGCCCTTCTGCTCCACCCCAGTACTGTGCCCTTCTGCTCCACCCCTGTACTGTGCCCTTCTGCTCTACCCCAGTACTGCCCCCTTCTGCTCTACCCCTGTCACTGTCCAGGGGCCCCAGGTGCTTGGGAGCCCCATGATAGTCTTGCATTACATCATACTTGCCAACTGTCCTGGATTTGCCGGGGCAGTCACGCTTTTTACTAAGCTGTTCCAGGATGGCTGTGTCCCAAACAGCATCCTGGAACCTGTACTGTGCCCTCCTGACCCTGGCATTGTGTCCTCCTGCTCCACCCATGTACTGTGTCCTTCTGCCTCCACCCCTGTACTGTGCCCTTCTGATTCCACCCATGTACTACTGCACCTTACTGCCTCCACCCCAGTACTGTGCTCTTCTGCCTCCACCCCTGTACTGTGCCCTTCTGATTCCACCCATGTACTGCACCTTACTGCCTCCACCCCAGCACTGTGCTCTTCTGCTTCCACCCCTGTACTGTGCCCTTCTGCTTCCACCCCTGTATTGTGCCCTTCTGCCTCCACCCCTGTACTGAGCCCTTCTTCTCCAACACAGTACTGTGCCCTTCTGCTCCACCCCTGTACTGTGCCCTTCTGCTCCACCCCAGTACTGCCCCTTCTGCTCCACCCATGTACTGTGCCCTCCTGCTCCACTCCAGAACTGTGCCCTTCTGCCTCTATCTCAGTACTGTGCCCTTCTGCCTGCACCCTTATACTGTGCCCTCCTGACCCCCCCTGTACTGTGCCCTCCTGACCCCCCTGTACCATGCCCTGTGTGTTGATTAGCCTTTGATTTATGGAATGCTTTCCTATTGTTTAAAAGCGATTTTATTGAAAGCACTAAAAAATATATGTTTATCAACTATTTGTACTTTAATTCTTAAGAGTAAGTGCGGAAATTGGGTCCAGCTGGTAGGGGCCCCAGTACATTACTATTCCCAGGGGCCCTTGATGCTATTAAGATGGTCCCACTCATGGCGGTAAACATGCAGTGGGCACAATGCTATGCTTTGTGGCTGCATCAAAGCTGAAAGAGCACGTCGATTTCTAATGTCGCAATTAGTTCTATGGGGCCGCACTGCAACACCGGTGCAATGCATGCAATTGCGGTGCAGTATTACTGGAATTATAGGGTTAAATCAGGCAGTGAGGAGGCGACATATCTCCTCCTCATTGCTGTTGAACACCTCTGAGAGGCAATCCACGCTCAGATCATCAGTTTTTGCTGCGCATGTGAACGAGACCCAAAGCAATGCGCCTGCATTGTAGTTCACCACGACGCATGGTAGTGTGCTGCTGTGCGTTGCGTTTAAAAAAAAAAGGGCCATACAATGTTAGTATATATTGGCAACCGATTCATTTTCAGTGGGCTGCCTTAACGCAGCGCTCATTAACACGTGACAAAAGATGCGTTAGTAGCACACATGCATTAACGTACCTCAAAAAAGTAAATGAGCCCTCAAATCTCCCACTTCAGGGAAATAGAAAAGATAGAGATGGGTCATGTGTTCCCCCCATACTTGGAATGTCTTGCTGCTCCGGTAGTGGTTTGGGGCGACTGGGGAACCCAGAAATTGATTGCGTCTTCAATAAAGAGAACCTGTTACTTTTAAGCCTTGAAGTCAAATTTAACCGCTTTTTTAGTCACTGGGGGCAAATGCAGCTCTCGGTAGCTGAGAATGCAAATTCTGCCACAAGGATTCAAAACCAAATTTACTAAAGGGGTAAAACAAAAAGAATTAATGAATAAAATAATTCCTAGGCAGCATTTTTATGCAGGAAATGCTTGGAGACACGGCCCATGTGGTGTAATAGGCTGATTTAATGACTGTCAGAGAGGTACGTGCAATTCCTGTTAAGTGACATTAAATACACTCATGTCATTCCGGCCCGCGGCATTGTCTTCTGCTCAGATGTCAGGAGATTTTTAGACTTTGACGCATGTAAATGTACTTCTACTGGTGTTTTTTTTTTTGTCAAATTCTGATCTCGACCTCAAACATGAAAGCAACAATATCAGACGTTTGCCATTTAAGGTTAGATCACAGGCGGGTAGTAAAACAGATCATAATAGCGTAGAATTTTTTATTTTGTGCCTCCATTGTTGAGTAACTAGCAGTGCAAAACCAGTGGCTATGTCTACTTTTCAGCTTTTAACACCAGAGCATTGAATCGGGGTATGTGGACCGTGGTGGGTCCTTTTCTGAATATTCGAAAATAAGTGAATCTATTCATTCAATTCTGGCCCGTATGTATGGCTAATGAGCAAGCTATAGTCAAACAAAAGGCACAGGAGGCTGGGCATTGCCATGGAAGACATGCGCAATGTTGTGGGCCCCTCCCTCTTATAGAAAAGGGGGTGGGTTATCCAGTCTTCAAATAATTGTCTTTTGGGACTCAGCTGACCAAGGGCAAAGGCTATGCATTGCAATATGGGTTGTTCCATATTCCTGCAAACTTTTTGTCCAGAAGTTCAACATATGATCATATGGAGTTGACCCCGAGTTGACCCCCCTATATTGACATTAATGTGGAGTTGCCTCACCCTTATGGACATTAATATGGAATTGACCCCCTCCATGGTCATTAATATGAAGTTGACCCACTCCATGGACATTATTAGAGAATTGATCCCCCTCCATTGACATTAATGTGGATTTGCCACGCCCTCATGGACATTAATATGGATGTGACCCACCTCCGTGGACATTAAAATTGAGTTTACCCCCCTGACACTATGGAGTTGACTCCCCCATGGACATTAATATGGAATTGACCCCCTCCATGGACATTAATATGGAATTTACCCCCTCCATGAACAATAATATGGAGTTGACTCCCCCATGGACATTAATATGAAGTTGACCCCCTCCATGGATATTAATATGGAATTGATCCCCTACATGGACATTAATATGGAATTTACCCCCTCCATGTACATTATTGACCCCCTCCATGGACATTATTATGGAATTAAACCCCTCCATGGACATTAATATGGAGTTGACCCCCCTATATTAACATTAATGTGGAGTTGCCTCACCCTTATGGGCATTAATATGGACTTGACCCCCTTCCATGGACATTAATATAAAGTTGACCCACTCCATGGACATTATTAGAGAATTGATCCCCCTCCATTGACATTAATGTGGAGTTGCCACGCCCTCATGGACATTAATATGGATGTGACCCACCTCCGTGGACATTAAAATGGAGTTTACCCCCCTGACACTATGGAGTTGACTCCCCCATGGACATTAATATGGAATTGACCCCCTCCATGGACATTAATGGAATTTACCCCCTCCATGAACAATAATATGGAGTTGACATTATGGAATTTACCCCCTCCATGAACAATAATATGGAGTTGACTCCCCCATGGACATTAATATGGAGTTGACCCCCTCCATGAATATAAATATGGAGTTGACCCCCTCCATGGACATTAATATGGAATTTACCCCCTCCATGAACAATAATATGGAGTTGACTCCCCCATGGACATTAATATTGAGTTGACCCCCTCCATGAATATTAATATGGAGTTAACCCCCTCCATTGGCATTAATATGGAATTTACCCCCTCCATGAACAATAATATGGAGTTGACTCCCCCATGGACATTAATATGGAGTTGACCCCCTCCATGGACATTAATATGAAATGTACCCCCTCCATGAACAATAATATGGAGTTGACCCCCTCCATAGACATTATTGACCCCCTCCATGGACATTATTATAGAATTTAACCCCTCCATGGACATTAATATGGAGTTGACCCCCCTCCATGGTCATTAATATGGAATTGACCCCCTCCCTGGTCATTAACATGGAGTTGACCCCCTCCATGGACATTAATATGAAATTGATCCCCTCCATGGACATTAATATGGAGTTGACCCCCTCCATGGATATTAATATGGAGTTGACCCCCTCCATGGACATTAATATGGAATTTACCCCCTCCATGAACAATAATATGGGGTTGACCCCCTCCATGGACATTATTGACCCCCTCCATGGACATTATTATGGAATTGAACCCCTCCATTGTCATTAACATGGAGTTGACCCCCTCCATGGACATTAACATGAAATTGATCCTCTCCATGGACATTAATATGGAGTTGACCCCTTCCATGGACATTATTAGAGAGTTGACCCCCCTCCATTGACATTACTGTGGAGTTGCCGTGCCCTCATGGACATTAATATGGATGTGACCCACCTCTGTGGACGTTAAAATGGAGTCTACCCCCCTCCATGGACACTAATATGGAATTTCCCCACCCTCATGGATATTAATATGGGGTTGACCCCCCCTTGGCCATTAATATTCAGTTTCCCCCCACCCCATGGTCATTAATATTGAGTTGCCCCCCCCCCATGGTCATTAATATTAAGTTGACCTCCACTCTTCTGAGAAAACGTTCCACGAGAATTGATGTTGTGCTGATGTTGGATGTGAAGACCTGGCCTGCAGTTGGTGTTCTATTTCAAAGGTGTGCAGTAAGCTTGATGACAGGGCTCTGTGCAGGACACTCGTGTTGCTAATTTACTAAAGGACTATACACTTCACACTCTATGGTCAAATGTTTTGGACACCTGGCCTTCACACCTATGTCATCTTGTTGGACATCTCATTCCAAATTCATTGCCTTTAATATGGAGTTGGCCTGTTTTGCATCCAAATTAAACCTCCGCCCTTCTGGAAAGGCTTTCCACAAGAGTGTGTCTGGGGTAAATGATGCCCACTCAGGCAAAAGAACATTTGTGAGGTCAAGTACTGATGTCATTCTAACTCATCTCAAAGATGTTCAGTAGGATTGAGGTCAGAGCTCTGTGAGTTCCTCCACACCAAACTGGTCAAACCATGTCTTTATGGAGATGTTGGTTGAGAAGCCCTAACTTGTTCCAATTCCTCCCAAAGGTGATCAGTAGGGTTGAGGTCAGGGCTCTGTGCAGGACACTTGAGTTCCTCCACATCATACAGATCAAACCATGTCTTTATGGAGCTGGCTTTGTGCACAGGGGCACAGTCATGCTGCAACAGAAAAGGGTCTGCACCAAACTATTACCACAAGATTGGAAGAGCACAATTGTCCACAATGTCTTTGTATAATGTAGCATTACAAGTACCCTTCACTGGAGACACCTAAACTCCATCATTTGGAGGAGGGTTCAAATACTTTTGGCCATGTGAAGTAAAGCTGTGTTGAGTGTGACTTAAGCGCTTACTTGCTTCTGTTTTGTCAGTACTGATTCAAGGCAGGATCAGATCTAGGGGGGTGCTGGGGTGGGCTGTGCCCCCACAGATTTTGGTCTTGCCCCAGCACCAGTGGCATCAGCAGGGCGGACCCTATAATGGGGTACTGAAGCCCAGCCATGGTGCACATAGCCACAAGGATAATATGAAAGTGTTTGCACCCCCAGATCAGAAAGGTTAGATCCAGCCCTGATTCATGTCATTAGGATACACTTGCTGAAATCTTTCTAAATGGGTGCTCAGTGGAGGTTCTGCCTTTGCTATAACAAGGAACCCTCTATATCAGGGGTATCCAAACCTTCTAAACAAGGGGCCAGTTTCTTGTCCTTCAGACTTTAGGGGGGCCGAACTGTGGCCAGTAGGGTAGAAAAGGTCCCAATATCAGTGGGGGAAAAAAATAATTCCCCTTATCGTTTTTTTTTTCAGTGGGAGTAACTGTGCCTCATCATTGGTGTCAGCGGGAGGAATTAATCCTAATGCCCTGTACACACGATCGTTTTTTCCTATGAAAAAAGTACGATGGACTTTTTTCATCGGAAATTCCGATCGTGTGTGGGCCCCATTGGACTTTTTTCCATCGGTGAAAAAAAATAGAACATGTTTTAAATTTTTCCGATGGGAAATTCCGATCGTCTGTGTGGAATTCCATCGGAGAAAAATCCACACCTGCTCAGAATCAAGTCGATGCATGCTCAGAAGCATTGAACTTCATTTATCTCGGCTCGTCGGAGTGTTTTACGTCACCGCGCTTTGGACGGTCGGAATTTAGTCTGACAGTGTGTATGCAAGACTGATGGAAATTAGCTTCATCGGAATTCCGACGGAAAATTCCATTAGATTTTATTCCATCGGAAATCCGATTGTGTGTACAAGG
The DNA here is from genome assembly GCA_029206835.1 of Rana muscosa. Classification (NCBI taxonomy): domain Eukaryota; kingdom Metazoa; phylum Chordata; class Amphibia; order Anura; family Ranidae; genus Rana; species Rana muscosa. The sequence continues at coordinate 321,656,656 of CM055122.1, forward strand.
CATTATCATTGGTGTCATTAGGCACCATTGTTGGTGTCATTGGGAGAAATTGTGCCATATCGTTGGTGTCATTGGCAGAAATTATGCCAAATTCTTAGTGTCATTGGAAAGAAATTGTGCTCCATCGTTAATGTAATTCGGAGGAATTGTAACCCTTCTTTGGTGTCATTGGGAAGAATTGTGCCCCTTCATTGGTGTCATTGGGAAGAATTGTGCCCAATCGTTGGTGTCATTGGGAAGAATTGTGCCCAATCGTTGGTGTCATTGGGAGGAATTGTGCCCCTTAATTGGTGTCATTGGGAGGAATTGTGCCCCTTAATTGGTGTCATTAGGAGCAATTGTGCCCCATCATTGGGAGGAATTGTGCCCCATCATTGGTGTCAGTGGTGGGAATCATGCTTCATTTTAGGTAACAGTGGATCAAACAGTGCCCCAAGAGCCAGATAAAAGCAAGCAACCCCCCGGGCCACAGTTTGGAGACCCCTGCCCTAGCTTAGGTTTGAAAGGTGAATGGAATTTTATTTGCTATTAATTTTATTTAATTTAATTATTTTAAGAAAGCAATAATACTAAGTTACATAATGTGATGTGAAGAAAGTTTGCTCCCCTATTGGCTTTCATTGTAGATGTGTGAGGACTGGCAGTGTGGCTGTGTGGTCGGTATACAATGTCTAAATATCTAGAAGGGAATCCTGTTGAGCGTTCATTGTGTTCCTCTCCAGGTGACCCCTCTACAAGTGTCACAGGGCCTGTGCCCTCTCCATGTGTGACTCCATTACTCACTCCGTGTCACTCACACACACCACATCACCCCACACAGGGCTTGTTCAGCCTTTCTGATGGAGCCCAATTTATCACCCTGAAATAAAAGCGGATTCACTGGCCTGACACCCTCTGTGGGTGGAACGTCTCTGAGAGGACAATGGCATTCTTCTACTCCACCTATTGTCCATGTGACAGGGAATCCCGCCGAGCATCACCCCGCCAATACAGCCTGCAAATCAGTACAGGGCAGAGAGGAATACTGAGCAAACTTCTCAGATTTATGGGTGGGTAGATAGATAGATACATGCATGGGGGTTGATTTACTAAAGGCAGTTGCTCCAGAGCTTAGTAAACAAGGGGAAGCTCTGCTGACTTCCATCATCCAATCACATGCAAGCAAAATGCCCTTTGTTTTAGATTTCTGGCTTGTAATTGGGTATCATTTGCATTGTAGTGAGATAGATAGACAGATAGATAGATAGATAGATAGATAGATAGATAGATAGATAGATAGATAGATAGATAGATAGATAGATATGACATAGATATAAAATAGTTATCTAGATAGATAAACAAAAAAATCGATGGATTGCTAGATAGAGTAGGTTTTAAATAGATAGATAGATAGATAGATAGATAGAATAGATACTGTAAATGGAGAATACTTGTTGCCTGGCTGTCAGCTCCTTTGGATAACATATTAAATCTGTGACCTGGAATAAGTATGTAGCCAGTGAAGGCAGACCTCCCAATCTGCATCCTTGCCCCAGTGATGTCACAGTATGTGATCGGCGGTGTAGAACAATCTATTTGTGGAAGGAATGGCGGCGTTTCTAGGTGTTTGCTATCAGTGATGGAGTGTCATGGTGTTAGGTTTGTAGGCCTCTAACCGGCCAGCTGAGGGTCAGCCCTCTCTGGGCAGTGGGCGAATGTTTTCTGGGCAAGGGGTGAATGTTCTCTGGGCGGTGGGAGAACCTTCTCTGGGCTGTGGGTAGACCTTCTCTGGGCGGTGAGTGAACGTTCTCTGGGCGGTGGGCTTACCTTCTCTGGGTGGTGAGTGAACCTTCTGTGGGCTGCGGGTGGACTTTCTCTGGGCGGTAAGTGAACCTTCTTTGGTCGGCGGGTGAACCTTCTCTGGGCGGTGAGTGAACCTTCTCTGGGCGGAAAGTGAACCTTCTTTGAGCGGTAAGTGAACCTTCTTTGGTTGGCGGGTGAACCTTCTCTGGGCGGTAAAGGAACCTTCTCTGGGCGGAAAGTGAACCTTCTCTGAGCGGTAAGTGAACCTTCTTTGGTTGGCGGGTGAACCTTCTCTGGGCGGTGAGTGAACCTTCTCTGGGCGGAAAGTGAACCTTCTCTGAGCGGTAAGTGAACCTTCTTTGGTTGGCGGGTGAACCTTCTCTGGGCGGTGAGTGAACCTTCTCTGGGCGGAAAGTGAACCTTCTCTGGGCGGCGGGTGGACCTTCTCTGAGTGGTAAGTGAACCTTCTTTGGTTGGCGGGTGAACCTTCTCTGGGCGGTGAGTGAACGTTCTGTGGGCTGCGGGTGGACTTTCTCTGGGCGGTAAGTGAACCGTCTTTGGTCGGCGGGTGAACCTTCTCTGGGCGGTGAGTGAACCTTCTCTGGGCGGAAAGTGAACCTTCTCTGGGCGGCGGGTGGACCTTCTCTGAGTGGTAAGTGAACCTTCTTTGGTTGGCAGGTGAACCTTCTCTGGGCGGCGGGCGAACCTTCTCTGGGTGGCGGGCGAACCTTCTCTTGGTGGTGGGTGGACCTTCTCTGGGCGGAGGGTGAATGTTCTCTGGGCGGTGGGCTGACCTTTCTCTGGGCAGTGGGCGAATGTTCAATGGGCGGTAGGTGAACATTCTCTGGGTGGTGGGACGAATGTTCTCTGGGTGGTGGGCTGACCTTCTCTCTGGGCGGTGGGTGAACGTTCTCCGGGCGGTGGGCGAACGTTCTCTGGGCGTTGGGCGAACGTTCACTGGGCCGAGAATGGATCACATACGCCGGTTTGCGTTGGTGAGGTTGATATTATTTGTAGCACTAATCACTACAACCACAATAACACGTCGCCCCCAGGGGGTCTCAGGAAACCGGCTCATGTGGGAATTTTTGGCTGTCAATGAACAGATGTCTCACAAGCTCGGTGCTAACCACACACTGTACAGGAAGGTGCAATAAAGACGGATTGAGGCAATACTGTACGGGGGAGGGGCGTGGGAACCACTGCAACCAATAACCAGCCAGGATCATAAAATTAATATTGGCGATTTATAACCTAATGACAAGGTGTGTCCTCATCCACCATAAACTGCGGGAGGAGATTTTCAAGTACATTTTATGGCCCTGATCCATGCAGCACTTAAAGCATGCTGTATAGCACTTAAGGAATGCCAAAATAACTTGCAAAAAAAGAAAAAAAAAGAAATTATTAATTTTGGAGCCACTTTAGTTGCCTCAAAGTAAGCTACATTAGGAGATTTGCAAGAACATCTTGATCCATGAAGCGCTTGACACATGCTATAGAGCAAGGAACGCCAAAAAAGTAAAATAATGATTTTTTTAAAAATAAAAAATAACAAAATAATAATGTGAGGTCTACTTGGGGGGGGTTATGTGTTTAGTGTAACTTAAATTTTTTACAATTGATAAAAAAAAATATTTGTACCCCACATTTTGGTTTTTCATCACATAGGGGACATAAAGTTGAATTTTTTAGGTGACCGGTTCTCTTCAATGAGACATGCAGGGTCTTAAAGACCCCCAATCTCTCTTCTGTGCTCCACTGAATGGAATACAATGCACATCTCACTGCATTACATTCTTTCCTGGCCTTGATTGCCGGGGAAACTGTCAACGGGGACCCGGAAGTGACGTCACATACGTTACACACATGTCACTGCCGGGTCAAGAACAATAAGGGAAGGAGAGCAAACTCGTGCCCGCTCTCCTCCCTCCCCTCTACCCGGTACGTTAGTTCCAGCCCCGCAGATGGGCTAACGAAGCCTGGGATACATAGCATGGGGGCGGGCACGGGGTGTGCGCAGCATTGAGGCGCCAGGACAATTTTTTTTGTCGCCATGGCGACCTGGCGCCTGGGTGTTTGTCGAGCCCTGCTCTAAGGCTGCCTTCACTCGCCCGGGCCTTTCTGTAACGCGCGACAGTGCTACAGAAAACTCGTGTTTTGCCGCGCGTTTCAGAAACACGCTACAAACGTGTGTCGTCGATAATTGTTAATGAATGGATTAATTGTTAATGGCACCCCAAGCGCCGCTAGCAGATGCGCATTTTGGAAAACGCACCAAAACGCACGGTAAAATGTGCCAAGCTCTGAACCCAAAAAAGCTTTGGAGCTTTTTTTTTGAGGGGGGTTCATTCACTTCGCAAGCAGAAAAGTTCCAAAACACGCCAAAAAAAAAAAAAAAAACGGGAACGCAAGTTTTTCCTACGCTCAGATGTGAATGAGGCCTAAAATCTCATTAATGCTGTGATTTTGATAAATCTACAGCTTTCATTAACCCCCCCCCCCTGCTTCTGGGGGGAGCTGGCCCTTTAGGTGGACCGTGGCTTCGACAGCTGGTAGGAGGGGCTTCAGTTGATTCGGTCATTGTGATTGGCTGCACGGTGATGATCCTACCGGTTCCCATTGTCAGTAGCTGACCAGCGACATTTCAGTCACAATTCCTGGGGGGGGGGGGGGGGGGGGGTTTACAAGTTAAAATATTAATTTTTTGCTAGAAAAATACTTAGAACCCCCAAACATTATATATATATATATTTTCAGAGACCCTAGTGAATTAAATGGAGGTTGATGCAATATTTTATGTCACACCGTATTTGCGCAGCGGTCTTACAGACGCAATTTTTTTTAATACACTTTTTTGAATAAAAGACAACAGTAAAGTTTTTTTTTTTTTTTAATAATGTGAAAGATAATGTTACGCCGATTAAATTGATACCCAACATGCCCGCTCGTGGAATGGCGACAAACTTTGACCCTTAAAAATCTCCATAGGTGACTTTGAAAAATTTCTACAGGTTACCAGTTTTGAGTTGCAGAGGAGGTCTAGTGCTAGAATTATTGCTCTCGCTCTACCGATCGCGGCGATACCTCACATGTGTGGTTTGAACACGTGTACATATGCGGGCGCGACTTACATATTGCGCTCGCTTCTGTGCGTGAGCTCGGCGGGACGGGGCGCTTTAAATGTTTGTTTGTTTTTTCTTATTTCATTTACTTTTTATTTAATTTTTTTACACTGTCCATTGAAAAAAAAAATATTTGGATCACTTTTATTCCTATTACCAGGAATGTAAACACCCCCTGGTAATAGGAATAAGGGCATGACAGGTCCTCTTTATGGAGAGATCTGGGGTCCAAAAGACCCCCAAATCTGTTCTTTACCCGCTTCAGCCCCCCGGAAGATTTTACCCCCTTCCTGACCAGAGCACTTTTTACAATTTGCCACTGCGCCGCTTTAGCTGACAATTGCGCGGTTGTGCGACGCTGTACCCAAACAAAATTTGCGTCTATTTTTCCCCCACAAATAGAGCTTTCTTTTGGTGGTATTTGATCACCTCTGCGGTTTTTCTTTTTTGCGCTATAAACAAAAAAAGAGCGACAATTTAAAAAAAAAAAAAAAATACAATATCTTTTACTTTTTGCTATAATAAATATCCCCTTTTTTTTTCACAAAAACATTTTCTTTCTCAGTTTAGGCCGATACGTATTCTTCTACATATTTTTGGTGAAAAAAAATCGCAATAAGCGTTTATTGATTGGTTTGCGCAAAATTTATAGCGTCTACAAAATAGGGGATAGTTTTATGGCATTTTTATTATTATTATTTTTTTTTTTTACTAGTAATGGCGGCGATCTGCGATTTTTCTCGGGACTGCGATGTTACGGCGGACACATCGGACACTTTTTGACCCATTTTTGGGACCATTGTCATTTATACAGCGATCAGTGCTATAAAAATGCACTGATTACTGTGTAAATGTCACTGGCAGGGAAGGGGTTAACACTAGGGGGCGATCAAGGGGTTAAGTGTGTTCCCTCTGCATGTTCTAACTGAAGGAGGGGATGGGACTTACTAGGGGGAATGACAGATCGCTGTTCATCCTTTGTATGAACATACGATCAGTCATTTCTCCCCTAAGAGAACTGGGAGCTGTGTGTGTGTATACACGCACACAGCTCCCGGTTCCCGCTGTGTCACGAGCGATTGCGGGTGCCCGGCGGGCACGAGCAGCGGGCGCGTGCGCTCCTAGGGGCCACAGGGCGAAGCGACGTAACATAATGTAGCTTCGCCCAGCCGAGCCATGCTGTCGCAGTAAAACTGCGGGCGGCTGGTCGGCAAGTGGTTAAATAAAAATGTGGGTCTCGGAGTCTCAGGATTTGTACCAGAATCCACCTCTAATAGTAAATATATATATATTCTGTTATCCTCAGAGTGGATTCGAGATTGTATTCCCTAACCATATCGTTTGTTATTTATATTTATCACTGCATATAGATATCTAAGAATAAATTGTCTTTTTTTTTTTTTTTTTAACTTTACATATTAATTCAATTATACACCAAACTTTTTTTGAGGTTCTTATCCGAATAATCGATACAATAATCGACCAACTAATCGATTATGAAAATATTTGTTAGTTGCAGCCCTAAACTATACTGCTACTACACCACTACTACACTGCTACTACACCACTACTACTATGCCACTACTACACTGCTACTACACCACTACTACACTGCTACTACACTGCTACTACACCACGGCTACTACACCACTACTACACTGCTACTACACTGCTGCCACACCGCTACTATACCACTACTACACTGCTGCCACACCGCTACTATACCACTACTACACTGCAACTACACTGTTACTACACCACTACTACACTGCTACTATACCACTACTACTATGCCACTACTACATTGCTACTACACCACTACTACACTGCTACTACACCACGGCTACTACACCACTACTACACTGCTACTACACTGCTGCCACACCGCTACTATACCACTACTGCACTGCAACTACACGGTTACTACACCACTACTACACTGCTACTATACCACTATCACACTGCTACCACACGACTACTACACCATTAATCTTGGTCAGCTTGACATGGCACTGCTCCTGGTTTTTAACATTGGCGTCTATGGGAGATCTTGGTCAGCTTGGCATGGCACTGCTCCCCGGTTTTTAACATTGGCGTCTATGGGAAATCTTGGTCAGCTTGATATGGCACTGCTCCCAATTTTTAACATTCGCGTCTATGGGAAATCTTGGTCAGCTTGACATGGCACTGCTCCCAATTTTTAACATTGGCGTCTATGGGAAATCTTGATCAGCTTGACATGGCACTTCTTCCAATTTTTAACATTGGCATCTATGGGAAATCTTGGTCAGCTTGACATGGCACTGCTCCCAATCTTTAACATTGGCGTCTATGGGAAATCTTGGTCAGCTTGGCATGGCACTGCTCCCAGTTTTTAACATTGGCATGTATGGGAAATCTTGGTCAGCTTGGCATGGCACTGCTCCCCGGTTTTTAACATTGGCGTCTATGGGAAATCTTGGTCAGCTTGACATGGCACTGCTCCCGAACCATAAGTGACAGGGACACCAAACTTGGGGAGCACCGAGAGGGGACCCAGGACTACAACATATTCGATTTTGGGGCCGGCCAGCTTCCCTGGGTAATCAGTTATGCCTGTAAATTACTACAGATTTTTCTGTAAAGGTGAACTTACCCTTTAAGTACATTTTCGTTTTACATACATGCTCTGGTCCAATTGTGTACTTAAAAGTGGGGTATGCCTGTACTGGTAAACATTTACTTTAAATGTAATTGTAATGCTTTCTATTATCTCCAGTCTATCAGCCTCCACCTTCTCTGGGTTCAGATGCTGATCTTCCCTGCACAGAGCCCTAAGGCTGGGTTTCCAAGGGGCAGCGCCGTGGTGCAGTCTCCCGGAAGTGGGGAAGGGTACCTGTCAAAAGCAGATAAGTGGAGATTCCACTTTTGGGTGGAACTCCACTTTAATAAATACACGCTGAGATAAAGACACGGCTGGAGGGGGTATTATTTTTAGTGCAGACAGACCTGACTGCTAGACTTCCATTGGGAGAGGGGACCAGTAAGGCACAACCACAGAGGGACGCAGCTATGGGGACAGCAGAGACTGCAGATTTAAAGGCTTACTCCACCCTTCTTCCCATGTTTCATGTTACACCCGTATTGTTTTCTGGTTACACCCATACTAAGAGAGTAATGCAGCAGAGCGTGCATGCGGTTCCATGCTTTGCACATAGGGCAGCCGCATAATTCCAGTTGGATGCCCCACACGTGAAAAATGCTCAAACGTAGTCTTTGACCCTTTTGAAAAATCGCATAGTACCACGCAGCACCATGGAATGTGCAAGAACACGTGCATTCTTGAATGCGTAGGGCGGTGTGTGTGACATTAAGAATTGATGGCACTACAGCGCCTCTGCCCAAAGGCGGAGCATTTCTGTGCGCTGCAGGAAATCGCACGATTTTGCGCAGGTTCCCGCAACGCAGAAATGTGAATGTAGCCTAACATAGAAGCCCCCACCCTTAAACCACCCCTCCCCCCAACTTCCCTGAATTGAATGCTGTTTTAACCCCATTTTTTCTCGACAAACGTGCCGCAACCATGTGATATTCTATGAAACATAGAGACTTGTAGATTAGCCACTAGAGGGAGCTCTCATTGGCTCAGTGCAATTATTTAGGAAATGCACATTTTTTTTTATTATTGTCGGTGCATAATTTATTTTTTTTTTTTTTTGTGAACTTTAAAGTCGAGACAGCCATCAAAGACTGATGCTCCCAAAAAATTCGTTTTTCCTGGCTGCTGTTTCCTTGAATCCATGACCAGAAATAAGGAATTCTTTGACGTTCGTTTGTTGCACACAAAAATTTAAAATAATATAAAAGAAAAGGGGTTAAACAAGCCTAATAATAGTTTAATAAAGACTTTCCAGAGAGTTGCTGCTTTTAAGTTTGTGTGTTTGTACGTGTCAAAGTCAAGTTGTGAAAGCGGGAGAGCGGCAGCCCCCTTCCCCTCCCCCGGTGTCCCCCGATACCCCACATTCCCTGATGTGGTGGTTTGTAGTTACTGGCTGGCAGCTCTTCTCAGCAGGAGGCCACTCCTGCTTCAAGCATAATTAGTGTATTTAATGAAATTCTGTTTCTTATATGCAAATACCAGCCCATGCATATATGCAAATACTTTTCCGGTAGGGGAACCGAGTACTCCGATTTGTCCTTCTAGAGGACAATAATACCGACTTGGAGATCTGTACTTTATAGGGATTTACAGAAATAATTTACCAACATTTTTTCATAGGCAAAATTCTATAATGAGTAAACGAGGTACATTATTTGTTCTTTTTATATATATAATTATTATATGATATAATATTATATAGATAAATAATATTATACATTATTATATTTTCATAGATTATTTTTATATCTATCATCTCATATATTATTTACTCTTTTTATAATTATATGTTATATTATCATATATATATATATATTATTTTTCAATTTTATCTCATATACTATTCATTCTTTTTATATATTATTATATTATACCATATTATATATAATTTTATATATATATATATATATATATATATATATATATATATATATATATTATCTCATACATTATTTATTATTTTAATAATTATATATATCTATATATAGATATATATCTATCTATATATATAGATATGTACTGTATATCTATATATATAGATATATATACAGCATCTCACAAAAGTAAGTACACCCCTCACATTGTTGTAAATATTTTCTTCTATCTTTTCATGTGACAACACTGAAGAAATGACACTTTGCTACAATGTAAAGTAGTGAGTGTACAGCTTGTATAACGGTGTAAATTTGCTGTCCCCTCAAAATAACTCAACACACAGCCATTAATGTCTAAACCGCTGGCAACAAAAGTGAGTACACCCCTAAGTGAAAATGTCCAAATTGGGCCCAAAGTGTCAATATTTTGTGTGGCCATCATTATTTTCCAGCACTGCCTTAACCCTCTTGGGCATGGAGGTCACCAGAGCTTCACAGGTTGCCACTGGAGTCCTCTTCCACTCCTCCATGACGACATCACGGAGCTGGAGGATGTCAGAGATCTTGTGCTCCTCTGCCTTCCGTTTGAGGAACCCCACAGATGCTCAATAGGGTTCAGGTCTGGAGACATGCTTGGCCAGTCCATCACCTTTACCCTCAGCTTCTATAGCAAGGCAGTGGTCTTCTTGGAGGGGTGCTTGGGGTCGTTATCATGTTGGAATACTGCCCTGCGGCCCAGTCTCTGAAGGGAGGGGATCATGCTCTGCTTCAGTATGTCACAGTACATGTTGGCATTCATAGTTCCCTGAATGATCTGTAGCTCCCCAGTGCCCACAGCACTCATGCAGCCCCAGACCATGACACTCCCACCACCATGCTTGACTGTAGGCAAGACACACTTGTCTTTGTCCTCCTCACCTGGTTGCCGCCACACACGCTTGTCACCATCTGACCCAAATAAGTTTATCTTGGTCTCATCAGACCACAGGACATGGTTCCAGTAATCCATGTCCTTAGTCTGCTTGTCTTCAGCAAACTGTTTGCGGGCTTTCTTGTGCATAATCTTTAGAAGAGGCTTCCTTCTGGGACGACAGCCATGCAGACCAATTTGATGCAGTGTGCGGCGTATGGTCTGAGCACTGACAGGCTGACCCCCCACCCCTTCAACCTCTGCAGCAATGCTGGCAGCACTCATACGTCTATTTCCCAAAGACAACCTCTGGATATGACGCTGAGCACGTGACCTCAACTTCTTTGGTGGTCTTGGCCACTGTGCTGCAGCTCAGTTTCAGGGTCTTGGCAATCTTCTTATAGCCTAGGCCATCTTTATGTAGAGCAACAATTCTTTTTTCTCAGATCCTCAAAGAGTTCTTTGCCATGAGGTGCCATGTTCAACTTCCAGTGACCAGTATGAGAGAGTGAGAGCGATAACACCAAATTTAACACACCTGTTCCCCATTCACACCTGAGACCTTGTAACACTAAGGAGTCACATGACACCGGGGAGAAAAAATGGCTAATTGGGCCCAATTTGGACAGTTTCACTTAGGGGTGTACTCACTTTTATTGGCTGTGTGTTGAGTTATATTGAGGGGACAGCAAATTTACACTTTTATACAAGCTGTATATTCACTACTTTACATTGTAGAAAAGTGGCATTTCTTCAGTGTTGTCACATGAAAAGATCTAAAAAAATATTTACAAAAATGTGAGGGGTGTACTCACTTTTGTGAGATACTGTGTATATATATATATATATATATATATATATACATTTATATGATATGATATCATGATATATGACCACCAATCTAAGGGGCATTCTTCCCAATAATCACCAATTTAAGGGCATTCTTCCCACTTACCCACTAATGAAAGGGGCATTCTTCCCACTGACCACCATATAAGGGGTATTTTTTCCCCTAGACCTGAATTTTTTTTAAGGGTTTTATCCACGATGACCACCAATGAAAGCGACATTCTTTTCATTGACCACCAATGTAAGGGACATTCTTTTTGTTGACCACCAATGAACGGAACATTCTTTCCGTTGACCACCAATGTAAGGGACATTCTTTTTGTTGACCAACAATTTAAGGAACATTCTTCCCCCTGATCACCAATGTAAGGAACATTCTTCCCACTGACCACCAATGTAAGGAACATTCTTCTCACTGACCACGAATGTAAGGAACATTCTTCTCACTGACCACGAATGTAAGGAGCATTCTTCCCACTGACCATCAATGTAAGGGGTATTTTTTCCCCAATGACCCATATGAATTGGTTTTAGTAGGATTTCCACTAGACCTATTTTTCTAAGGGTTCCATCCAAGATGGCAGCACTCAACAGAAGTCTTAGGCCCTTTGGATGTCTACACTATGGAGGCTTTTACAGATAAATAACATGCTTAAATAAGTTAAATTCACACATAATCTTATGGGAAGATTGCTGTTGAAATACAGTAAATGGCCAAAAGTCTCTTCACATATTCAGTGGTGCTCTGGGTGACACTCAATGAATAAAGGGAAGGTAATATGTTTAGATGAGAGCTTATGCTTAAAGTTTAGAACATTCCCTCCCTCCAGAAGTTTTTGCGGCATTGTCATTAATCTGGGGTTACATACCATACAAAGGGTCTGAATGCCTGAAAAAAAATCATAATAATTTCCGGATGGTGATGTCATAGAGTTTGTATAACAATTACCACAATTTGCAGGATCACAAACCCTCTAAATGACTTCACCTGGGGCTTGAAAATGGAGTGAAAACTGCCGAAGATCAAAGAAAACTGTAAGAGCTCTCTTTTAATAAATCTGTATTCTAAGAGCCTTCTATAGAAGGGGCTCAACATCATCGGCTTTGGCACAACTGAAGCCAAATCTCGGCTTAGCTCGTAGCTTTACGTAATGTGTCCACGTACAATAGCGTAATCCCGGTGATGATCCCCATCACTTGTGTTCAGTGACAGCTGCGAGTCTCCAGATTCCACCCGTGGACCATCACAAGCTCCTGATCTGAGAGCCTTTCAAATCACAGCTTGCCCCGGCCTGAGGCTAAACTGAGCCAGCGTCTGAGGCCTGAACTTGTGAAGGCTTTGGGAAGGATTGACGTTCTGACATCCTTTTCTTAGGTAAATGTCCATTTTAAAGGGCAATAAAAATGTTTTCGGAACAGGAAGGACAGTAACTCAGCACAACAGCATGGTGTCTATGTAAAGCTTGGAGGTCATGAGTTCAGTTCCCACCAAGGCCCTCTTTGTATAGAGTTTGTATGCTTTCACCGGAATCTGAGAACTTCATTTGGCTTTCAGAACCTTAAAACATATTGCTAAGTTAACTGGCCAGCAAGCCCCCCCTTATTTGGAGGTTGTACACTTTCACTGGGTTTTACGGACCTCCTTTGGCTTCCAGGATCTTAAAAAGTGTTGCTAAGTTAACTGGCCAGCAAGTTCCTCTTTGAACAGAGGATGTATGCTTTCACTGGGTTTTGAGAACCTCCTTTGGCTTTCAGAACCTTAAAACATATTGCTAGGTTAATAAGCCAGCAAGGCCCTCTTTATTTGGAGGATGCATGCTTTCACTGGGTTTTGAGGACATCCTTTGGCTTTCAGAACCTTAAAACATATTGCTAGGTTAATAAGCCAGCAAGGCCCTCTTTATTTGGAGGATGTATGCTTTCACTGGGTTTTGAGGACCTCCTTTGGCTTTCAGAACCTTAAAACATATTGCTAGGTTAATAAGCCAGCAAGGCCCTCTTTATTTGGAGGATGTATGCTTTCACTGGGTTTTGAGGACCTCCTTTGGCTTTCAGAACCTTAAAACATATTGCTAGGTTAATAAGCCAGCAAGGGCCTCTTTATTTGGAGGTTGTATACTTTTACTGGGTTTTGATGACCTTGTTTGGCTTTCAGAACCTTAAAACATATTGCTACGTTAACTGACCAGCAAGGTCTTTTTTATGGGGAGGTTGTATGCTTTCACTAGGTTTTGAGGACCTCATTTGGCTTTCAGAACCTTAAAACCTATTGCTAGGTTAACTGATCAGCAAGGCCTTCTTTATGTGGAGGCTGTATGCTTTCACTGGGTTTTAAGGACCTCATTTGGCTTTCGGAACCTTAAAACATATTGCTAGGTTAACTGACCAGCAAGGCCTTCTTTATGTGGAGGCTATAAGCTTTCACTGGGTTTTGAGGACCTCATTTGGCTTTCGGAACCTTAAAACCCATTGCTAGGTTAGCTGACCAGCAAGGCCTTCTTTATATGGAGGCTGTATGCTTTCACTGGGTTTTAAGGACCTCATTTGGCTTTCAGAACCTTAAAACATATTGCTAGGTTAACTGGCCAGCAAGGAAAGCATGCTGGGGGTCTAGCTTTACCTGATTTAAAAAAGTATTACTTAGCTGTGATATTGAATAGAATTATCACTATTATTCTAAACTATGAGTCCAGCTGGAACATGACTTAGGTGGTTCCACCTTATTTACTTTACCTTCTCTCTAGGCAGTTCCGTATTCTCTCACTTTCTCTCTGAGTCCACCTCACCCCTTACCATTTCCTCTCTCATGGTCTGGGATTCTAGTCATAGAAAATATGGCTGGTCATATAACCCACCCCCAAAAATGCCCTTAGTAGGTCACTCCTACTTTATACCTGGAAATTTAGACCCCCAATTCTGCGCCTGGCTTCCACATGATTCCCTCCTGCTTCAGCATGTTCTGTATAAGCATGGGATGTGCCATTATCTACCTTTCTTGCATCTTCATCACCTACCTTTATGGATCATTGTCAATATACCCAGCTGTCAAGGTTCATCTAAGCTCTTCCAAAGCCTCTGTATACCTCTTCTGATCTCAAGCCAGTGGAGAACATATTTTCAGCTACGCAACCCCCAAGAAAACCGCTTCACAATTTTACAAATCACTGCTTTCTCTGGAGACTGCAGCATATCCCTACTAAGGCAGAAAAAATAAAAATATTTTTTGGACAGCCGCACTCCAAATAATTGTTGCCTTTATTAGTAAAATCAAAAACAGCACTACAAGCCACAGCAAACTGGACAACTGACGCGTTTCACACTATTCCTAGTGTTTAATCTGCCTTGCTATATGCATTGCTTGCACCTGTGGTTTCTGTGAGGATGATCAGTACAAAGACATATCCTGCCTGGAGCGGCTACTCCCTTTTCTCCCAGCATATCCCTACTACTTGGAATCTTGGAAACATGACCTTCGTTGTACATTATCTGATGACCAACACTCCACCATACTGCAATCAACCCATACTATTTTATCTGAGGCAGCGGAAGTCAACTTCAAACTTTTTTCACAGTGGCACCGCATTCCTGCCTCCTTCACACAATATTTCCTGAGGTATCCGACACTTGTTGGAGGTGATATGGGGCTGCTGCCATGCACGCCCACATATGGTGGGAATGCCCACACATACGCCCCTTCTGGTCTGACATACTACATTGGATAGAAGTAATTGAAGAGTCCGCTGTCCCCAATGACCCATGGGTTGTACTCTTTCACTGTACGAGTGAACCAATAGGCCAATATAAGCGCTCTATCACACCTCACCTTTTAAATGCAGCAAAATCCTTTTATCCCACTATACTGAAAACAATTCCCACGGTGCAACAATAGTGTAGCTGACCACATACTGTATACTATATGGATGACTTTACCTACGAATCTCACAATATGGCTACTGTGAGGGGGTTAGCTCGGCAGCGGGTGTGTGTGACCCCCGGGATGGGCTCCCCACACAAAACAGGCCCAGCAAACGGAGGTGGTGGTTTTCAAAATCAAAAAAAAGGTGCGGTTTATTTTCTATTTACAGTGACAAAACACAGCAAAGCAAAAGAAACATAACCAAAATAAATCCTGGTCAAGTTGACCTCTGACTAAACATACAGGTTTCCTAACTAACAACTGGGATCAGCCTAGTGCTGTCCTAGTCCCTAAGTCCCTGGTTTAGTAAAAGTCCAAACAAATAGCCACACAGGCTTTGCCTCACCGCACAGGGGTTCACTCTCCCTAGACAGTCCACACAGGTCTGGTTCCAGGCATGAGCTAACATCTAATGAAGCTGGGAGTTTTTATAGAGGCCTTAAACGAACTGACAGGCTTCAGCTGGTCTCATCAACTCCCTGTCTGTACGACGCCCAGCCCTCTCCCTAGAGGTATGAGTCATCCATGAGCCCACTAGCCTTATACAACTCTCCACCTAGTTGTATAAGTCGGCGTAAAGCCTGAATCTGGGCGAAATATATCTACCCCCCTGGATGCAACCAGGTGACTTTACCTTCCTGCTGTCACATACCCCCCCCTCTTGTTTTAACCTCGGGGTTGGAACACCAGCAATCAGGCATTCATGTACTCGAGACAAAGCATCCACATTCCCCATTTGAACGCCAGGGCGATGCTTTACTGTGAAGTTGAATTCCTGGAGGGCCAGGAACCACTTATTCACTCTTCTATTTGTTTCCTTGTTTTGAGCCATCCACTTTAACGGAGCGTGATCCGTAACCATGTCAAAGTGCCTACCTAGCAGGTAGTACCGAAGGGAATCTAGAGCCCACTTCACCGCTAAGCACTCCTTTTCAACGGTGGCGTAATTTACCTCATGGGACTTCAACTTCCTGCTGAGGTAAATGACTGGGTGCTCTTCCCCGTTCCAGACCTGGGACAATACTGCTCCTAACCCCACATCTGACGCATCACTTTGTACGACAAAGTCTTTAGAGAAGTCGGGTGAGTACAACACTGGCTGGCTACATAAGGCTTGTTTCAAGAACTGGAATGCTGCCTCAGCCTCGGGGGTCCATTTAATCATGACCGACCCTTTCCCCTTCGTCAGGTTGGTTAGGGGCACAGCCTTAGAAGCAAAGTGGGGAATGAATCGCCGATAATACCCAGCGATTCCCAGAAAGGCTCGTACCTGCTTCTTGCTGTTGGGACGTGGCCAACTCTGGATGGCCTCGACTTTGTTGAGTTGGGGTTTTATTACTCCCCTCCCAATGGTGTACCCAAGATATTTGGCCTCCTCCTGCCCAATGGTACACTTCTTGGGGTTAGCTGTAAACCCCGCTTCCCGAACAGAGTCCAGGACTGCTTGCACTTTTGGCAGATGTGAGGCCCAATCTGTGCTATGGACAATTACGTCATCCAGGTAAGCCGCAGCATACTTCCGATGGGGCCTCAGCATCTGGTCCATTTTCCGCTGGAATGTGGCCGGCGCATTCTGTAACCCGAACGGCATTCTTTTATATTGGAACGCCCCGTCTGGGGTTACAAATGCGGTTTTCTCTTTGGCCGACTTGGCCAGGGGGATTTGCCAATACCCTTTTGTGAGGTCAAGAGTCGTCATGTATCGGGCTGTTCCCAGCCGGTCGATCAACTCATCTATACGTGGCATGGGGTAGGTGTCAAATTTTGTAACTTTGTTCAACTGACGAAAATCGTTACAAAATCGCCAGCTCCCATCCGGTTTAGGCACCAACACGATGGGACTAGACCAATCACTTTGGGACTCCTCTATCACCCCTAAGTTCAGCATTTTCTGTACTTCCTCCCGTATTGCCTCCCGTCGAGCCTCTGGGATCCGATAGGGTTTTAACTTCACCCTTTCACCGGGCGGGGTAATGATGTCACGCTCTACCCCAGATGTTTGTCCCGGCAGCTCAGAGAATACCTCCTTGTTGCGAAGCACAAACTCCTTAACCTCCTGTTGTTGGGGTTGTGACAAGGTGGCTGCTATTCCAACCTCAGGAATCACGCAACCAGTTTGAGCTGGTGACCAAGTGTCTGCGACTAGGGACTCTCTATCCCTCCAGGCTTTCAACAGATTAACGTGATAGATCTGTTCGGGCTTTCGCCTTCCTGGTTGTCTGACCTTGTAATTCACTTCGCTCACTTTTTCCATTATCTCGTAGGGGCCTTGCCATTTGGCAAGGAATTTACTTTCAACCGTAGGGACAAGTACCAATATCCTATCCCCCGGGGAAAAGGTACGGGTCTTGGCTCCACGGTTGTACACTCTCTGCTGTGCCAACTGCGCTTGGGCCAAATGTTCCTTCACGATGGGCATTACCTGTGCAATTCGATCTTGCATCAGGGCGACATGCTCAATCACACTCCTGTGGGGAGAACTCTCACTTTCCCAAGTTTCCTTGGCAATATCCAACAGCCCTCTTGGGTGTCTCCCATACAGTAACTCAAAGGGGGAGAATCCCGTAGAGGTTTGGGGCACCTCCCTAATAGCAAACATCAAATAAGGAAGTAAACAGTCCCAATCCTTTCCATCTCTATCCACCACTTTCTTCAACATTTGTTTTAGGGTTTTGTTGAATCTTTCAACCAGCCCATCGGTTTGGGGGTGATACACAGACGTACGCAATTGCGTCACTTTGAACAATTTACACAGCTCTTTCATAACCCGGGACATAAAGGGTGTACCTTGGTCCGTAAGCAGTTCTTTACAAATACCCACCCGGCTAAAAACAAGAGATAGCTCTTTGGCTATGGTTTTGGCCGAGGTATTTCGGAGAGGGATCGCTTCTGGATAACGGGTGGCATAGTCCATTATAACTAATATGTACTGGTGCCCCCTAGCGGACTTGATTATAGGACCTACCAAATCCATGGCGATCCTCTCAAACGGGACCTCAATGATGGGTAGAGGGACCAGCGGGCTACGGAAATGTGGCATCGGGGCCAACCTCTGACACACAGGGCAGGAGGAACAATAATTTTCTACGTCCTTCATCACCCCCGGCCAATAGAATCTCTGTAATACCCTCTCTCGGGTTTTCTCTGTCCCCAGATGACCTCCAAGAATGTGCCCATGGGCCAACTCCAACACCAACTTCCTGTAAGGTTTGGGCACCACAAGCTGCTCAACGGTTTCTTCTGCCCTTTTTGCCACCCGATACAGTAGGTCCTTCTCTACGCTGAAGTATGGGTAAGTGCAGGTATTATCTGGGTTCACTAACTCGCCATCTATTTTCACTACGTTTTCCCGTGCCTTTATTAGGGCGGGGTCTTTCAACTGTTCTGTGGCAAAGTTTTCCCTGTGAACCTCAAGATCAGAAAACTCCACAGACGGTAGGTTTTCGTCTGAGGAGGTGGGCTCCTCTCCAGTTTCTTGAGTCTCCCCTGCCAATACTGATAAGGGAAATTCCGGAGAGTCCTCACCACTCTCAGGGGAGTTCTGGCTATCACATTCCTGGTACATAGGGGCACCAGTGAGGGGCTCAGGATCATCCCACAGTTCCCAGAACTTCGGAAAATCCCTTCCCACAATGGCGTCATGCGGTAACTGAGATACTAAGCCCACTGGATGAGAGAGGGTACCTTTGGGGGTCTCGAAACACACTGTAGTCACTGGATACTCTCGGGTGTCCCCATGCACACAAATAACAGCTACCTTGCTATTCCCATAGACCTCTGTTTTAACTAACTCAGCCTTTATCAGGGTCACAAGGCTACCTGAATCCAGCAATACCACAACATTTCTGCCATTAACACACATTTTGCATAAATGTTTCTCAGTTCCTCGAATGGCAGTGCATGCGACTGTCGCACACAGCGACTGACGTCTGCCCGTCAGAAAGTCACACTGCATGGGTTCCTCCACAACCGGGCAATTGGCTGCAATATGTCCCGCTTGCCGGCAGCGGTAGCAAACGATCCTTCTTGCCGCCTCTTGAGCCGCTGATTTCCCAGGCTGTTCTCGCCAAACTTGGGGTAGAGCTCCCACCCTCTCACTCTCTCCACCCTCACCCCTTGGAATCCTCTTATCCGCCCCTGGGGATGGTCTGGTCTTAGGGTGGAAAGTCCGAGTGTCTCTGGAAGAGGCCGTCAGGTTCTCTGTAGCCAAGTATTTCTCCACACGATCCACAAGACCATCGGCCGTCTCTGGGTCTCCATGGCTTACCCACTTTTGGATGGCAGTAGGAAGAGCTCTCAAAAACCGATCCATTACAACACGTTCCACAATCTTTGGTGCGGACAAAGTCTCTGGCTGTAGCCACTTTCTGCTCAGGTGAATGAGATCATACATTTGAGACCTGGGGGGTTTTCCAAGCTGGAAAGTCCAGTTATGCACACGCTGAGCCCGGACAGCCTGTGTGACACCCAGCCTTGCCAATATTTCAGCTTTTAGCATCACATAGTCTTTTGCTTGGTTAGGCTCTAGGTCATAGTAAGCTTTCTGCGATTCACCAGTTAACAGAGGAGCCACCAGTCCAGCCCACTGCTCCTCAGGCCACTTTTCTCTTTCAGCGGTCCTTTCAAATGTGGTCAAAAATACCTCTGGATCATCCTCTCCAGTCATTTTTGTCAATAAACGACTCACCCCAAAGGACGCGGTATTAGTGGGACGGCTTTCCTCACTGGTCTGCGGACGTTGCTGCATTACTGCTTCCATCTGTTGTTGTAGTCTCTGCTCTTGCTTCTGCAACAGGTCTATGAAGCGGGCCTCAGATTGCTGCTGGGCTCGTTGCTGAGCCTCCAGACTCTGTTGCAAAGTTGCGTTTGTCTGCTGCTGGGCTGCAAGGCTCCTTTGCAAACCTGCATTTGTCTGCTGTTGATTGGCATTTGCTAGAGCCAGCTGCTTCAGTATCTCCTCCATGCTGGCTTAAAAAAAACTGCCACTGGTTCTCCACCAACTGTGAGGGGGTTAGCTCGGCAGCGGGTGTGTGTGACCCCCGGGATGGGCTCCCCACACAAAACAGGCCCAGCAAACGGAGGTGGTGGTTTTCAAAATCAAAAAAAAGGTGCGGTTTATTTTCTATTTACAGTGACAAAACACAGCAAAGCAAAAGAAACATAACCAAAATAAATCCTGGTCAGTTTGACCTCTGACTAAACATACAGGTTTCCTAACTAACAACTGGGATCAGCCTAGTGCTGTCCTAGTCCCTAAGTCCCTGGTTTAGTAAAAGTCCAAACAAATAGCCACACAGGCTTTGCCTCACCGCACAGGGGTTCACTCTCCCTAGACAGTCCACACAGGTCTGGTTCCAGGCATGAGCTAACATCTAATGAAGCTGGGAGTTTTTATAGAGGCCTTAAACGAACTGACAGGCTTCAGCTGGTCTCATCAACTCCCTGTCTGTACGACGCCCAGCCCTCTCCCTAGAGGTATGAGTCATCCATGAGCCCACTAGCCTCAGCTGGGCTTATACAACTCTCCACCTAGTTGTATAAGTCGGCGTAAAGCCTGAATCTGGGCGAAATATATCTACCCCCCTGGATGCAACCAGGTGACTTTACCTTCCTGCTGTCACACTACCAAATTGCACAAAATATGGGCCTGTTGGTTCGCTTTTACCTAGACCTCTACTTATGTGAAGGTTATGTCTAAAGCATGGATTGGAACCGTCACTCAACAGACAAACTTTGGGTTCGGATTGAACAAGAGCAAACTGATGTTTCATTGAAAGGGGCATCTTGGTGTTTTACGATAAACTTTCGTCTGATTTAAAGAGACACCCTCTGATAGGCCCTACAATACGAATTTGCGCACAAGTGATCGTTAAAACCTCTCTCTCGACAATGGACTTGCCTTTAATGCCTATTCTCGGTGAACCCGGGATTTCTTCCGGGTTTGAGAGATCAGCACTTTTCCACTTTGCGACAAAATAATCGCTTTCGAGCATTGCATTTTTTAGTATCGGACGGATGGCCATCCATAACCACTCTAATGGAACCCGCGGGCCCTTTCTGTTTACCCTTCTGGAATGCTCTACAGCTTCACCACTTCCTTCAAACACTTAAGGCACAAGAGAGGTTTAGACGACAATTAACCATATTTGAAGAATATTGCTCGAAGGAGGGGACTTTGCCACAAACACTTTCAAAAATGTACACTCTACTGATTTCACCCCCCGGAACAACAAAATCTATCTTGGATAGAGAAATGGGATAGAGAGATGAACTGTAAAGCCCTGTACACACGATCGGTTTCCTATGGATTCTAATCCAATGGATTTTTCCATCGGAAATCCGATGAAGCTGACTTCCATCAGTCTTGCCTACACACCATCAGTCAAAAATCCAACCCTCCCAAATGCTGTGACGTAAAACACTCCGACAAGCTGAGAAAAATGAAGTTCAATGCTTCTGAGCATGTGTCGACTTGATTCTGAGCATGCGTGGATTTTTTGTCCGATGGAGTTCCACACAGACATTCGGAATTTGCTATCGTTTTTTTTTCCATCGGATAAATTTAAAACATGTTCTATTTTTAATCACCGATGGAAAAAAGACCGATGGGGCCCATACACGATCGGTTTGTCCGATGAGAAAAGTCCGTGGGACTGTTTTCATCGGTAAAACCGATCGTGTGTACACGGCATAAGTTTACAATTATCCAAAGACAAAATATGATTGAACTCTCGCTGAAATCATCTATTTGCACTAAGATCCAGGAGATGAATTATAAAATATTAACAAGATGGTACTATACCCGACAGAGGTTACATAAATTTTATCCTAAAGCACCAGACCGGTGCTGAAGATGTATGGAGGAGGGAGGTACGATGTTACATATTTTTTGGTCATGCCCAAAAATAACATCTTACTGGAAGGAAGTACGGAACATTATTCAAAAATTTACGGACTATAGGATACCGGAGGACCCAGCCTTCTTTCTATTACATATTATGAATATCCCTGTCAAAAAATATAAGAAATCTATCTTACGACATTTAGCAAACGTTGCCAAAGCATGTATTCCACTTAGGTGGAAAAATATGCTACCTCCTACGGTCGGATGCTGGCTCCATAAAGCGGAAGAGATAAACAAGATGGAAGATCTTACACTTTCAGCACAAAACCAGCAAGAAAAGTACTCTGAGGTATGGAGACAGTGGAATATGTTTATTGCTTCTGAAGAAGGCTTAACCTTGCTTAACTCAGGATGGTCAGATATAGGTATTACAACAGGGGTGCCCAACCTTTTGAAGATCGAGGGCCACTTAAGCGACTTGGTAACCGGTCACGGGCCACAATGAGCGGAGCGGGTGGATGACAGCCCACTCTACTCTATAGAGCCCACTCTACTCTTTTTTTTAGCAGATCGGATTGGAGGTAGAATACAAGTCCATTTACATCTGCCACTCCTAGGGTGACCACGTGTCCCGAATTGGCCGGGACAGTCCCACATTTTGCAGGTCTGTCCCGGGCACCTTCATTCCAGGACAATACAGTGTCCCGGAATGAAACTGACACAGCCACCCCCCGGGCCAATCTGATGCCCTCAAAAAAGGGCGCCACATCACCGCTTTACTCACTGACAGTACTTGTCCTGGCTGGGAATGCCTGGAGGAGCACAATCCCGCCACCTGCTTGTGATTGGAGAAATCATAAATCCCGCCTCTTGTGTCCAATCACTGTGCTGTGATTCGTTACAGCACAAGCTGCTTTTTGGGAAGGGAGGGTGTCCCTGAATGGTAGTTTGGAAATGTGGTCACCCTAGCCACTCCTTAGAGGTGAATGGAGGGTACGATTGGGTTAGACTGACCGTGTGAAAGGGGCCTAAGGCTGCTTTCACACTGATGCGCTGTTGTTTACCCACACCGCAGGTGCACCACTCTGCACCTGCAGATCAGTCTGAAAGCAGCCCAGTAACCACTGCAGAACAGATATGCCCATATATACACTGTGATTTTAGTAATAAACTTACCTTTAAATAACAGTATTCTATTCTATTCAATTTTAGAGCAGGAGGTAGCGGGCCACATCAAACGGCTCCGCGGGCCATATGTGGCCCCCGGGCCACTGGTTGGGCACCCCTGTATTACAACTAAAACAGCTAATAATTAGTTATCCATTACTTATTCAGGGTACCCTTAGCCCCCCCTTTTTTAAAATCTCTTTATATTTTATTTTTTCTTCTTGTTCGCTCTTTTTTTTAATATAATTTAGAAAATGGAAAATGGATAGGGCGATTCCAGATACAGCGAATGGGGGTGGTCCCTCTGCTCGCCGTAATATCGGCATTGGTATCCTCCTCAAGGGTGTATGGAGGGTGCTATGAAGGATGTGATTACTATCCTATGATGATCAATTGTTGATTAGTGATTATATCTGTTATGTTATTGTTTATATATGATTGTTACGAGAACCTGGACTCGCCCTTGGTGGTAGAAATAAAGTAGGTTATGTCTAAAGCAAAATTGATACGATTCTTGCCTTCGTTAATTTCCTACTTTGGTAATACAGGAAATATACTGTATGATGTTACGGTGAAATGTGAGTACTGAGACCAAGCTTTCTCTCCACATTTTCCCTAAAACATATTTAACTGGCCATCAAATCCTCTTTTGTATGGAGGCTGAACACTTTAACCAGGTTTTGAGGACCTCATTTGGCTTTCAGAACTTTAAAACATATTGCTAGGTTAATTGGCCAGCAAGGTCCCCTTTATTTGGAGGTTGTAAGCTTTCAATGAGTTTTGAGGACCTCCTTTGGCTTTTAGAACCTTTAAACATATTGCTACATTAACTGGCCAGCAAGGCCCTCTTTGTATGGAGGCTGTATGCTTTTGGCAGGTTTTGAGGTCCCCCTTTGGCTTTCAGAACCTTTAAATTTAATTGCTAGATTAACTGGCCAGCAAGGTCCCCTTTTATTTGGAGGATGTACACTTTTGATGGGTTTTGAGAACCCTTGTTTGGCTTTCAGAACCTTAACCACTTCAGGCCCGGGCCAATTCTGACACTTCGTTTCTACGTGGAAAAATCATAATTTTTTTGCTATTTTTTGCTAGAAAATTACATAGAACCCCCGAACATTATATATGTTTTTTTGGCAGAGACCCTAGAGAATACAATGGCGGTCATTGCAACTTTTTATCTCGCACAGTATTTCTTTAAAAAAAAACAAAAAAAAAACATTTTCATGCTTTAAAAAAAAACAAAACACTAAAGTTAGCCCAATATTTTTGCATAATGTGAAAGACGAAGTTACGCCGAGTAAATAGATACCCAACATGTCACGCTTCAAAATTTCACACGCTCGTGGAATGACGCCAAACTTCGGTACCTAAAAATCCCCATAGGCAAGGCTTTAATTTTTTTTTACTGATTACATGTTTTGCGTTACAGAGGGGGTCTAGGGCTAGAATTATTGCTCTCGCTCTAACGGTTGCGGCGACACCTCACATGTGCGGTTTAAACACCGTTTTCATATGTGGGCGGATCTTACGTATGCGTTCGCTTCTGCGTGCGAGCACACGGGGACAGGGGCACTTAAACATTTTTTTTTTTATTATTGTTAATTTTACTTTTTTATTTTTTATTTTGACACTTAAAAAAATAATAAAAAATTTTGATCACTTTTATTCCTGTTACAAGGGATGTAAACATCCTTTGTAATAGGAATATGACATGACAGGTCCTCTTTACAGTGAGATATGGGGGTCAAAAAGGCCCCACATCTCACATCTAGGCTGGGAAGCCTAAAAACAAAACAAAAACAAACGATCACTGCTTCACAGCCGGAGCGGCGCCCTTTTTTTGAAAGCAGAGGCCGGGCGTGATGTCATAACATCGCACCCGGCCTCCGACTAGCATAGAGACTCCGGGCGACCATCTGGTCCGCCGGAAATCTCTATGATCAACATCCAGGGCCGGCGGATCCTGTCACCGACTCACCGATCGCACAGGTGAGTTGGTAGAAGCACCGGAGGGGCGGCGGGAGGGGGTGGAACGTCCCTTTTCGCCGCCCGTAGGAATGATCAAGCGGTGGAACAGCCGCTATGATCGCTCCTATGGTGTAGGGAATCGCTGGCTGAAAATGCCGATATCTGAATGATGCCTGTAGCTGCACCCATCATTCAGATATACCACCACAAAGTACTACAAATGACATCCTCTGGGCGCCAAGTGGTTAAAGAATATTGCTAGGTTACAGGGCTGCTGATAAGGGGGTAACACCTCCCATCTAGGGTGACCACATTTGCAAACTGCCATTCAGGGACACACCCCCTCTCTCACCTTCCCCAAAAAAAGATGGGGGGGGGCAGGAGGTAATGTAGTCTCGGGGTTGATGGGAAATTTGTTTGGAGGCCAGTTATTTGTCAGGTGAATGTTCCACTTGCCACCAGATGCAGTGCCGCTTGCCACCCATAGCCTTCCACCAGATGGAGTGCCGCTTGCCACCCATAGCCTGCCACCAGATGGAGTGCTGCTTGCCACCCATAGCCTGCCACCAGATGGAGTGCCGCTTGCCACCCATAGCCTGCCACCAGATGGAGTGCCGCTTGCCACCCATAGCCTTCCACCAGATGCAGTGCCGCTTGCCACCCATAGCCTTCCACCAGATGCAGTGCCGCTTGCCACCCATAGCCTTCCACCAGATGGAGTGCCGCTTGCCACCCATAGCCTGCCACCAGATGCAGTGCTGCTGTCACTCCCTCTGCATGAGCCACGTGCGTAGAAGGAAAGGAGTGGCGTCACTATCTGGAGAGTGAAGATCACACCAGTCCCTGCTGCTTGCCGCTGGGTGCCGGAGAAGGAGGAGGTGCTAAGGTGGGTGGGGACAGCAGTGCTGCACTAGGCGCAGGCCTCGCTCCCGGCCTCACTGTCTGAGAGTAAATTGTCACTGGTTGCAAGATGCCAGGCAGCGCTGGCCCCAGCAACCAGTTCTGAAAATGTAGTTATTAGTTAGTAGGGGGTGGCTGTGTCCTCTATTTCATTCCGGGACACTGTATTGTCCCGGAATGAAGATGCCCGGGACCCAGGACAGACATGTCAATTGCGGGACAGTCCCGGGCAATCCGGGACACATGGGCACCCTACTCCCATCGTGTTCAGGGCCCAGACCCCATAAGTTTAACAGGGGGGCCCTTAGCAGCAGGAGTGGGCACAGTTACTGGAACGAGTCCCCCTGTGGCTATCCCTGTGTGTACAAATTCTTAAATTTTATGAATAAACAGGGAGCCCCTGTATAGTGCGTTTATTGTTCATTTAGTCTTCAGCTAGCAGTGTAGGAATCTATCGTAGCGTACACATGGTCGGAATTTCCGATGGAAAAAGTCAGATGGGAGCTTTTCGACGGATAATCCGACCGTGTGTATAACCTACCGGACTTTTTCTGTCGGAATTTCCGACGGAGTTAGAGAGAGAGCAGGTTCTCTATTCTTCCGATGGAAAAAATCCGTCCGTCTGTATGCAATTCTGAACGGAAAAAAAAAAACCCACGTATGCTCGGAAACAATTCGACGCATGCTCGGAAGCATTGAGATTCTTTTTCTCGCCTCGTCGCAGTGTTGTACGTCACCGCGTTCTTAACGCATGAAAGTTCGGAGAATTTTTGTGTGACCGTGTGTATGCATTCCAAGCTTGAATGGAATTCCGTCTGAAAAAAACATCCAAGTTTTTTTTTCCGACGGAAAATCCGTTCGTGTGTACGCGGCATATGTCTTCAATCCCCTGTTCTGTCTCAAAACTGAGATGTTGGGTGTGCCTTTAGACCCATGATATTTCACCAACCCCCCACAGGGCTGTTCAAAAAATAATTAAAAAACAAAAATTGTAAACAATAATAAAATAAAAAAGTTAATTTAAAGGGCTAATTGTCAGAGGTTTTTTGGTTGCATGAATGTTCATGCACCTGGAGCCACCTGTTCCTGCCAGCTAGGCTGTACGGGGCTCCATGATAGCATCCCTGCTAGGTTAACTGGTCATCTAGGCCCTCTGTGAATGGAGGCTGGATGCTTTCACTGGGTTTTGAGGACCTCATTTGGCTTTCAGCACTCTAAAATACTCTATATTGTCAAAAGTATTGGGACGCCTGCCTTTACACGCACATGAACTTTAATGGCATCCCAGCCTTAGTCCGTAGGGTTCAATATTGAGTTGTCCCACCCTTTGCATCTATAACAGCTTCAACTCTTCAGGACAAGTCGTGAAAGGGGCCTAAATCTGTGTCTGTAGTGCATGTTCAAACATTAATACCAGAAATAATAACATAGGTTTAGATTTTTTACTCCAGGAGTATATAACAAGTTTGGAAATTCTAGAGAAATGCTTAAATAATGCATTACAATTGAACTAAACCCATTCCATTTTTATTTATCGACTAAAATCTACTGGAGATTTTAGTTGACTAAAATACGACTAAAACAATTCAGATGACTAAAATACAACTAAAACTAAAATGTAATTTTAGTCAAAAGACTACGACTAAAACTAAATTGAAATAGGACGTCAAAATGAACACTGGTTTCCACAAAGTTGGAAACATGAAATTGTCCAAAATGTCTTGGTATGCTGACGCCTTAAGAGTTCTCTTCACTGGAACTAAGGGGCCAAGCCCAACCCCTGAAAAACAACCCCACACCATAATCCCCCCTCCACCAGTGCACAAAGCAAGGTCCATACACAAGGATCACCCCCCCCCCCCCCTTGTGTCAGTATTTGTCGGACCACCTTTTGCTTTAATTCCAGCCTTTAGTCAGTTGGTATTTTTCTCTACTAACTTTGAACTTGAGCAGTTCTGCAAAGAAGAGAAGAAGAGCGAGCGGGCAAATATTGCCAAGTCTAAATGTGCAAAGTTAGTAGAGACAAATCCCAACTGACTAAAGGCTGGAATTAAAGCAAAAGTTACATTTGATGGTGACCATTTGTGGACTGCAGTCTTCAAGTCATTCCACAGATTTTCAACGGGGTTTAAGTCTGGGCTCTGACTAGGCCATGCAAGGACATTCCTTTTTCTACTCCAATCACTGTGTGGTCATTGTTGCTGTGTGCTTTGTATCATTGTCATGTTGGAAGGTAAACCTTCTTCCCATGGACAACTTTCTGGCAGAGGGCAGCAGATGTTCCTTAAAGAGGAAGTAAACCCTCTAGAAATTTTCCTAAAAAAAACCCTGCTAGAGAAAGACATAATGAGCTAGTATGCATAGCATACTAGCTCATTATGAATTACTTACCTGAGATCGAAGCCCCCAAAGCGCTCCTCGTTCCCCTCCTCCGCCGCCGCTAATGTCTCCTCAGAGTGCCTTCCGGGTATCGCCACTCCGGCGCTGTGACTGCCCGGAGCGGCGATGACGTCACTCCCACACATGCGTGCGGGACCGGTAGATTCCAGGCAGATCCCATTCAAGACCCGGCATGCTCAGTGCGCATGCGCCGTAGACATCGGTGCATTCTTTTTGGCAAATATCTCCTAAACCGTGTAGGTTTAGGAGTTATTGCAAACACCTACAGGTAAGCCTTAATATAGACTTACCTGTAGGTAAAAGTTGTCAGAGAGGGTTTACTACCGCTTTAAGAATTTGATGATATTTTGCCCCATCCTTGTTCCCTTCTATCCTGACAAGTGCTCCAGTCCCTGCTGCAGAGAAACACCCCCATACCAGGATATTACCCCCTCCCATACCAGGATATTACCCCCTTCCATACCAGGATATAACCCCCTCCCATACCAGGATATTACCCCCTCCCATACCAGGATATTACCCCCTCCCATACCAGGATATTACCCCCTCCCATAACAGGATATTACCCCCTCCCATACCAGAATATTACCCCCTCCCATACCAGGATATTACCCCCTCCCATACCGGGATATTACCCCCTCCCATACTGGGATATTACCCCCTCCCATACCAGGATATTACCCCCTCCCATACCGGGATATTACCCCCTCTCATACCGGGATATTACCCCCTCCCATACCGGAATATTACCCCCTCCCATACCAGGATATTACCCCCTCCCATACCAGGATATTACCCCCTCTCATACCGGGATATTACCCCCTCCCATACTGGGATATTACCCCCTCCCATACCAGGATATTACCCCCTCCCATACCAGGATATTACCCCCTCCCATACCAGGATATTACCTTCTCCCATACCAGGATATTACCCCCTCCCATACCAGGATATTACCCCCTCCCATACCAGGATATTACCTTCTCCCATACCAGGATATAACCCCCTCCTATACCAGGATATTACCCCCTCCCATACCAGGATATTACCCCCTCCCATACCAGGATATTACCCCTCCCATACCAGGATATTACCCCCTCCCATACCGGATATTACCCCCTCCCATACTGGGATATTACCCCCTCCCATACCAGGATATTACCCCCTCCCATACCGGGATATTACCCCCTCTCATACCGGGATATTACCCCCTCCCATACCGGAATATTACCCCTCCCATACCAGGATATTACCCCCTCCCATACCAGGATATTACCCCCTCTCATACCGGGATATTACCCCCTCCCATACCAGGATATTACCCCCTCCCATACCAGGATATTACCCCCTCCCATAACAGGATATTACCCCCTCCCATACCAGGATATTACCCCCTCTCATACCAGGATATTACCCCCTCCCATACCGGGATATTACCCCCTCCCATACCGGGATATTACCCCCTCCCATACCGGGATATTACCCCCTCCCATACCGGGATATTACCCCCTCCCATACCGGGATATTACCCCCTCCCGTACCAGGATATTACCCCCTCCCGTACCAGGATATTACCCCCTCTCATACCAGGATATTACCCCCTCCCATACCAGGATATTACCCCCTCCCATACCAGGATATTACCCCCTCCCATACCAGGATATTACCCCCTTCCATACCAGGATATTACCCCCTCCCATACCGGGATATTACCCCCTCCCATACCGGGATATTACCCCCTCCCATACCAGGATATTACCCCCTTCCATACCAGGATATTACCCCCTCCCATACCAGGATATTACCCCCTCCCATACCGGGATATTACCCCCTCCCATACCGGGATATTACCCCCTCCCATACCGGGATATTACCCCCTCCCATACCGGGATATTACCCCCTCCCGTACCAGGATATTACCCCCTCCCGTACCAGGATATTACCCCCTCTCATACCAGGATATTACCCCCTCCCATACCAGGATATTACCCCCTCCCATACCAGGATATTACCCCCTCCCATACCAGGATATTACCCCCTTCCATACCAGGATATTACCCCCTCCCATACCAGGATATTACCCCCTCCCATACCGGGATATTACCCCCTCCCATACCAGGATATTACCCCCTTCCATACCAGGATATTACCCCCTCCCATACCAGGATATTACCCCCTCCCATACCAGGATATTACCCCCTCCCATACCGGGATATTACCCCCTCCCATACCGGGATATTACCCCCTCCCATAACAGCTTCATCTCTGTGTATCACCCGAGGGACAGTCACTTCACTGGGTATAGGTAAGCGTATCTAAACCAAATAAACAAAATGAAATATATTACCGCCACCCTTTGGTCAACTTCTTTTATTGTTGGTTGATTTTAACATTGGTCCTGGGCATTATCTTCGGACAAAAGTCTGATGGATTTCTGTACACACGGCAGGACTTTGCACCGTAGGACTTTTGTTGCCGAAAAGTTTGTCCGTTTGCAGAGCGAACTTTTGTCCGATGAAAACCAAAAAAGTTTGTCCGATGGAGCGTACACACGGTCGGATTTTTTTGAAAACTTGCTCATTTTGAAGTTTGTTGTTAAAAAGTCCCACCGTGTGTACGGGGGCTTAAGACAGAAAATTTGTTTCTACTACAGAACCCCCTCTTTAACCTCTGTAACATAGGGAGAGGTGTTCTGTAGTTCACCAAGGTGGCTGACTGTCAGGAAGGGCAACATATAAGCAAATCAAACTTCAGTTACAAAAATAGTTTTCTTTATTTTGTGACGTATATATCCTGCTGTTTTCATGCTCTCTTTCGCAAAATTTCCCTCAACTTTGTTGCACAATAAAATTTGAAGAACAAAAAGGAATTGCTGCTGAAATATATTGGGAAGGTTGCAAAGCTGGGATTTATGCCGCGTACACACGACCATTTTTCTTGTCGGGAAAAATTTTATTTTTTCTCTTTGACGAGAAAAACGCCCGTGTGTGGGCTTTTCAGCATTTTTCCCGACGAGAAAAACGGCAAGAATCACGAGAAAAATTAGAACATGCTCTAATTTTTCTCGTCATGATTCACGGCATTTTTTTCCGCGGCAGTTTTCCCATAGGGAAACACTGCCAGGCAGCCTACACACGGTCGTTTTTCACGACCAAAAGAAAAAATGTAATGAAAACCAGCCGTGTGTAGGGGACCAAGCCGGTCCTCGTTTTTCATGTCGATTTTCTCGGCGGTATTTTCACCGTCGAGAAAATCGATCGTGTGTACACGGCATTACACTCACCGGCCACTATATTAGGTACACCTGTTCAATTACTTGGTAACACAAACTGCTAATCGGCCAATCACGTGGCAGCAACTCAATGCATTTAGGCATCTAGATGTGGTAAGGACAACTTGCTGAAGTTCAAACCAAGCATCAGAATGGGGAAAAAAGGGGATTTAAGTGACTTTGAACATGACATGGTTGTTGGCGACAGACGGGCTGGTCTGAGTATTTCAAAAACTGCGAATCTACTGGGATTTTCACACACAGCCATCCCTCGGGTTTACAGAGAATGGCCCAACAAAGAGAAAATATCCAGTGAGCGGCAGTTGTGTGGAGGAAAATGCCTTGTTGATGTCAGAGGTCAGAGGAGAATGGACAGACTGGTTCCAGATGATAGAAAGGCAACAGTATCTCAAATAACCGCTCGTTACACCCAAGGTATGCAGAATACCATCTCTGAACGCACAACACATGGAACCTTGAAGCAGATGGGCTACAGCAGCAGAAGACCACACCGGGTGCCACTCCTGTCAGCTATGAACAGGAAACTGAGGCTACAATTCACACAGGATCACCAAAATTGGACAATAGAAGATTGGAAAAACGTTGCCTGGTCTGATGAGTCTCGATTTTACCTGCGACATTCAGATGGTGGGGTCAGAATTTGGACTAAATAACATGAAAGCATGGATCCATCCTGCCTTGTATCACTGGTTCAGGCTGGTGGTGGTGGTGTAATGGTTGGGGAGATATTTTCTTGGCACACTTTGGGCCCCTTAGTACCAATTGAGCATCGATTAAACCCCACGACCTACCTGAGTATTGTTGGTGACCATGTCCATCCCTTTATGACTACAGTGTCCCCATCTTCTGATGGCTCCTTCCAGCAGGATAATGCACCATGTCACAAAGCTCCAATCATCTCACCACTGGACAATGAGGTCACTGCACTCCAATGGTCTCCACACTAGGGTGACCACATTTCCAAACTACCATTCAGGGACACCCTCCCTTCCCAAAAATCAGCTTGTGCTGTAACGAATCACAGCACAGTGATTGGACACAAGAGGCGGGATTGATAATTTCTCCAATCACAAGCAGGGGGCGGGGATTGTGCTCCTCCAGGCATTCCCGGCCAGGACAAGAACTGTCAGTGAGTAAAGCAGTGATGTGGCAGCCTTTTTTGGGGGCATCAGATTGGCCCGGGGGGTGGCTGTGTCAGTTTCATTCCGGGACACTGTATTGTCCTGGAATGAATGTGCCCGGGACAGACCTGCAAAATGCGTGACTGTCCCGGGCAATCCGGGACACATGGTCACCCTACTCCACACTCACCAGATATCATCCAATAGAGCACCTTTGGGATGTGGTTTCCAACACCTTGTTGAATCTATGCCATGAAGAATGAAGGCAAAAGGGGGTCCAACCCGGTACTAGCAAGGGGGACCCAATAAAGGGGGTCCAACCCGGTACTAGCAAGGGGGACCCAATAAAGGGGGTCCAACCCGGTACTAGCAAGGGGGACCTAATAAAGGGGGTCCAACCCGGTACTAGCAAGGGGGACCCAATAAAGGGGGTCCAACCCGGTACTAGCAAGGGGGACCCAATAAAAGGGGGTCCAACCCGGTACTAGCAAGGGGGACCCAATAAAGGGGGTCCAACCCGGTACTAGTAAGGGGGACCCAATAAAGGGGGTCCAACTTGATACTAGCAAGGGGGACCTAATAAAGGGGGTCCAACCCGGTACTAGCAAGGGGGACCTAATAAAGGGGGTCCAACCCGGTACTAGCAAGGGGGACCCAATAAAGGGGGTCCAACCCGGTACTAGCAAGGGGGACCTAATAAAGGGAGTCCAACCCGGTACTAGCAAGGGGGACCCAATAAAGGGGGTCCAACCCGGTACTAGCAAGGGGGACCCAATAAAGGGGTCCAACCCAGTACTAGCAAGGGGGACCTAATAAAGGGGGTCCAACCCGGTACTAGCAAGGGGGACCCAATAAAGGGGGTCCAACCCGGTACTAGCAAAGGGGGACCTAATAAAGGGGGTCCAACCCGGTACTAGCAAGGGGGACCCAATAAAGGGGGTCCAACCCGGTACTAGCAAGGGGGACCTAATAAAGGTAGTCCAACCCGGTACTAGCAAGGGGGACCCAATAAAGGGGGTCCAACCCGGTACTAGCAAGGGGGACCCAATAAAGGGGGTCCAACCCGGTACTAGCAAGGGGGACCTAATAAAGGGGGTCCAACCCGGTACTAGCAAGGGGGACCCAATAAAGGGGGTCCAACCCGGTACTAGCAAGGGGGACCTAATAAAGGGGGTCCAACCCGGTACTAGCAAGGGGGTCCCAATAAAGGGGGTCCAACCCGGTACTAGCAAGGTGTACCTAATAAAGAAGCTGGTGAGTGTAGAACCATTTCAAAAATAATTTATTGAAACAAACAGATAAAAAAAAAGACAATCTTAAATAAGGAGCACTAAAAACTTTCCATGGGTAAAGCAAAACACGGGAAACCCCAAGATGACATGGCGCTGTGACGGTCGGTCACGCTCATGGAATATTATCCCAGAGACACATCTGCCTTAAAGACGCAGCAACATCAATCAGCTTTCATGAAACAAACACCTTGAAGAATGTTTATACAACCGTCACAAAACATGGCGCACCTTGGTAACCAGTAGCAGAGAGAGGCACGGCAGTGGCGGAGGAGCTTGTCATTCACGCTGCAAAAATAAAAATAAAAAAGGTCTTAGGCAACATAGATAAAGGCATTAACTGGAATAACAATTGGATTAAAAATTCTTTATGGGCGGCTTTCTCGTGTTTTCACAGAGCAGCCCACTTCTGAAAGGATGTGACTTGAACAAACACATGTTTAAATGAAGGACATATCTCGAACAGGCGCTTCTGTTTGCTGAGAACGGAGGCTGTTTTATTGATGGGGGAAGATTGTCCCAGGTCTGTTGGGGAAAGAGATCTGCTAGGAATCTTACCAGAGAGGGTCTATACACACCAGAAGATTATTTTTTTCATACCGTGAGGGTCTGTGCACACCATGAGGGTTTGTTGACACAACAAGGGTATGTTCACCTGATGAGGGTCTGTTTACACCACGTGACTCTGTTCACACCACTGAGGGACTGTTCAATGTATAAGGATCTGTCCACTCCACAAGGATCTGTCCACACCACCAGGGCTGTCTTAATGCATGGGCACCCCTGGGCACAGCCCAAGGGCCCAAGGTGCATGGGGGCCCCATGAAAATCTTGCATTACATCAGACTTGCAAACTGTCCCGGATTTGATGGGACAGTCACGCTTTTTATTAAGCTGTCCCGGGATGGCCGTGTTCTGTGCAGCTTCCTGGAACCTGTACCATGCCCTCCTGATCCCAGTATTGTGTCCTTCTGTCTTCCCCCCTCTACTGTGCCCTTTGTGTTGATTAGTCTTTCACTTATGGCATGTTTAATTGTCTAAAATCTATTTTATTGAACGTACTAATAAATATATGTTTAATTCTATCAACTATTTATACTTTTTCTTGAAAGTAGGTGCGTAAATTGGGGCACACTGCATTACTTTGCCCAGGGGCCCATGATGCTATTAAGACGGCCCTGCACACCACTATAGTCTGTTCAGACCACAAGAGGGTGTGCAAAGTCTTGAGGGTCTGTACACACCCCAAGGGTCTGTTCATACTACAAAGTTCACACTACATTTTTTTGTCATAATTTTATTGGAAGTTGAACTGGTGTAGACCAAAATGAACGTCGTGACTTTAGCACATTGGAGCTGTTTCCTGAATTGGGTGGGGATGCTCATGATATTACTGACCTAATATGGCCACATGGCCAGTGGAATCTCCCCCCAGAGTTCATTGGCCCAGCAATAAAGCTAATTTCCAGGTTTTGACCAAACCCTACTCATCCCTACTGGACAGGACAACAGTTGAAGACTTAGACCACGTCTTTAACTGTTGCCCTGGCCAGTAAGAGTGAGCTGGGTTTATATCCGAATTCACCCCAAGCCAAGTTTGTTGAAACCCGTGGGACGCTATCACATGATCACATCCCTGCCGGCCCAATCAACAAGTAGGCCAGGGATTCCATTGGCCAAGTGGTCATATTAGGTCAATGATGCCACAAGCATCCCTGCCTCTTTGTTACGGTTGTCACTGGGATGCTAGTGACATGAATATGGCTACATAGCCAATGTAATCTTTCCCTGCAGCTCATTGATCCAACAATACAGCTACCTTCAAGGTTTATACCGAACCCAACTTATCACTACTGGACCGGGCAACAGTTAAAAACTTAGTCCATGCCTTTAACTGTTGCCCTGTCCAGTAGGGATAAGTTGGGTTTAGATCTGAAACCCATTTTGGTCGAACCCATGGGAAGATATTACATGATTGCATCTCTACTGATCTAATCAGCTGTGGGCCATGGAGTCCGTTGGCCGTGTGGTCAAATTAGGTCAATGATGTCGCAAGCATCCCCACCCCTTTGTTACCTGCTATCTCCCGGGTTTGGAACAAACCAAACTCAACCCTGCCGTTCCAATGAACTACAGGCCACAAATTCCATTGGCCATGTGGTCATATTAGGTCAATGAGGTCATGAGCATCCCCGTCCCTTTGTTATGTGCTACTTTCCAGATTTGGACCAAACCCAACTCATGCTTGTTGTCCCAATGAGCAGCAAGTCTGGGATTCAATTGGCCATGT